>JAFBJZ010000643.1:360000-485000 GCA_016785225.1 Psettodes erumei
GGCCATTGCCCTGAAACTCCTGAGGGAACAGGGTATTATTCATACAGATCTCAAACTTGACAATATCATGCTGACGGACCACATAAAGCACCCATTCAAGGTTAAACTCATCGACTTTGGCTTGGCCTGCGATGCCTCAAAATCACAGCAGAACTTTCACGTGCAACCACTCCCCTACAAGTAAGTCACTGGCAACATGACATTTAGGATTTCACTACCAAATCAGCAATAGATACAGTATATCTTAGAAATGATGGAGTAATATTCGTGTCTTCTGTTTCTCCTTAAGGTCTCCAGAGAGGATTTTGGGATTGGACATCACGCCAGCCGTCGACATGTGGGCTCTGGGCTGCATTGCTGTGGAGATGCTCCTTGGCCATGAATTGTTCACTGGACAGACTAAATATGCCATTGTGAGTGCTACAGTTAGATGTAATGAGTTATTATTTAAAATGCTAAAAAAAAAGCTTAGAAACAAGCAGCACAAGGAGAACAACCACATATTGATACATACTAAAACTCATTGCTAAAATATATATAAACATGCTAGCAGTTGAAAATCATTTTGGTGAAGGACAGATTCTTTCAAGAAAAGTTCAAAACATGCCGAGCCGAGCCAACTGAAAACAGCAGGAAACGGCTAACCTGACTGCTGTGAAGCCATTGCAGCAAGTTAAACTGTCTTTAAAAAAGAAAAAATACAAAACACATCCTAATAAACATGTTTCATCTCAAATGGCAACGTTACAATAACAACTCGTGCTTTTACTGGTGGCAGCATCTCATGGCAGGAGAGCTAGCTTCCTAGGCTAAATCAAGCTAATTGCTACTGCTAAGTATGAAGTTTATTGCAGTTACGTTAATTTACTCACTCAGAACATGTTGCCGTTCTTAAGGAACCGCACGGTACTGCTCACAAACTTAAAAACAGAAGTAATCAATGTTGATGTGTGTGTTGTGTTGTGTTGTGTCGTGCAGCTACAACAGATCATGAAGACTCTGGGTCAGTTCCCACAGGAACTTCTCAATCGTGCACCCTACACCTGGCGGTTTTTTAAGTGGGATCCTGTCAGTGAAGAATGGGAACTGATGGTAAGGACGCACTCTTTCTTCACACTTTCTTTTATGTCTCTTTCCTCCGTCAGCCTGTCTTTGTCTTTTACATCTTTATTTCCATCCAACGAAATCCGATATTGTTTCGTTGTAGAGCTCGACTGAATGTGAATACGAAGCCTGCACCCGGGTGAGGTTTACCTCCCTGGACAACATGATCAAGGTAAGGTTTTTAGTTGAAATAAAATAAAAATATAATATAATAATGACAATCATGAGCCAGTGACACTTTCCTGAACTTTGTGATCTTTTTTTGTCTAATCCAGGTCAACCCAGACTGTCATCTCTCAGAGGAGGACAACAAGGCAGAAACCATGGACAGGGAGAACTTTCTGGTTATGCTGAAGAAGATGCTTCATCTGGACTATAATGAACGAATTCGACCGGACCAGTTACTTGAGGAGCCGTTCTTCACCATGAACAACTTAAGAGAGGAGTACCAAAACAGCTACTAGTAAGTCTACACGCAGATGTGTGTTGAATCTGTCAGAACGATGTGGATGGGTGGAGTTGCTCAAGTTCGTGCCTCGTTTTCTTCCAGCTTGAAACAATGCTGTGCATTGATGGAGGTCTGCCAGGAAGTGGAGGTTCAGTCAGTGCAAAATATGCCGGCGGCGGCCCTGCAGACTCCCGCCGGCCCCTCAGGCGTGAATCACTAGCCAAAAGTCAAAAGTTGAAAGGTTGGTGCCTTACAATTACTCTAGACTCATTCTACTGTACTTATATATTAAAAGACACATTACTGTTGAAACTGAGGAGATTGAAACTGTACCTGCTCTCTGCAGAAGACTGGAAATCGCCCAGCCAGAGAGTGAGAGCGTGATGGAGGACATGGATGGGACCAGTGCTCCAACAGGCAGGCTCACATTCAACAACACTCACTTGTTATCATCTGAGGATAATTAGGCCTGATCTGAAATACAGTCAATGACACAAACACCACAGCAGGATTCAGTTTAAATAAGCAGCAGAATTATAATCATAAAGTCTAAAAAATGAACTTGGCTGAGAAAAACTAATTTGGAAAAATGTTTCAATGCTTCTGAGATCAATTGGAAATAATTAAAAGTCCACAGATTGAGGATAAAAATGTTCTCACTCATTTAATGTCTTTTCATGGTTTTGCCAAATCATTTTTTATTTAATAGCATGTTAACTTCTATGTTAAATGACCTAGAAATAGATAAAGTTGAAAATGTGAAATTTACTTCATTTTTACATACAATGTCATCGTGTTTTTTAAAATGTATTTTCTTTCTTTTATTTTTACAGTTGCATCAAAAGAGGTTGGAACAGAAACCTCCAGGGCTGCAGGTGGCCATCACCTGTACGAAGACTGCGAGGAAAAGGAAGAGGGATAGATATGAAGCCTCACTCAGAAGGTTGGTGCTTTGAAATGACTCTGGACTCGTTCTACTGTACTTATATATTTAAAGACACATTACTCAGTTGAAACTGAGGAGATTGAAACTGTACTTGGTCTCTTCAAAAGATTGAAAATCCGCCAGCTGAAGAGTAAGAGGATGAGGATGGACATGGACTGGACCGCAGATCCTCAGGCCTTTCCTTCACAGCAGCCACGCAAGAGCCTGCTGAGGAACGAGCAACATCCGGCAAACAAATTCCATTAGCCGACAAACACAAGGTTTGTAGGCTAACCCTCCATACGACAGGAGCCACACAGCTAGTTAGCACCGAGCTGCTAACCAACTCCTTCAAAGGAGCAGCCAGTTTCCCTCCAGCATCTGCCATCAGGACCACACAGCAAAGACTGCCTTCCAGCATCGGAATTCCAACTCTCTCAGCCCTTCCATCAGGAACCACCAGCCAAAGGAGCAACACACCAGAGAGAGAGTGCCCCTCACCCCAGAACTGGTAATACCAACTGGGCCACCAGATCCCCATACATTTCAGACCCAGTAACACATAGACACCCAGGCACAAGCTGGACAACATAGCGTAGTGAAACGTGCACGGACACTAGAAAGAAGAAGCCATTTTTGTCAACCTGGAGAAACCATCCCTCAACAGAGACACAACCTGTCACCCCCTTACAAGGCCCTTTTAGGAAGAATACCCAGAAGACTCACTTCACACCTACTCCCTAAGACATAAGTTGCAAATAATGTTAAAAAAATTTAATAAATTATAAAACTGATAGCTCAAGAGTTCAATAGTCTTATTGCCTGTGGAATGAAAGTGTCCCTGAGTCTGGTGGTGTGAGACCGGATGATGCGGTACTGTCTGCCAGAATGATGATTAATGATCCAGTTGGCCTTCTTCCTACACCGCTGGGTGTAGAGGTCCTCCATGGATGGCAGCTCCATTCAGGATACTCTCGATGGTGCACCTGTAGAAGCTGCAAGAGTATCCTGGTGTCCATGTTGAGCCTCCACAGCCTGCAAAGGAAGAAGAGCCGCTGTCGTGCCGTTTTTGTGATGGTGTCGGTGTGTTGAGTCCAGGTCAGATTCAAGATGCTGTTTAATTCCCAATTTTTGCAAAATCTATTTTATTGTCTTATCCACGAACTCTTTCCCATTGTCTGAGGGTATCCGATCCGGAAGTCCCCACCTGCTTATGACCTCTCTACACAAAAACTTGGCAACAGACTGAGCATCCTTGGCCTCAGGCCATTGTGATCTAAATCTAAAACAGATAGTACACCTGCCTATAACATAATCAAAGTGCTCCAGCAAGCATGTTGCCCAAAATCCATACTCCTTTGTAATCTTTCTCCTAACTTCCCCACTTGTGACATGTGCTAACCCATGTGCTTCCTGAATCATTCGACCTAACAGGTCTGGAGGTGCTTATTATCAGTCCCCTGCGTTGAGGACAGACAGACAACCTACTCATATTATGTGACAGTTTGATTGGCAGAACAATATTGGACATGGACAAATATTAACAGTCTCGAAGCTGGGCGGTATTTTCAACTGCAGATTTGAGAAGAAGCCATCTTAAAAATGGCTCAGTCACAGAGAGAGAGAAAAAGACGTTTGTGTGTGTTTGTAGGTTTTGGAAAGCCTTTATTGTATATGGAAAAGAAGATGTGTGTGTGTGTGTGTGTGCAGGGGGGGGACACAGTTTATTTCTGCTCTGGTAAGCAAACACAGCAGACTCCATCCTCAGAGCGAATTGAAAGTAAAATAAGAAGAGATCCCTTATTAAAAACAGGGTAGTTTACTTAGCATTCATGCGCAGGGCTCCGTCGAGCTCTGATGCACAAAAAACTTACTGCTACTGTTACTGCAGTACATAAGTCTGAGCCAGCGTCTTAGTAAATTCTTTTTTTTTCACACTGATGTGTTAAAATGTCTGAATATTAATTAGAACATTAGTTATTTGCCACATTTGCAAAAAGCAAAGAGTCAGTCTGTCCGTTTTTGATGTACCTAGCCTAGCTAGCCTAGCCGTAGCATTCGCGCTGCAAACCTCTTCTAAACACTCAACTTCCCATGAGGCCTTGAGGCCGCGGGTTTGATCTGGAGGCGGCCTATGTCACATTCAGTGTGGCCACTTTTGTCAGTCTGAGGCGCTAAAGAAACAAGCTAAGATGCGTGTTAGCATGCTAACATGCTAACGGAGTGGGAAGAAAGATGGAGGAAGTGGTTTCAGTGCTTCTAACTTCAGTGTTCACCTAATAAAACAAGTCAGGGCTGCTGTGGCTCTGAAGGCAGTCGTCCTCAACATTAAACATCCATATTTATTCCATTTTATTAAGCACCATGTTGGATTTATCTGAGCTTTCAGAAAAATGTCCTGCTGGCCGCTTGAACGTTGGCGTGGAAGGTACATTACACATTTAAAGTTGGACATGGGTCATTTGAGTAACTTCCTTTAATATTATTATCATTAAAACTTGTGCTTTTCCTTCTATGATCAGTCAAAATGTCGGCTGTGAAAAGTGCGTATACTCTTTTTGTACTAAATAAGACTGGAGGATACCTAGCCTAGCATAAATGGTTAGTTCAGGCTGTCATATTAGCTTTGGCTGTATTTAAGCTAAACTGTGGATTTCTTCTCCCTATTTCTTATAATGGCTCTTCTTCGCCATCACCGAGAGGAGGAATCTTCATTAAAATAAAAAAAAAACAAAACATTCCCTCAACCATAAACCAGGACACGGCTTCTCGCTCCCATATGTGCAGCGAGCAGCGTCCGTACGAATCCACCTCCGAGGCCAGATCCGGTTCTCATTAACCCACGTTTGTTAGAGCGTGAGTTAACGACACTTGATGTAATGTAGTCTGCACGTATAGAGATGTAGGTCACGAAATAACCGCGGCTCCGCTCACCAGGTTGCCTGTTTTTATTAAAAGAAAGCTCCAGTTGTTCGGGCTGTGAACAATGGAACAACACTGAATTCACACTATTGAGCAACTTGATTTATGCGTCACTGCAGCTTCAGTGTTGCCTTAATATAATAAATAATAATAATAAAAAAACAATGGACCCAGAGCATCTGTATTTCCTCACAAAGAAAAGATGTTTTTTTTTTTCTTTTCTTTTTCCACTCGCCATGAAAAGATATGAAACTACACTGGCAGAGAAGCAATAAGTCGCAGAATTTTTACTTTTGTTGTTGATTACAGTGAGAGATTCAACTGCAAATCTGTCAAATGCGGGTTCCTCTGTTTGTTAAACTTTATTGGAAAATATTTTTTTTATTATTACATTGCTGCAGTATACGAAAGCAGAGCCACTACAGAGGAGAGAAGACTACAGAGCAGGTGATGAGGGTGGCATATCATCATTTACACAGTGAGTCGGGGGGATTAAACAGGCCTAATCCCTGTGTAGATGAGCACTGTCCCCAATTTGATATCATGAAAACATGTTGGACTGTCACAACAGCAGCACGTGACCCTGGATGGGACATGATAGCTGTTAAGAGGCATTACCCCTCCCCAAACACCAAACTGCCAGACAGAATTAGACTTGTGTGGTGTGTGTGTGTGTGTGTGTGTGTGTGTCAACATCAAACTTGTATCATCACAGGAGGACCACAAGGCTCGGTAGCGGTTCACCTCCTGCTTCCTGATCCCAGCTGTGTCACTCGTGTGTCTGTTGCCAGGAAAGCCGATTCCTGCCTATTTGGGCCACACAGCTGCTTTAGTGCACAGACGCATTAGTCGATTGACACACAATCACAGTGATAGATTAATTGTTTAATTTGTTTATGGAGCAGAAATCCCAGAGACTTCCTGGTTCGGGTTTGTCCGGAGGGGAAATTTACTTCATGGAGGTTTCAGCCCTGAGACTTTTTTTCTTGATCATATGACTTTTCAGCTAACAGATCAAATATGTCGACGTCGACGGCACGGTTTGCCACTGATTTTAGTGCAAACATTTGCAGTTTTAGTCCCAAAGACTTGTTTGGTTCAGAAAAGTGCAGACTTGCAGTCGTTAGTATTAATTGTGAGCGTTAAATTAGCACTAATGATGGAGAAGAACCCGGTAACAATCAGCGTGGGCAGGGTTAACCTGCAGTTCATTGGATTCGGGGGATGAATCATTCACAAACCAAATCTGCAGAAAAGTTCCTAGCAGACGTCCTTTTGTTGTTGCTCCTCTGTCCATCCATGTTGTCAGCAGAAATGAGCAGGAAGGCTGAACCGATGGTCGTGTGGATCCTGTGCATGAGGCAGGTGAAGAACATGTTTGGTTTTTATTACTTTTGCAGTGTTTTTGAACACACACACACACACACACACACACACACACACACACAGTGTTCCCAAAACATTTTTCTTCCAGAGAAGCGACCGTATTTTATATTATTCAAGCAGCAGCCACCAAATTGTCCTCCTGACCTACTTTTCACAATTCACTGAACACGTTTTCTGTTCCGCTAAACATTTGGATTTAAAAAAAAACACCAAAATCAAACCTGGCTGCTTCCACGTGCACGTGCAGCAACCAACACACACACACACACACCATGCCCCTCTCTCTTCCTTTCGGCTTTTTTGTGTGTGTGTGTGTGTGGAAGAATGCCCCACGACCCCCACCGCCACCATTACCCCCGGGGCCCATGGGCATTCATCACTGTTTGTGTCCCCCCATTTACCCCTTCAACTTACCCCTCCCTTCACCCAGACACCCCCCTATGCCTCCTCCCCCCTTTTGTTTGCTTCTCTGTGTCACACCGGGAAACAAAGCTGGTTGTTTTGACGGCATCAACACCACACGTTGGTTTTTTTTGGTTGTTGTTGTTGTTGTTTTTACCGAATCTGAAACTCATAAAAACTGATCCTTTCCAAAACTCACAAAGAGAGACGAAGGGAAGTTAGTTTCCTTCAAAAATAGACCGATCCCCTCAGAGGGGAAAAAAAAAGAGAAGTGGCCGGAGTGTGTGCACTCCCATTGAGATCCAACACTTTCACATGAATAGCAACTGACGGAAAGCTTTGAGAAAGGAGGAGGGAGGAGTGGCAATGTTTTGGGAAAGGGAGAAGAGATGGCCAAAAAAAAAAGTGTCAGGAAATGTGGGAGTGAAAGAGGGAATGAATGAGAAAAAGGAAGGATGATTGGGATACAGTCAGAGGAAAGAAGGAAAAACTCTCAGGAGAGGAATAAGGGAGTGAGGGGGAAAAGGGGAGGACAGAAGGTGGAAGAATAAAAAGAGGATGTTTTAGGGAAAAGGGATGGAGAGGAGGCAGGAGGCGTCTTTACAGAGAACAGGTGGGGGGAGGAAGAGGAGGAAAATCTTTATGGATAAAATGATTAAAAAAAAAAGAGACAAGGGAGGTGAGACAAACTGCTGACAGATGAAAAAGAAGGTGGAGAGGAAGAGGGAAAGAAAAGTGTAAAGAGGACAAGACGTGCGAGGAAGACAAAGGTCAAAGGAAAGGGAAAGATGGCGAGAGGAGGAGGAGGAGGGGAAAGAAATTTGACAGAGGATGTCTGGGAGAAGATGAAGGAAGTGAAGAGGAAGAGGAGGAGAAATGTCTGGAAAAGAGAGAGGAGGACAAAAAGTCCGAGGAAGAGGAAGAGGAAGAGGTGGAGGCTGGGAAGGACTGAAAAAGTGGGAAAAGTTTTAGGAAAGGCGAGGATGTAAAGTGTATGTGTGTGTGTGTGTGTGTGTGTGTGTGGGGGGGGGTCTTGGGAAAATGAGGGAGGGAAGGAAGGGAGGCGGGAGGAGGAGGAGGATGGAGGGAGGTGGGGGGCGGCATCAACAAATCCCATTTCCCCCCTCCCCGGCTGATGAGAAGGAGCAGGCTGCCGAGCGCGCTGCACTCCGCCGTGCGTTTCCACAGAGTTTCCAAACGCGCCGAACCTTTCCGAACCGAGCCGCGGCGTGCGTCTGCTACCCCCCCTTCCTGCCTCCTCCCCCGAAACGCAACCCGGCCCCCCCCACCCACCCACCTCCGCCTCCACCACCCCACCCTCGGCCGCCGATCTGTGGCGATGGAGCCGTAGCCGACCTGAGCGCGCCTCACCGAAACCAGCAGCGGAGACCGAGCGGCTATGGAGGAGAAGCGCGGGGCGGCAGGAGTCTGAGGCTGCACGCAGAACCACCACAACCCGGATTACTCCTCCCGCAACCTTCTTCTGTCACAACTCCACGACCGTTTTCACATCAGGGACCGTCTGTGCGTGTGTGTGCGTGTTTTTTTTGTCGCCTGATCGTCGTCGGCCGCCGCTGCTGAGGATGCAGGGGAAGGAGGCGAGCGTCTGCCCGGGATGCTGGAGACTCACGCTGCTGTCGTGCGTCCTGGCTCTGCACTTGATCCCGCCGTCCGTCCGCGGTAAGAAACGGCCCTTCACCGCGCACTTTCACCATGCAAACACGCTTCTTCTTCTGCTGCTGCTGCTGCTGCTGCAGCGCGTCCCCTGCGTGGACTCAGCTGTCGATCTGAACGCACTCCCCGCAGGACCGTCAGAAACCGGGTCAGCGAGGCTCGGATTGTGGGTTAGGAGGCGCTTTGACGCTCTGCTGCCATTAATCGTCTATTAGTCAGGACGATTTGGCTCCGAACACTTCGCCGGTTCTGACATTTTGTGGCCACTGCAAGTTGTCATTAAAAAAAAAAAAGTGATTAATTCACATTTTTGTGGATCTCTGCAGGAATGTTTAAATGTCAGCGGGGCCTGCAGGAATAAAACACGAGACCCAAAAAATGGCATGAAGCAAAATTAGGTCACGATAAAGAGACACGGCAGATAATCTACAGTCAGAGTCTGGGAATATTATAGAGACACACGGGGGGGGGGTAAAAATGGGGTCAGTGCAAACCCGTTGAACGCGCTGCAAGACGTGACGTTTGGACATCAGGACATTGGATATTAAAATATCTAAAATATCCGTGTTTGTCTGTCTGTAGGTGCAGACAGTATTTAGTGTGTGAGTGTGTGTGTGTGTGTACGTGTGTGTGTGTGTGGGGGTGCACACACACATCATAATCGGGGGTCACTGGATCGACACCTGGAGCACGCGCAGTGTGAAACGCGGTAGGAAGGAGTGAGATTTGTGACGGCGTCCAGTCGATCCTGGAAACCGGATCCCTGGAGGCGCACTGGCGCTATCCAGCGACACAAAGGCGAGGATTAGGGGCTGGAGGAGGGGGGGCTGCTGATGAATAATTCATGAAGGGTATCTGAACGGACATTCTGATACACACACACACACACACACACACACACACACACACAGAAGTAAACATTATGAGGCTTTCTGTGTCTCTTTGTCTGAGGCTCTTTGCGCACGACGGGCTACATTACTGTCAGATTAATAATGCACGGGATGAAATCAGTCTGCCGTTATAATCTAATATAATCTGCATGGGTCTAGTGTGATTTAAAAAAAAAAAAAAAAAAAAAAAGAAAGAAAGAAAAAAATGTTGTTTTTATTGTGTGCGTTTTATTTTGAGCTGGAAAAAATTAGTCTGGGAGAGATTTATAAAGGAAAAACAAAAAAAAAAAAATGTTCCCTGTCAGCTGCACATCTGCAGCCAATTCTTTTTAAAGCACATGGGCCAAATTCTGTCTCTTCTGCCATCAGAGTTTGGTCACGTTTTCACCTGAAATTAACCAGATTTTTATCGTATTATCTCAGATACAGTATTTTTAAAGGCCTGTGCAGACAAGGGATGAGTGTGTTAAAGGAATAGTCCAGATTTTTTTTTTCTTTTTAGTTAGATGAGAAGATTAATGTCAATGCTGCCAGCAGGTGGTTAGTTTAGCTTAGCACGATGTCTGGTGGCAGGAGGGGGGTTAACAGAAGATCCTACCTGCACATGTAAAGATCGTTTGTCGGATCAAAACCAAATCGTAAAAACATCTTTTTCTGGAATTTTTTCCCGCTGGTTTGCCGGCGTCTTCCTGACACACATTTCTCCCAAAAATGAGGAATTATCCAGTTATCTTGCACCAGGCAGGAGCGACGCTCGGTCCGTTCTGCAGCAGCTCATTCCAGAGAAAACCACGGCGGGTTCTGCAACAGAACCTGCTAACTGCCGCCTGTGGTTCTCCAGCGTTCCCGAGGGGAACGTGACCTGCCTGAACCAGCTTCCAGGGCAGCTCTTCACTGGGAGATGGACGTTTTAATGGGCGGGGGGGTCAAAGCTTGAATGAGAGATCAGCTCCATGTTTAACAAAACTCAGGTTGGCAGATCTGGTGCAGACCCCCCCAAAAAAATAACCTTGGGCTAGCTGCCCCCCCTTCTCCTCCCATGTAAACACACATTTTCTTGCTTCACCGGTGAAGCGTGGTGGCGGCGGCGGCACTTGCCCCCCCCCCACACACACACACACACATGCACACACACATTGGAAGGCCATGAGCCCCCGAACTGACAAGAGCCGAGCGCAACGCCACCGGTCATTTCCTGTTCTTCCTCTATATGTGGCTGTTTCCACCAGCACCTCCTCCTCCTCCTCCTCCTCCTCCTCCTCCTCCTCCTCCTTCTGCTGTGTGTTTAATACAGATAATATGCTGCTGCCCCCCCCACACACACACACACACACACACACACTTCTGGTTTAACTGGTGGATGCTGCAGGTGATTGATGGAGATTCTTGTCCTCTGGCCCGCTGACACATATCTGCCAGCTGACAGATTATCTCTGATGTACGCCGGGTCCAATCCCTCTCGACATGACTCCGCTAAACCCAATCCAGCCTTTTTTTTGTGTGTGTGTGTGTGTGTGTGTGTGTGTGGGTGTCCTCCTTATCACAGTGTATGGAAGAAAAATCCCCCCCCCATCATCAAATCTCCCATAGTGAACAATGGCTCTGCACTTGTTCTCTCCTCACTCCTCCTCCTCCTGGTTGTCTCCATGGAAACCACACACATCCTTTCACGTCGCCAATGGGTGAAGTCCATCGGCAGCAGCCATAATTGGCGGCTGATATCGTCGGCCGTACTTGTGCGTTCGTTATTCGTGCGCGGCTGCACACGTGTGCGTTAGCGCGGCCGTTAGCGGTGACGGCTAAAAGGAGGGCGGCGTGTTCCCGTCGTCCAATCAGCTGTTTCGCTGACAAACAGGTGATTTCAGTTTACAGGAAACAAATCAAAGACCCACTGATCTCCGGCTGCAGCGAGTCGTCGCGAGTCCAGCTAAAGCTATAAAACGTGTCACAGTTGAGTTTCAGTTTCGCCACATCCAGGAAGTGAGCGTCCCTCTCTTCCTCCACGTCTTCGTCGGCGTCCAGGTGTTTTCCTCGCTCTGACTCACAGGTGTGACAGCTGTTGTCATCCAGATGGTTTTTTTTTTGTGTGTCAGGTGGATGAAGGTCGTGAAACAACCCGTCAGTTACATGGGGATGCTCCGGTCTGTCCTGCTCACATACACACTGTGTGTGTGTGTGTTTTTGTTTTAGCAGTGCTGAGTTAGCGATGTTCTCAAACTCCGCGTGCCCTTGAACGCTAATTTACATGTTTGTGCGTTGATGCAGGATGTGTGTGTGTGCGCGTGCGTTTGTGTTAGAGGCAAAAGACGGAACGCTTGTTGTTGTTTGTGCGTGGGCTCGCACCTGTCTCTCTCTTTTAATTTGTGCTGCGGTGCCTTTGCTTTCTGTCTGTGTGTGTGTGTGTGTGTGTTTGTGTGTTTGTGCGCGCATCGGTGTGTTAAGCAGGCGCTAGACCGTTTGTGTGTCACCGTGTCCTTCCTGAAGCGAGTCATCGAGTTCATGCTTGTGCGAGAGTCTGACCGTGCCTGCTCCTTGTTTCCTCTGCTGCAGACCGACACATTAGTATTCCCGTCGCAACGCCCTGTGAACGCACACACACACACACACACACACACACAGACACACACACCTGTCATAGCAACACACCGGGTTGAGCAGGAAGACATGTAATTAGAGGAGTGGATCTGTTTGCTTCGCTTGCTTGTGTGTGTGTGACGCAGAACTGAACCGATTCCTCAGATAAATGAGAGTAAATGATGCAAGGACACACACACACACACACACACACACACACACACACACACACATGCAAACACACATACACACATGCACACACTTGCACAGATGGACACACGCTTGCATAAATGCTGCTTACACACTTGAATTTTAACTGACTGTTCAAAATCAGGTCACAGGGGAGAAGAAACACTGTGAGTGTGAATGCATGGATGCACACATACAGTATGCATGCACTTATATACGCACACACAGACACACACACAACACACACACACACACACACACACACACACACACACACACATATACATACACAAGCTGTCAGTTTTAATTTGACTCGACACTTAACATCAGGATGTAAAGAAGCAAACGCTTGTACATTTTGTGTGTGTGTGTGTGTTTAAAGGCGGTCATCTTATATGCATGGCTTCATACACGTGCATGCACACACACGTGTCCACACACACACACACACACACGCATGCGCACACACATTTTTGAATTCCAGCGTGTCACATTTTTCAGTCTCATTAAAAAAAAAAAACACAGTTCCACAAAGATAAACAAGTTATTATTAAGTGTGTGTGTGTGTGTGTGTGTGTGTGTGTGTGTGTGTGTGTGTGTGTCTGTCTGTGTGCCTGTACATGTGCTGTGAGCGTGTGCGGATGCAGCTCCTCGCCGCAGCGACAACTCGCCGAGGCCGAGAGCGTTTCCACGGCAACACATCCTTCCCCCATCCCCGACACCTGTGGAGTCAGAAACGAAGGGATTTATGTGACGGAGAGAGAGAGAGAGAGAGAGAGAGAGAGGAAGAAGAGGAGGGAGATGAAGAGGAAGCGAAGGAGGGGGGAGCGAGCAGCTGGAGGAAAAATCGATGCAGAGGTTTTTCAATTAGGGGCGACCGCGGAGCCGAGCGTTTCCTCCTCGTATCGACGTTAATGAGCGGCGGCGAGCGGGAGATAAAAAAAAAAAAGCCTCATGTGTTATTCATCAGAGCGGGCGAGCGAGTGTGGGAACGAGAAAACGGACGAGCGTGCGCTCAGGTGTTTGAAGCTGGAATCCATTAGCAGAAACAAAAACGGAGGGTTGAAACACACCTGGACAGGTGAAACGCACCTGATTGGCCGGGAGGAGGTGGGGTGGGTGGGATTAAAACATATTTCACAGATTTCAGCTCAGGAGCCGGGCGAGCCTCCGCCCCCACCCAGTCTGGGTCACCAAACTGGCCGCCAGGCCGTCCCGGCTGTCGCAACCAATCAGGTTTCGCTTTACAGTCCGTCACGGCCAATCAGAGTCCCCCGGGTCTGTGTGTGGTTGAGCTACCCCACCCCTCCACCCCCGCCAGACTGATCCGGGCCTCAACAAAAGGCGCAGCCTGAGGGTCGGCGGCTCGCCAAACACAGCGCTTGGCCTTGAACACCCCCACACGCACACACACGCGCGCGCACGCACACACACACACACACACACACACACACACACACACACACACAAGCCAAAGTCGTCTCAATATAACCATCCCCACCCTTCACCAGAGGAAGACACCCTGATTACCAGTGGGTTCTACTGGCAGAGAGACAACACACACACACGCACACACACACACACACGCAGCAGTGTGAGTCTTTACGTAACAGCCGTTCTTATTATCTCATCTAATTTGGGAGCGAAACAAACAAAGATCCCTCTGTTGGTGCCGTCTGCGTCGGAACCGGTCCGCCGGGCCGCCCGGGCCCAGACGGAGCCCGGACCCGGCTCGTCCTGAGCCGACCCGACCCCGACCCCGCCGGCAGACGTGTGGTCCGTTGGGTCTGTGGGCCGGGTCAAACAAGTTTGTGCATCGTATTGCCTCGCTGTGTACGGGTCGGGTTCTTCTTCCCGCGGGGCGTCCGTCAAACGGCTCTCCCTCCTTAATCCGTCATTTGGGTTGGAACCACAGGAGTGGACCAGATTACCGCGGCTGAAAACGACCCGGCTGGAGATCAGGCCGATGAGAGACGGATAGTTTGTGGTCACTTCTCTCTCCTGCCGTGACTCCAGCGTTTGCTGTGTGTAACTTGTGTGAGTCTTTCCCCGGTGAAGGACTCGCATATCTGATGGTGGTTTGACTGATAGGTGACTCACCCTCCGGCAGCGGCGGTTGTTCTGCTCCCTCGCTCCACCCGGACTACGCCCCGCTCCGTCCAGATGTTGCCAACAGTGGTTTCTGGTTTCCCCTCTGGGATGAAGACTCATGCAGGGAGGACTCGGTGCTACGTTTAGGTTCTGCAGGAGAACGTCAGACGGATCGGATCGGATCGTTGCAGATGTTTCAAGCGGGCCGGTCGGACCAGGCGGGAGCAGCACGCTGTGATAGAACCGGGCTCAACAGAACCGATCTCTGGGGAGTTTGTTTTCATCAGCAGGAGGAAGAGGATGTGTGTTAGAGTGTTTCATGCATCTCTCAGCCGGATAAACTGTCGCTTTAGAGCATAATGCTGTCAGGTGTGTGTGTGTGTGTGTGTGTGTGTGTGTGTGTGTGTGTGTGTGTGTGTGACCACGAGAGAGAGATAAAGCAAACCAAGGTGAACGCGATTGTTTTTATGTCTGCAGAGGAGCGAGTGGGACGTTCACGCTCTTAAATCCTAAGTTCCTGCCCAGCTTTTGTGTAGCTGTAACTTGGCCTTTCCTTTAGCGTCTTTGTGCGTCTTTGTGCATCTGTGTGCGTGAGCTTGGTTTTGCCGTGTTGTGCCGGCCCGTTCGGTCGATGCGTTGAACAGTGGCGGCCCGCGGGACTGCTGCAGGGATTAGCCTCCGAACGACCCCGGTAAGAAACCAAAATCCACCTGCAGCTGATGATGACGAAGACGAGGATGAGGATGAGGATGACGGTTGATTTCGTTACCGCCGATTCAGGGAAGATCTGGACTCGTGTTGCAATTGTTCTTTGTTTCGGTGATTTTTTAATCTCTCGCTGCAGATTGTGTGCAGATGGATCTCCGCAAATTAGCAATCTGAAGAACTACGGGTTCCCCAGTTGTGTGCGGCAGCTGAACTGAGTGTGTGTGTTGTTGCTTGTTTCATCAAAAGTGTGTTTTTCTGGTTACTGTCTTAACTCCGGTGCAGATCCTGGCGTGTGCCATGTGGTGGATTCTGTTCCCCAAAGCTCCTTAAACAAACCCCCCAGAAACCGAGACCTGCACCCACTTCGGTCCAGGACAGGCTCAAAGTTAACAGGAATCTGTAGGAGCGCTTGTTTTGTGTGTGTGGTCAGCCTGACGTCACCTGATCAAACTTGGTCAGCAGTTTCCATTCGGTTCAATTTTTTTTTTATTGATTTTATTTTTAAATGACACGATGGATGCTGCAGTTTGTCAGGTGCCTGGAAACAATCAATCACATGACGCCGCCTCCATCGCAGGGTAACCCCCCCCCCCCAGAAAAAAATATATCCCCCCTCTCTCCCCAGCCAGATTATCCCTAATCCTGGTTCCTCCTCGTCGTTCAAGTACATTAGTGAATTATTCCTTTAATCCAAAGGGGGTGGGGGGGTTGTTGTTGGTGGTGTGTGTGTGTGTGTGTGTGTGTGTGTGTGTGTGTGTGTGTCTGTGGGGTGGGGGGGGGCTCACCGCAGCTCAGCGGATGAAGTAATGGACCGGAGGATGAGCACGCAGCCAATCGCGTCTCGTTTTAATTAGTTTCACCCGACGCGTTCGATGCCAGACTCCTTCAGTCCTCTGAGTCTATGATGCTGACTCTGTGATGTCATCGCGGACCGCCGGAGTGTGTGTGTGTGTGTGTGTGTGAAACTTTAATTCCAGTTGATCAGGTGACCGAGGGAATAATTACAGATTTTATTTTTGTGCGGTTTGCAGGAAACGTCGTCGGGGTCAATGTCACCGAGCCGGACAGCGCGGCCAACGCCACCGCCCTCCTTAACGAGGAGGAAGGGCCCGTCAAGGCCAACGAGGTCGTCGTCGCGGTAACCGGGATGAGCAGCGACGCCGCTCCCCCGAGGGCGGGCCGAATCCCCCGCGCCGGCGAGGAGGAGGAGCAGAGCAGCGGCATGTTCGGCGAGTCGCTGGTTACCGCGGCGGGGGAAGTCGGCGCGCCGGCTTCGCCTCAGCTGATCCCCGACTCCGCGGAGACGGAGCACCTGTTGCCCAGCAACCCACGTAAACCAGATGTGGCGGAGGGCGAGGAGGAGGAGGAGGAGGAGGAGGAGGAGGAGGAAGAGCGCCTGCCGCACACCGACCCGCCTTGGATCCACGCCAAGGACACGGACGTGTTTGACCTGGACCACCTCTTCACCACCACCACCGCCGCCGCCCCGGCCCAGACCCCCACCAACCCCTCCAACCCCGACGTCTTCCACGTGGACTTCTTCGACCCCTCCTCTCGTCGGGCGCGGCCTGGACCTAGCCCCGCCCTCTCCTTCATCGCTGGCCCACGAGCTGCAGGGCGGCGACCCGACCTCCTGGGCGATGCCGGACAACTACGACTACCTCACCCCCTACGAGGACGGCGTGTCCCCCACCGCCGACGAGTACACCTACAGCACCACGACCGAGGCTTACGAGAGCGACGAAGACCTCCGACTGCCCGCCAGGGTCCCCGGCCCGCTCCAGGCCCCGGGTCCCGGGTTCCGGCTCCTTCATCCCGGGTGCGGCGCTCCCCGCTCCGGTTCCGAACAACCCCGTGGCGGCTCCTCCGGCCGCCGCGCCGGTGGACGGGTCAGACGGGATGGGTGGATGCCGAGTGGGCTACCAGCTGGTGAACGGGAGTTGCCGCTCGCCCTGTGACACGCTGCCCAACTACTGTTTCAACGGGGGGCAATGCTACCTGCTGGAGGGCATGGGAGTCTTCTGCAGGTGAGACGCACACACACACGCTAACACGCATGCTAATCGGTTAGTCCTCTAGGGACCACGAGTATCTGTGCAAAAGGTCAAGGGAATCCATCAAAATGCTACTTTATGCAGATGATACAGATTAAAATACTTTGACAGTTGTCAAAGTATTTTAATCTGTATCATCTGCATAAAGTGGCATTTTTAGATCCGAGCTGCAGCTGCTCGTTCACAGGCTGCATCATCCGTAATTAAACGGTTCTGGTTCTATAGAACCACCGGTCCAAACAGATGTTCTGTCCCCAGATGAACGGAGTGAGACTCCAGGAAACTTTCCCCATGTGGAAAAGCTCAAACAGGAACCCAGAGACTTTTATGAGGACACGTCCCGTCGTCTGCCAGGCCGGACTCTGAGGTCCGGTTCCCCTCTGTGAGCACTGGATGCATGCAGACTGTACACACACACACACACACACACACACACACACACACACTGATATCATTTCCATATTTTGCAGCACATCCATAAACACCACTCCGGCCCATTACCGTCCGACCTGCCTGGAAAGCTTTAGCCGCAAACCGCGGTAATGACTTTCCTCGGCGGTCCGTCCGATAGTGTTGCCGCGGCGATGAATCCCAGCGGAGGTCAAAGGTCGAACAGATCGAGAGAGATGAGATGCGAAATGTGTCGTAAGCCGGCCGAGTGGTTTCAGGTCGATGAGAGTCCAGTCAGCGATCGGGGATTAAAGCGATGTGAGCAGCTCCGCGCCGAATTAAAAAAATGAAACATCACATCAGGATTAGAGCAGATGTGGCGGCGTCACATGACCGTTCCTGCTCCTTCAGTAATCAGCGGCCATTTTGAACTGATGATCAGCGTTCCTACAGGAAGAGGTCCATCATACATCCTCTTTGTGACAGAGCTGGGACGAGGGGTTAGCATTTACATTAGCGTTCACATTTCAACAGATTAAAATTTGCATGAACAAGCTGGATTGGAATTTAAACACTTGGCAGATTTGTGCAAACGTGCTCGGTCACAACACAAATAACTTTTAACAACAACAACAAATATATGTATATTCATTCAGACCTTGTTTAAAAACCAGCACATTAATTGAGAAATGGGCTGCAGATGAAGAAATTAATCCGTGGAGCAGGATGCAGCAATAATAATCACCACTCAGCAGATGATTGGACTGAGAGGGGAACCGGTGCTGATGCTGCGCACACACACACACACACACACATGCGCACACACACACAATCATCACCCCCAGGATGTTGGGGGCTGGAGACACACTGAGAGGTGTTGAGCTGCTGGGCAGAAGTGTAATGTGGGTCAATGGTGCGCTGGCACAGATGTGTGTGTGTGTGTGTGTGTGTGTGTGTGTGTGTGTAGCTGCCACACACACCAGGCCGATTCGATTACGGCGGCCTGGACCTGTGCAGTAAAACACCTGTTTACTGACCTCAGATCAGTTTCTCTTCCTCGCAGACCGGACCGGCCACGCTGCAGCTGATAACGGGTCGCCGACCCGACACTTTCTGTGACCTGTGCATCATTTCCTGTCACTGGTTTTAGCCGCTGTCTCGTGGTTCTGTCCTCCGTTATCGAGAAATGAGATCGGCGCCGCTCTCAGAACCGACACACAACCGTACGAGTCGCCGTCGAGCGACGCCGTCCCGGGTCGTCTAACGAGAGAATTCAGAACACGTCTGAGAAACTGCCGGAGCGGATTCTTTTTATCGAAGACGTGGGTGTTTGAGTTGCATGATGGGAAGTGTAGGATCCACTGGGTTTTTTTTTTTTTTGGGGCGCTTGACGCACGTTGCGTTGCAAAACTTGGACTATCTGTCTTTGTCGCCTTGAACGCCTCGTGTTGTGGTGAAGCGCCATGAGCGCTGCTCCAGGGTGGAAGCTCTTCACGTCTGGCTCGGGTTCAGCTTTTTTTTTCTTGATCAGATTAACGAGACGGGCTCGTGTTGGACGTGTGTGTGTGTGTGTGTGTGTGTGTGTGTGTGTGTGTGTGTGTGTGTGTGTGCACAGACCGAAGCTGCAGGAAGAGCACAGTCTGCTTTGTTTCCCTGACTGCCTTCGTTTTGTGACACACTGCACCTTGTGTAAGTGCGTTACAATGCAAGTCTCCTTTTTTTTTTCGTGAAGTTATCTGCGGCATCTCCGGCGCTGGCGCTCCGCGGTCCCCGTGTGCGACGGGACCTGACGGAGCGTTAGCATCATAAATCGCTGCCTCCTCTGGAGCTGCAGGACTCAGGGCCATATTTGGAGAAACAGATGAGGAAAAAAAAGAAAGGAGGGAGGGAGGGAGGGAAGGAGGGGGACAAAGAGAAAGCAAAACAGAGCGGGTGTTTATATTCCGACTGTTTATGAGAGCAAAACTGCAGATGTGGGCAGAATAAAAAGAAAGCCGGAGGTTAAAATTAAAAGAGGAGAGAAGAGATGGAGAGAGTGGGAAATGAAAGAGAGATGGACGGAGAGAGAGAGAGAGAGAGAGAGAGACTGAGAGACTGAGTAAGAGAATGAGTCAGAACCTTATAACTCTCGCCAGCATGGAAACGACTCGGGCGAGCCAGGTCAGGCGTGTGTGTGTGTGTGTGTGTGTGTGTGTGTGTGTGTGTGTGTGCGTGTGTGTGTGTGTGTCCTGCAGCTTGATGTAATTAAGGGAAGCTTTGAGCACCAACAGCAGTGTGTATCCATTTTAGATTTCATGATCACATCATGGAAACACACTCAGATACACAATTCACACGCAGCATTTTGGACGCTTTCAGGGATCGCCTCCAATTCAAAGAGCGGGGTGTGTGTGTGTGTGTGTGTGTGTGTGTGTGGGGGTCATGGAAGCAGGCCAGAGGTCAAACACACAGGGGATTTATGACTAGTGAGAAGGCTGGGACAAAAGACACACAGACACACACACACACACACACACAGTTTGTTTTTGCCAAAGGTAGTCGGGCCTGACGTATTCACTTGTTGATGTCACACACACACACACACACTGTCTTTGGCAATCCTAATCGTGCTGCAGGATAACTAAGTTTTAACTGTTCGACTCACTGCATGCACACACACAGACACACACATCGGGTTTTTATTGATCTCTGTGTGGGCGGGGCTAACTGGTCGATCCCGTTCGGGCCGGTTCCCTCTGTTCTCTGTCCCTGTCACGATTAAATTCCACCGCGCGTCTTGCGCTTTTATTTTGAAAGAGCGGCGGAGAGGAAATACGTCCACATGCAGACGGATTAACAAATCAACGCAGTTTGCACAATTTGCATTGCAATAATCCTCGTTGTGTTATTAATCCTTCTTCATTATTCACGTTTCTACAGCTAAAATAAACTGTTACAGACACACAAGGTGATGTGGTGATGCATCATTACAGCAGCTGAGTGTGTGCGCTCGTGTCAGGAACATGTGACCCGGATCCGTCTTCATCTGGGTCTCAGTTTGCAGCTTCGGCTCCGAACCGGTCGGGTATTTACAAAACTAGAACATGTGCACGTTTGTGTTCTGGCCTCCAGTCGTTTAATCGAGCGCAGGCCCGTTTCCATGTTTCTGTTCCGCAGCAGAATCCTGGAGACGCGACTTCACATGCAATTGACTTATGTAAATAAAAACACATTATTCAGGAGGTCGGAGTCTGGAATCAGGTTTCTGCGCCTGTGTAAAGACTCACAGCTCGTATAACAACTTTCACCACCTTCGCTTTGGACTAACGACGGCTCCGTCCGTCGAGCTTCACATAAATATCTATATTTGTCGTTATTCGAGTGCGTCGACATGTTTTGTGCGTCTGTACGTCGGGGTCAGAAGTTGAGGCACGGGACACATCTGCACGCCGGTGATTGGGCGGCGGTTTCCGGCAGTCCGAGTCGCTCTCTGAGGGTTTCCACATAAATGGGCTTTTTGGTGTCTGAGCGATCCGGTTTGCAGCGTCGCTCCGTGTTTGGATGTCGCCATGACACCGGCACTTTGTGCTTTAGCGGCGCAAATTCCTGCGACGGGAGAATTCGCTTCTCTGCCGCCACCTGACAGGAACGAGTCGCTGGCGCGAACCCGCCGTGCAGCGTTTCCAGGAACGTTCACGCAGCGTCACGCAATAAATCACCGTGTTTGTGAGCTGCAGGACGGGATCATCTGCCCTCACATACTTCTCTACTGTTCTTCTGGGCCCAAACTGTGGAAAAAAAGAGTTACTTCATCAGAAAGTAGTCTGGAAGAATCCAAATATTATTACCGGGGTTTGAATCGGTCGGATTCTTCTCATGCTGCCGTCATGTTTTTCAAATCCCTCTGCGAATCAGCAGATTGAGCGTCGCAGGCCGAGCGGGGCGGCGTTCCCAGCACCGCCGCCGCTAACGAGGTTCTGATGGTTCCGTCGGCATCGCGGAGGCCGACGTGGTGATGTTGCACTTAAACTGCTTTTGTTTTGGATGCGGTGCGGGGGCCCCGGTGCCTCGTGGGAAATCTGGGAGGGTAAACAAAAAACAAACTGACCTCAAGTAATGCAATCGCAGTCGATGTGTGTGTGTGTGTTGCAGATGGAGGACTGTGCACGATCTCTGCAATTCATTTATCTATCATGTTTTCCATCAGCCGCCATGTTAACAGCGATGACGGGCCGAGTGGAGCAGCAGGCTGCAGCTGTTTATTAAAACAGAATAGGGCAGGATAATGTGGCAAACGTCTGCAGCGGAAAACTGGAGCGAAGCATTAAACTTTAATTTAGTGTGGAGCAACGTTTGAGGCTCCGTTTTTTAAAATTTTAATCAGCTGAATGGTCATAAGCGACTTCTTCAGGAACATTTGCAGCTGGCAAACGCACCCAGAGTTCACATTAAAGAGGCAAAACCACTGCAACGCTTTTTCTTTTTTTGTCCTCACAAGTTGTATATATAAATGTTGTTTAATTTAATAAAACTGTCTTCCACGATTAAAAAAAAAAAAAAACAAAGGGATGTGATGTCAGGCACCTTGTCCTCGTTAAAACCAAACAAAAAAACCCTCTAAACTTTTATCCCCAGTTTCCCTTCATTAAAAATTTCCCATAAATCCATCTAATCAGATGAGATGAAACTGCGTCTGCATTCCTCTTCCTCCTCCTCTTCCTCTGACAAGTTCGCTTTGATTGCGGCAAAGAGACTCCAAGCGAGGTTTTTTGTTTCTAAATCTGCCGTTTTACGGCCCGGACGCCCTCCCGTCTCCCGCCGGTCATCACGTCCGCCTCTTTATTCCCGGACGCTGCGGATTTAAGATGAAGATTTATTTATTTATTTTTCCTCTTGACGCCCTGCAGCCGTCCTGTCAGAAAAACAAGCTCCGCTTCAAGGGAGAGACCGTGTTGTTTTAATGCAAATGAAGCATGTATGCTAAAATACTCAGCGCCCCCCCCCAACACAAACCCTGCTGTGCCCCCTCCTGTCAGTCCGACCTTCTGTTCGGTCGCTCTTCCTCCGCCTTTCCAAAGACCTTGGAGAAATATGATTTCTCCCCTCGGCACTTCGGTTAAAAAATGTCTCCACCCTCCAGGGTGTGGAGCCGATCGCGGTATTTTCAGTTTTTAAAAATGTCCTCCAACGGCCCGCCCATCTTCTGCTGGACTTCAGGCCTAAAGGTCTCGTCTGTCTTGAACCCCCCCCCCGTCTTCATCTCCTCATCCATCTCCACCCTCCATTACTCCTCATCTAAACTAACGGGGTCTTATTAGAGGGCCACATCTGCACCATTGTCACCCTGGGGCAGTTAAATCTCCCTGTCTGTCAGGTAAATATTATGTGTGTGTGTGTGTGTTGGGTGTGTGTTAGCTCATTGTAACGTGACTCAAACCGCCCTGATGCTAATTCCTCTGCATCCCCGCTGGGTTGCGACTCCACTTTAAGTCACGGTGATGGAGAAAATGATGGGATTGGGGGGGAAAAAAAAAAAAACCCTCAGCGGGACGTGTGGGAGTTTTATAGGGGGATGGGGGTGTCCACACGTCTCAGCCAGAGAGGAGTCAGTGCTTTCAACATTTAAAAGAAGTTTAACAATAGGAGGTTTTTTTTTTCATGCCTGGCGAGGAGTCATTTCCAGTTTGGACGTCGACAAATCCCACGAAAACGACCAGAACCAACAACGTCTTTGATCCAAATGACCCAACCCTTTAAAAATGGGTCGACTTGTCCTTTAAGACTATTAAAGAAAGCTCGGCAATTTCTTAGCTGGGTACTGTAGATTTGGAATAACGTAACTCAAGCAGGATTAACTGTAATCAGGTTTCATTCATGGTGCCCAGAGGATGATCCCCTCTCTTTTCCTGCATCATCATCATCATCATCATCAACGCCAACGTTTGTCTGAAGCTTTGAGTTACAAACGTTGCGCCTGCTTCACGTTAGCGTGCCGGCGCTAACCTCCTGATCCTGTTAGCTCCGAGCTTGTTGTTGTTGTTGTTGTTGTTGTTTGTTTTGTTTTGGGGTTGTTTTTTGGAGGGGGGTGTGTGATTTCCATCCACTGACTCTACAAGACTGTGGACAATTTGATTCGTGGTTTTGCTCTCAGTTTCTGAATCCTTATACCCTGACTGTTAGCATGCTAACATTAGCTTTTTGAGTCCAGTCAATGGTTTTCGGACGGCGCCGGAGACACAGGTGATTCTTGTACATTTTAAAACCGACCAGAACCGTCTGGACTTGAGCCTTTTCCTCCTGAGGTCAGAAAAAGAGAAAGGAAAGAAAAAAAAAATCATTTGCGCAAACTGAAAGCAGAGACGTGATTCAGCTGGAGGCCGTTGGCAAAGTGCAGGAGAGAAGAGGAGGAGGAGGAGGAGGAGGAGGAAGGAGAGATGAGGGAGGTAGAGAGGCCGGTTTTCACGAAGACGAGCTGCAGGAGCGAAGAAACAGAGAGGAAGAAAAAGAAAAGAGAAAAAAAAAAAAAGCACAGCCGTGTCCCGGCGGACGGCTGCGAGGAGTGATGGAATGACATGTCAGTTTGCCCGCTCAGCTGGGTTGCCATGACGACCAGCACATCCTCGCTCGCTCGCCTCCTCCATTTATGCATCTCGCGCTCCACTTGCATCCCTCCCCATCCTCCTCCTCCTCCTCCTCCTCCTCCCTCCCTCCATCCATCCAACCCCGGCTTACATAAACCTCTCCTTTGTGCGAACGTTCGGAGTCGAGCGCGCTGAAGTCTCCTCGAAAACGCGATATCGTTCTTCGCCGCCTTCCTCGCTCTCGTACGCTCAACGTGTCTCCCGGGCGCGTCGCCAGCGTTTTCCCCCTCAGCTGGCAAAAGAAAAGCGTCGAGGATGCAGGAAGTCGGCCGGTGAAAGGAGCCCGATTAGCATGTACCCCGACACCTCCTTTCACCTCGTACTCCTTCGTCTGTGTGTGTTGGTCTACACCCGCCGAGCGCTTTATTAGGAACACCTGCTTATTTACGCCATCGTCATCGCCGTCGACAAAACTGTACTATAACGTCTGATGTTGTAAACACTTATTTGCTTTGTCTCGCAGAGCGCTGCGTGAGCTGATTAGCTTAGCTTAGCTTACCTCAGGTGAGCTGTAAGTGTCCTGCCTCTTTCTTTGTGCTAAGCTAATCGAAGCTAAGCCAGGCTCAAGCTCCTCAATCCTGACTTCTAACCCTCAGAAAGATGGGGAAAAAAATAATAGGTGGTTTTTCCATAGTTTGAAACCAGACGTACAAATAAATCTCCACTTTTCTTATGGAAGGACGTTGTTTCCCACCCGTGTGACGGCAAGGCGACATCGCGGTCTCGTTAAGCGGTGAAATAGATTTGCCGTTTTTCGCGCTGCCGAGCAGTTTGTAGACGAAGCCATCTGCCCGTCGTTTATGTCCCAGGGCGGACACCGTACGCTGCCAAACGGGCGCGGAGGGAGCCGGGGACTCAGATGGTGTGTGTGTGTGTGTGTGTGTGTGTGTCCACACATGGATGCCCATATGTAACGTGTTAGATCTTATAGGCGCACACGTCTTTTATGGCCGTGTTTGTGTTTGACGGTCTCTGCGTGTTTGTGTGCCGAGCCAGAGAAGCGCCCCGGTCTTTTTTTTTCTTCTTCTTCTTCTTCTTCACTTTCTATTTTCATATTTATGTTGCTTTGTGTCACAATAAGGCACAACATGTTGTCACATGTCTTTTTCACCTTTTTGCTCGAGTCTTAAATGAGGCCTGAAATACAAATGTATGAAACATATGAGAGATCGCTGTGGTTTTACTCCACTGACCGTTTCCTCTTCCTCTTCCTCTTCCTCTTCCTCTTCCTCCGTCGCAGGTGCAACGTCCAGGACTACATCTGGCACAAGGGCGCCCGCTGCGAGTCGGTGGTGACCGAGTTCCAGGTGATGTGTCTGGCCGTGGGCGCCTCGGCCCTGGTAGTGCTGCTGCTCTTCATGATCGTCGTCTGCTTCGCCAAGAAGCTCCACGTGCTCAAGACGGAGAACAAGAAGCTGCGCAAGCGCAGGTGAGGCGCCGCGGCGGCGGCGGCGACATGAAAAAAGACAAACGGGAAGGCGTCCCAAAGAAAGAGCATGAAAATATTTCTGCTACCTATTAGTATTAGTCTTTCTGACAAAGAACTAGAAACCAAGCAGGTTTATTATCCAGCAGATACTGACTGTCAGCTGCAGAAAATACTGCTTCCCCCGACTCTAAGTGTGAACGACAGATTCAGGCTGGTCGATAAAAGAGAGGGAGCGAAGAGAAGTTGCGTAGAAATAAAATCTGGAGCCGACAGGGCCTGAGAATCAGCGGCTGTGAGATCTCACTGAAATCCAATCAATACGGTTCGTCAGCGGCGTCCGGAAATAAATCTGAGCGACAGAACAGAGCCGTGAAGTTCAGACGTGACTCGTGATTTAATCACGGGAATGAATCAAATGAACTTTTTTTCTCCTCTCACTCAGTTGGTGGAGGTTCAGGTCTCATGCCGTCACCTCCTCAGGTTGAGCTTCAGGCATTCACATTCAAGCTTCAAGCAGAAAACGAAAATTTGAGAGAAAGAAAACATTTGTGTCGATTGCTATGTTTCATATTTTCATGCAAAATAATCTGCTTGCTTGTGTTTTGCAGTTTAAGGTAAAAAAATCTTTTTTTTTATCATGCAGCAGACAATTATTTTTTATTATAATACCTTTCAAACAGTATATGTACTGTGGGGGGGGGAGGATGACGAGGGTCTGCGAGGCAGAAGAGGACGGGGACGGGGGGGTTGACGAAGACGGTAGATAGAGACGAGGACAGCCTGATGGTAAAGTGGGTGTTGGATGTAGCGGCTAAAACAGGAAGCAGCAAGTGAGGAAGACGAAGGAGGAGGAGGAGGAAGAGGAGGGTTGGGGGGGGAGGGTGTGAGCAGCCGGCGGGGGGGAAAAAAACTGTACAGATTAACGGTTCCACGTTTTAATGCTGCAGTGAAAAAGATGACAGTCAGATTGTGACAGTCGGTGGAGACCAAAACCGAGCTAAAAGCCGAGAGATTCATCATCTGAACGTAATTAATGGATGTGGTGCAAACAATGTCGCGTTCACAGCTTGAAAAAATGGTTTAAGGATTCAAAAGTGACTAAAAATTAATATTTATTGTTTACTTATTATCTTCTCTTGAAAGAAAAACAATACGTCTGTTTTCTTTTAAGCGTGAGAAGTTTCTTCTTTCCAGCCTCACTCAGCATATAATCAGATGAAACCTGCTCTAGTCGAAGTACTACGCAGCAGGCATCGCATAATGATCCCCAATAATCCTGAAAGCGATTGATCTGCAGACCTGCGTCCGTTCGGATGTTCATTATCAGATTATCAAACGTTTCTTTCTGCCGCAGAGCCGTTAAAGAACCTCCTTTTTGTCTGAGGCGAGTGACAGACAGACTGAAGGGCTGGATGGAATATGAAAAGGGAGGGTGGGGGGTTGGGTTTCGCCGTCGCTTCGCCTCGCCAGCGCCAGCGTTTCAGCGGCAGTCTCCCTAGCAACAGAGGACGAGCGGCGGCCCGGCGAGCGTCGAGCATCCGCCGGTGCAAATGTTGAACCGGATCCTCCAAGCGTGAATCCCCCAGCTGCCTCTGCACCAGCAGGGTCTACTTTTTTTGTCGGTGGTGGAAGGTTATCACGTGAGTCGAGATGCAGGAGAATTGTGGGCGATGATGAAGACGATGGTGAGGAGGAAACGCGAGCTAGCAGCTGTAGCGCTAGTGAGCAGAAATTTTAAAAAAAAAAAAAAAAAGGAGAAAAGGGTGATGTCATTGGTTCTCTGGATCCAGCTGAAAGTAGGGCAGTCTGAACAGGAGGGGGGGGGGGTGCTGGGGGGAGGGGGTGACCTACATACAGCTGTGCGACCTGAGGGTGTGTGTGTGTGTGTGTGTGTGTGTGTGTGTGTAGCATAAAAGAGACAACACGGCCTCATCAAGTGGTTGGCTAAAAGAAATCGAAGAGGAGCGAGGAGGAGGAGGAGGAGGGTGACAGATAAGAGGAGTGAAAAGGAGGGCAGGATGAAATGGGGGGGAGGGGGAGGGGGGGTCGAAGGAGGAACTGTTGCAGCAGAGAGAGAGAGAAAGAGAAAGTGAAAGAGAGAGAGAGAGAGAGAAAGAGAGAGAGAGGCTGCAGAGAGAAAAGCTCAGCATGACACATTGAGAGGAGTGTGTGTGTGTGCGTGTGTGTGTGCATACATGCGTGTGTGTGTGTGTGTGTGTGTGTGCATGCATGCGTGTGTGTGTGTGTGTGTGTGTGTGTGTGTGTGTGTGTGTGTGTGCGTGCACTGCTGACAAGCCTCATGAATACACGAGACTCCCACACTCCCCCCATCTGCTGTGGGTAATTGCAGTCGCAGTGTTTCTCTGCCGCAGTTGAGATCAGACTCAACATCCTGGTCAAAGATGGAGGGGGGGGGGAGGGGGGGGGGGGGGGGGGGAAGGAAGAGACGGAGACGTTTCCTCCTGCAGAGTGAGCTGTCATGATGGCGTGACGGCTGTCGACATGTGACGTGAACGTTCCGCAGAGCCGGTCCTGATCAATAAAAATAAAAAAAAATAAAAACCTGATAAAACGCCTAAAAAAAAAAAAAAAAAAAAAAATCACGTGAGACGTCCCAGAGTTGGACGACGGTGGAACAGATTTCTCCGCCTCCGTCTTTGATTGTCCCGTCACATCGTCTGGGAAATATGAGTACAGACGTGGGATCAGAGACGGGCAGGAAGTGGATCACAGCCTCTTTAGCTGTGGATGTGACACGTGTGTGTGTGTGTGTGTGTGTGTGTGTGTGTGTGTGTGTGTGTGTGTGTGTGGATCACGAGACATGTGAGGGCAGCTTCCTGCTCGTTCGGCATCTTTAAAGGTTTGTTTGCCGACGCACCAAGTTCCCCCAGGAGACCGGATCAGACCGGATCAGACCGGATCAGGCGGTGGTGCTAAGCTAAGCTAACATGTGTCTCTCTTCACCGGCCATCTTTGTTTTGTTGCGTCGTCTGTCCGACCTGACTTCACGTCTTTTTTTTAGGATTACACGTGTGGACTTTTCTTCTTCTCAGTTTTGACGTTGACTCGTAGGAACCAGAACCTGAAACTGTCAAACTAACGCTGCTTTCCTGCTGTTTTTTTTTTCCTCCCCCCATCTTTTTCCTCCTCCTTCCTGTCTCTCGTCCTCTTTTGTCTTCTCTACCCCCTCCCCCCCTTTTCTTCCCCTCCCCATTCGTCTTTCTTCTCTGCCTCTCACCTCGTGGATCATCACCTGAAAACGTCCGCCCTCCTCCATCTCCTCCCCGCACCTCATTACTCCTCCTCCTTCCTCCTCTCCGGATCTTCCTCAAACCTCTTCCTCTTCACGTCCCGTGTCTTCCTCCCTTCCCCACCTCCTCCTCCTCCTCCTGCTCCTTTTAATTTCTCTGCTCAAAACCCCTCTCCTCCTCTTCTTCACCTCCCCGCCATCTATTTCCTTTTCTTTTCCACTTCTGCTTCCTCACCCCTCATCACACCACCTTTCACCTTTCACCTTTCACCCCCACCCTCTGACACCCAGCAGTAAGTACCGGCCGTCATCGGAGCAGCACAATGATAATTTCTCGCTGTCCACCATCGCTGAGGGCTCCCACCCAAATGTAAGGAAACTGTGCGACACCCCTCCTAACGTCCCTCATGCCCGTGCATTGGCTTACTATGATAACATTATCTGTCAGGTAACGTGGTTCTCGCCTCTCTCTCTCACCCCTTTTTCTGCATCCCCCCCCCCCACCCAAAAACCCTGCCCGGGCCCCTGGACACCCCCCCGCTTCCTCCCCCTTCTAATGCATGGGCATGAGTATTCTGCAATACTCCGAGGTTTGAAACGCCAAAGGAAAAGGGTGGGGGGGTAGGGTGGGGTTGGGTGGGGTCGATGAAGGTGGATGATGGGAGTTTTCTCCAGGGGCGGGTGAAATGTTTCCAACCCGATCGTCTGCTCCCGGAAGTGACCGGGAAGAGCCGGGAAAACTCTGGCTACTCCGACGCGTCCGATGAGCCACTCGGGCTCCTGCTGCCGGTTACCGCGGCAACGCAGCGGCCGTTTTTTTTTTCCCGACCTCCGTCGCCTTTATTGATTTCGTCTCCCGGGCTTATTGCTTATCGATCCTGCTCTGAATGTGACGGCGAAACACAGAGGTGACAAAAAATAAAAATTCATTCCACCCGACCCCCTTTAAGAGAAAACTCCCACAATCCTTTGCTGCTGCGACCCCCCCCCCATCACCTCTGGCATCACGGCATGCCTGCTCCAATGCTAACATGCCCCCCGTCAACTCGTTTATCCTGAAAACGGGGGTGGGTGGGGAAGTGATGGGTGGGATCTGGGGGGTTTCTCCTTGGGTGGGGTTGGGGGTGGAGGTGTTGACGTCACAGCCACCAGGTAAGATGAAGAAGGTGTGTCAGGATAAACAGCCGGCAGGCGCCTCGCTAACCGAAGCATGGGTAGCTTAGCTGGTAGCGACGCTGCGGTTGTAGCAGCATGGTGGAGTTCTGACGCTACAACCGTTTTCGTCGGTGCTTTTTTTATTTTTTTTTTTAAAAAAAAAAAAAAGATGTGGTACCACCCTCTAACAACTCCATCGGTAGTTTCGTTCGGAGTAAATCCTCGTCTGCGTCCCGTCCCCGTAGAGGACTCATGTAACTACACCCAAATACCATCTCCACCACCCCGACACACGAGAGATCACAAAAACAGTAGAAGACAGCCGCCCCCACCTCCTCCGTCATCACCTCCCACAAACATCTAAACCATCTAACTCAACACATCATGACCCCTGAACTCGCTGCTCATCCGCAGGGTTGAAGCTGAAATTTATGCACCACCACCTCCACCCGCCCCCCCAAAAAAATAACCACCTCCCTCCACCCTCCAAAATAATAATAAAAAACCCTCTCACTACTAAAGCAAATAACCTGAACTCCCCTGCACACTAACAGCCCGGTGTCCGCTGCAGAATCAGAACCGGGTCCAGCTGGGAGTATCATCTGTCGTCTGACAGGAAGTCTCTCTCTCTCTCTCTCTCTCTCTCTTCTTAATCTCTCCGTTTGGCTCCTGTCCCACTCGTCCCTCTCCGTCCTCCGCCTGTCCTCCGTCTGTCTCTCTGAGGATGCATTGAGTGGTTTTTTTTTCGAGGAGTTATAACCCTTTGCCCCGTCCCCCCTCCCCTCAGAAAACCATGAGCAGATACACCTGGGAGTGTAAGACCAAAGAGGAGTCCGACTGTGAGGTAAGACCACGCCCCCCCCAAAAAATGTCAGATAGTCCCAACCCCACCCTCCTCCACCTAACCACCTACCACCACCACCACCTGTCTCACCTTCCCAAACAGCTCTCTCTCATTGTTGCTGTGGCCCCCGTCCAGCCGAGTCTCACCCCCCACCACCCGCCGAATAAATCAAAGCGAAAATAATAATCCTGTAATCCCTTAATGTAAATAAAACAACAAATGCAATCCAGGCATTAACAGGCTCCTTTTTAAAGTTTGGTGATGGGGCGACTCATTTTTTTAAACATCTGGATCTATATTTGCCGCCCCCAACAACACCACCACCACCACCTTTTCTTCAGCCGCCGCTCACTCAGGTTATTATCCTGGGTAATCCAGGTAACGCTGTTAGCGACAACAAAAACACGTGAGCCCCCTTCAGAGACAGAAATCATTAAAATTGCGCGAAATTGCCCTTTAACGCGCAGTCGAGGCTGCAGAGGTCGAATCCAAAAACCAATCACAGAAAACCGCACCGGCCCCCGCCGCAGAAATTTGTTGACCTTGTGAGGACCTTGTCCCACCAGACGCACACATGCAGACACACACACATGCACACACACACACACACACACACACACACTGAGGCTGTCATCTTCAGAAAAGGCTGAATTTACAAACAGATTGAAACACACCACGCACAAAAAAAAACCCCCACACCCACCCACACATTCACACATTGTACATACAGCGCACACACACACACAGACACACACCGTCCAGTCGTCTCTGCACAACAACACAAAAAGCACTTGTTTGTTTCCCCTGCAGTAATGGGAAGCTTTGTGTTGGACTCGCTGCAGCAGATTGAACCTGATTGTCCTCGATCTTCCCCTCCGCTGTGATTCTGCAGAGTCCGGCCTCCCTCTGCAGCAATGGAATTGTGTTTTTTTTTGTGTGTGTTGTTTTTTGTCAATACTAAATAAATTCAACAGAGAAAAAAATGAATTGACCGCGCAGAGCTGCCTGTAATTTGTGAGAAGATTTAATTTCCATCGACCGAACCGTGTCTCGGACTGACTGATCATAACCCAGCTGACCCCGCACGCTGCAGATTCACGTGAAAGAAATGAGTAACTTCTGCCTTTAATTTGAATATATTCACATCATTTATACATTTTATGCAGCGACAAAGGAAAATGAAAATTTGCCGAAAATCAGAGATGATTTTTTTTAATTTGAGTTGAAGACAAACGAGACCTGAAACTGAAGAGAAAATCGTATTTTTCTTTACCCGCGATGGTTTAAGATCTCAGGTGTGTGCGCCCCACAGACACACAAACAGTGTGCACAAAATACCTGCAGACACACACACATGCTGTGTACTCAGAGGAGAAGAGCCAATCAATAAGCACAAACAAATCACAAATGAGCGTGTACACGCACGCACACACGTGGATTCAGGAAGCAAGTGCAAACAGGCTGACGTGCGCTCGTGCCAATACAAATATTTTAATCCCAAGTGTTTGTGCCAAAGCACACGGACTTCCCCAAACACTGTAAACGCAAAACACATGAATCAGCTGCAGGGGAAAAAAAAACAACCCTGATCCAGATTAAAACACAAACTCCCAGAGCACCTGCCTGCCAGCTAAAAAATGAAATCATCCAACTTTAAATTCATAAATTAATTCCCAACATGCCGATCAACCCGCTTGTTATCGGGACGTTTCAGTCAACAACCTCACGGCGGCGCTGTCGGGATCCGTCCTCTGGGGACCATGAATCTTTTGTTTAAGTTAAGCTTTCAAAAATCATGTTTGCCTTCATAATAAATAAACACGTAAACACATGGACGTGTAATGTGACGCTTAAAAAAAAAACAAAAAAAAAACACGTCAGCATTAATAATAAAATAAAAACTTACCTGGTAACAAAAAGACAAAAGGACATCAGGAAGTGTCTCCACCGCCATCGTCATCGTCATCATCATCAGAACCCTGTTTATCTCTGTCCCCACCCACCCCCCCCTGGAAAAAAAACACCGACTCCAAAGTCCTCGTGACTCTGTGCCCCCCCCCCCAAAACCACCCACTGCCCCCCCCCCCCCTCGTGCACAGCAACAATGAACAAAACCCAAACGTTTTCCAGTTTCACGCTGACGGGAGGACAGACGGCCCCTACCCCGTCACCATGGAAGTGACGTACCCGCACGTCCTGCCTGAAGTTACTATCTAGGCCGACGGCCAGCGGGTAAATGCTCTTCCTGTCTCTCTCGACGCGCCGCTGAACGCAAAACGCTCAGTCATCGCAGGCGTCGCGGTCCGGGAGTCGATGTGCGCGCGGGCGGGGTCGATGATGTCGTGCAGGATTAATGGGGATAAGAGGCTGGAGAAGAAAAGCAGAAGCTAAAAATGGACTCCGCAATCAATTAACACCACCCCCCACCACCACCCCCACCCCTAATGAAATCCAAATGAGTTAAACTGAAACTGAAAAGCCGTTTGTGTGACGGTGGTACCTGCAGATGACTGACCAGGTGGGCAGTTGTTGATTTGTTGTGTTTTTTTGTTGTTTTTTTTTGCAGGAGGAGGTGCGGCCTTCTGCATGAGCGATGACACGGGGTGGGGGTGGAGGTGGTGGAGGTGGTGGTGGTGGTGGTGGGTGCATGTGGATGTGCATGAGCTTCCCTGGGTTGCCTGAACGGGGTCGCGTCGCTCATGCAGTTCGCCTCGCTGCCTCCTCGACCACATGCCGGCTGAGCATGGCGGTGACCGGACCGCGGCGCTTCCAACCCGCCGGTTCTGGTTCTGCTTGTTTGCAGCTACACTTTTGATTTTGTTGGGTATTCTTATGGGTGTCATTTTTGCGAGTCTCTAAAGGATCATACCAGTGGAAAGTGTGTTTCTGCCGCTCCGGGTTCATTTCTGCACCGTGTGGAAATTTCGACGCCACGATCACGTACCTGACGCTCGTTCAGTTTGAGAATTATCCTCGGCAAAAGACGTGATTTGCGGTTGAGGAGCGAAGAACTTGCGCTGGTGTGGTTCTTTAAAGCATGAAGGTGGAACGTGGAAATCTGCTGCAAGTGCATGAAACCCAAAGATCAAGAAGTCGACTGAAGTTCTTGTGTTTTCTCCGGCCGGTTCCACGATCGTGCCGAACACCCGGTTACGTTCAGCGCCAAAGTTTTCAAATTATAATGGCGCCGTGGTGAAGGTGGGGTTTGATCACCAACCGGCCCACTGAACGTTGGCACTGGACGTAAAGTGTGAGGTGGAGAATTGTCCAACGGGTCTTGAGGCCTTTAAGGAAACCCAGTTCTTGTGGTTTGGTCCAAATTTGCCGCTGTCCACCAGTGGGTCAAAAGTTGCTACTGCAGGAAGTAACGCGATGCCCGTCGTTGTGGTTCTAACTGTACTTTCTACCCCCCCTCCCCCTGTGGGTAGGATGATCCCAATTCCCAGAACAAGCTGGAGGACCCGGTGAAGGCCCCGCCCAAGGAGGACGACTCCCTGAACATCCACAACTCCCTGACCCCCAAACACGAGAACCACAAGGTCCTGGGCGAGGAGAACTCCTCGGAGGTAAACTCACTGCAGAACAACATGATGTGAAAACGCAACCGACCCCTCCGGCAACCCGACAAACGACGAGGCGCGCCGGCAACGGGAGACCCCCCCCTCCACCCTCCACCTAAAAACCCCTCCCCCGCTCCCCGTCCGGCGACTCCGACCCAACCGGTCAACCAACCAACCGACCAACCAACCAACCAGCCTGCCAACGCACCAGCCAACCGACCCGGTCTGCAGCCGACACGGCGACACTGCCACCAAGCGGCCCCGCCCGCTGCAAAAAAAACTTACACCGCCGCCGCCGCCGCTACTGCCCAAGCTGAGAGTCCCCCCCCCCAGCCTCACCCTGCTGCCGCCTTGCGACCCCCCCCCCTCCCCTGACCCTGACATCCACTCACTCCGCCCCCTGTTGATGTCACTCCCCCGTATCTGTCTTACCCACATAGTAAACATGCACACACACAGTGGGGGAAAAAAAAAAAAAAAGATGAAGACATAAAACACACTTCTATGTTTACACACACACACACACACACACATACGCACACACCCCCCCCTCCCCCCTGCCTGCATCGGTGTATTTTGTAAAAAGAAAGAAATCATACAGAAGTTTAAAACGTACGTAAAACGTCATTGTAAAAAAAAAGAAGAAGAAGAAGAAGAAAACGTAAAGATAAAGCTACTGAGAGGTTTTGATGTTTGTCTGACTAATCCAGTGAGTATGTATAAATATTGGAAAAATTTTTTTTTTTTTTTTGCTTGGATTGATTTAAAAAAGAAGCAACACCATGTGTCTTGGTTTTCATTGATGTGATTTCTAATCCTATGATGTACCTGTTTTTTTTTTTTTTTTTTTTTTTTTGTACTTTTTTGGGACTTCGAACAGAGAACAAACAAACAAGATTCAGACCGTTGTTGAAATAAACCTTTTTAACATGACCTCTGTGGGTCCTGTGTTTTCCTCAGCACCCCCCGACGCTCTCTGCATGGCTTTGAACACCCCCCCCCCCGCACACATTTTCCCCGGGTGATGAGCTTTAGACGTCACTGCTTCACCTTGAAAACAGCGCGGGGTTCTTTTATTCTCCCGCAGCTTTCGGGCCACGTCTCGTGGTTTATTCGTAGCAGCCGGAGTCGGCTCAGTTGCCGTGGAGATGCTTTTCTTCCACGACCGGTGACATTTCTGTTGCTGCCGAAGGCCAAGACCCGGTGGCCGAAAGCTCCGGAAGAGCCAAACGTCGACGAACGTGGATTTAAAATATATATATTAGTCTTATGTGACCCTAACGGGACGTCCCGTACGTTTCTAGTCCTTCGAGTCTTCACTCACAGTTTTTTGTGACCTCAGTTGCCCTGGTGTGTGTGTGTGTGTGTGTGTGTGTGTGTGTGTTTTGGGGGGGCTACGACTTGACTCGTCCCTCCGTCCCTCCGTCAGGTTTCTCCTTTGGTTCCCGAGAAGGCGACGGGTTAAATGACGGTATTGTGGAGGATCCTTCTCAGGGTGGAGGGGCTACTGGAAACTTGTGGGTGGGTGGTGATGGTGGGTGGTGGGGGGGGCTGGGTGCCCTTCTCTTTCTTCAGATAAATAAAGAGGGTAAGATGGGGGGGCATCATTTCAGCCCCCAGAAGGTAGAAGAAAAGACTCTTTAAAAAAAAAAAACCCTCCAGAATAGGAAACAGCACTTGGCAGCAGCAGTGATTATCACCCTCTTTTATCCTGCTCGGCCCGACACACACACACACACACACACACACACACACACACACACACACACTCACACTCGTACCAGCGGACGCCATGGCAACAAGTGGGCATTACATTACCAGCAGGCAGAAGCGGAGGTGTGTGTGTGTGTGTGTGTGTGTGTGTGTGTGTCACCTCCCCGAGAGTAAAGCTGTGACACACTGAGCTTTTCATTGTGTTTGTTTTATGAGAGTACAGCAGAATAATCCCAATCCTGGAGGCAGTTTATAATAACACGTTAATAATCTGAAAGTCATGACGTTTGCATTTTATTTTACCTGCGTCACCTGAAAAGTAACTAGTTACTAACGCTGTTTAATGTAAAGTACAATATTTCCCCCTCTGAAATGCAGTGGATTGGAAGTATGAAGTAGCATAAAGTGCAGATACTCGAGCAAAGTACAAGTACCTCATTTGCACACGTACAGTACAGGTGCAGTACTTTGTTGTTGTTGTTGTGACCAGTGTGTGTGTGAACAACAGTGATGAGAGGAATTTCAGTTTGAGAGAAATCATCATTATCCTTCAGTAAAGACGGACACATCAGTAAGACACGGTGTGTGTGTGTGTGTGTGTGTGTGTGTGAGACCTTGCTCTTCCTCTTCCTCTTCCTCTTCCTCACTCATGTGCGATTTCGAGCATCTCATAAGACGGAGCGGGGCCTCGTTGCCGTGGAAACCGGCTCCAATGATCCGGGTTGAGGAGAGAGAGAGAGAGAGAGGATCCAAACTCAGTGACCTCCAGGTTCATCTGCAGTCACACACACACACACACACACACACACACACACACACACACACACACACACACACACACACACACACACACACACACACACACACACACACACACACACACACACACACACACACACGGTGTCCACGGCAGATTAAGCGACTCTCCCGCAGCTTCATCGCATCATCTGGTCATAAACTGTAGAATATCGGAGCATTAAACCGGCTCCACTTTAGGTCCGACGCTGCGTCCGGTGATCTCTCGCCAGACGACCCTAATCCTCGTCCATACAGCCGTCCAGCTGTCACTTACAGTCGTCTCATGGGACACACACACACACACACACACACACACACACACACAAACAGCGCTGTCCTCGCCGTGACTTCAGTCACATTTGGGTTCCTTGTCTTGCATTAACCCAAAATCAGCAGTTTGATGTTTTGACGTTGTGAGTAATCTAATTACTTCATATCCTGCAGAGTAATTTAATTCCTTTGGTTTCCAGCCTTCCTGAGCTGTGAAGCAGCGTCGCAGGTTGTTTGTTTGTTTTCAGACCAGAGGAGGTAAAAGTATTTTGCAGTATTTCCCAGCAGAGACCAAAACTACCACAGAGTACTTGAGTAAATGTAATGAGTTACTTTAAATTAACCCACTGTACTCTTTGAGGTGTGTGTGTGTGTGTGTGTGTGTGTTCTCTGGAAAACAGAACATATCCAGATTTTCCTCGGCTGTTCAAACCTGCTGGGACTCTGGATTCATCAGCAGCCGCCTGATTGGCTGACGATGTGGTGGAATGATGGTGCCGGGATCCTGAAGGAGCCGCCGCGATTGGCCGCCGCACATAGTAGAGCATGATGGAGGCATGCACACGGACGCACACACACACACACACACACACACACACACACAGTCATGCATTCATGTGTGCAAACACACACACACACACACACACAGAAAAATGCATAGTAACACGTGTGTGTGCGCACAAAGAGAAACTTAATTTAGATTTCCACGCACGCACGCACGCCCACGGTGTGGCTTTCAGAGCCGCCTGAAAAGAAAGAAGTGAAACCAAAGGGAAAGAGGAGAGAAGCGGGGCTGGGGGGGGGGGGGGTGGTGGTGGTGGTGGTGGTGGTGGAGGCTCTAAATGAATCGTTCTGGCACCGTCTAGTTTACTAATGAGGCTCGGAGGAATGTTGCGGATCAGAACGGGAACCTTTGGCTTCTTTTCTGATGGAAATCCAGCGATACGTTACCCGTCAAAAAGAAGAGTAACACACACACACACACACACACACACACACACACACACACACACACACACACACACAGCCCCTTCATGTCCTGCACTACATGTGAGTGAGTGGCTGAACCCTTTACTTCAGCAGAGATGATGATGATGATGAGGAGGAGGAGGAGGAGGAGGAGGTCCCTGTGACTAAATGAAGTCAGCATGTTGTTGCCGTGGTGATCAGTTGTGTTGTGTTTTCTTTCTTTGGTCTTTCATGAAGTTCTCCGGTCCTCGGACCTTCTCAGCAGCCGTCGGTCCACCACCTCGTTCTGAATCTGTCCCAACACCAATCCCACGACTCGCAGTTTGTGTCTTTACGATCGATTTGGTTTTGTGTGTCTCTTTGTGTTTCGGTCGATTTATTTGTGCGCGTCAGTAACCGTTCTGCTCCTGCGTTGTCAGGTGACCATCGACCTGGAGCTCCACCTCGCCAAAAAGAGGACCAAGACCAAACCCTCCGCTCGTCCCTTCGCCCGCTACGACGTCTATCTGTACAGGGTGCCCAAAACCCAGCCGCGGCTCCCCGGCGGGCCCGGCACCAACGGGCCCGGCCGGGCCAAGGGCCGAGTCCTGCGGTGGGAGGACGACGCGTACCCGCCCTCTCCACCCTGCTCCGTCTGCAGCCCCGTCAGCACCCGCTCGCTGCCCGGCCCCGAGCTCGCCGAGCTTCAGCGGACTCCCAACGCCTCGCTGTCCCGGCTGCCATCTTGAAAATGCGTTTAGAACTTCTGTGTGTGTGTGTGTGTGTGTGTGTGTGTGTGTGTGTAATAAAATATGATTTCACGCCCTCGAAAAGCAACACACATGTATTCTGAGCAATAAAAAAGTTTATTTATTTATTTAATTTTTATGACAAAAAATAAAGTTCCTTTTGCACCGTTGACCTTTACTGTGACAGTACTGACCCTCAGGGTCTCAGGCGGGGGTGGAGGGGGTGGGGGCTTCAGGGACTTGACCTTTGACCCTCCGGTGACAGGAGCAGCTCCGTCCGTGTGGAGGCTGCTGACAGCCTGCGACACGCGGGCGTTCATTCATACGTAATTTGCGTTTGTGTGCCAACGGAACAGGCAGGCAGTCGGCCAAACGACAAGTCGATGAGCTCTCGTCCGATTGCTCCGCGTCTCACGCGACGCGGCGATCGCTCGCGCCGGACTCAGCGGCGTAAAAATGATATCGACCCGCATGTGCAGAATGTGAATGATGTGTCTGCTCTTTGTTTTCCCCCCTCAGAGACAGAGCAGCAGCTTTAGTTTTAAAGAATCGACTTCCTGAACTCCAAGAACTTGAAATTTCGATTAAAACAGATTAAAAATATCGGATTAAAATTCCCAACTCGGACATTTTCTAATAAACGAGTCTTTTATGGTCCCTGTGTGTTTTTTTCCCGTGTTTGGTGACCACACACAAGCATTTACTCAGGTGTAGTTGAACTAAACCTGCACCTGCGCCTTGGTCTTTTTCGGGGAGGCAGTGCAGCATCAGTGCGGTCGCGTGAAACAAGCCTGAAAATTAAAACGCAGACTCACTGCGTGCGCAGCTCGACAGCCGTGTGAGGGCGACACACTGCCATCTGCTGACTCACACCGCCATCAAACATTTTTCATCTCCCATTTTACTCGTATGTTGCCGTGTGTGCGTGGAGCAGCGTGTAAGATGGATGACTTACACGACGAAGCCGACTGCATTTGATCAAATAAAGACAAACTGTGTGCGGAGTTTGTGCTTCTCTGTTTAGATGCAGAGACACACAGATTGTGTTTGTCGCTGATCTCTGAGCATGAAATATTTATATGACAACAGGTGTGTGTGTGTGTGTGTGTGTGTGTGTATTTGACACAGTGAACTTTGGAATGAGAGAAAAAATATGGAGCAGATTAAACATCTGTGCTACACACACACAGGCCGGATCAACAAATTAAATGAGACAGATTAACAGGCACATTGTCAAGTAGCTGATGAAGAAAATAACATGATTATTCAAAACATGAGTTTTGGGGGTTTGACTTTGTCGCCCATGTTTCCTAGTGTTGTTGGGGCTCTCTCACAGTGTGTGTTGTCTGTGTGTGTGTGTGTGTGTGTGTGTGTGTGTGTGTGTGTGAGGGGGTAATTTCTTTTATGTTTTTGTGGCGTTAGATCCCTCAGACATGTTTTGATGATAAAAATGTATTGATCGAAATAATCTGGTTGTGGTGTAAACCAGAGAATGTGACACTTTCATTCAGTTAACGGTCCTGAATGTAACTGTACTTTACTACAACTACAACTCCCGCCTCTGACGTTACTACTACACTGTACTCTACTGTAGTTACTCCACTGTTATAGACACGCGTTAACACGGCGCTACCAGCAGGCGGCGCCATCGTAAAACTCAACAAGGACACAACGAAGAAGTCGCCGCGCGCTCGCTAGCAAAGATCGTCTATTTAAGGCGCCGATATCTGAAGCGGTTAGCAGCGGTTAGCGGCTTAGCTGCGATAACCGCTACCGGAAGTTAGCACGCAGAGTGAGACTTCCTGTTTGTCCGTCACTCTTCGTTGGTAGCATGCTTCCTGACGTTAGCACGGCGGCTAGCAGGCAGAAAAGCGGTCCGACTGCCGATTAAAGCAGAATATTTTACATTACAATTATAACCATGAATTAATAGTGACTCTCCCGACATCTCATATCCTGTAACATTGTTTGGTTTCAGTTTGATAATAAGCAGTTTAGCGCGTGTTGTTTACAGTTACAGGTTAGCTATGTACACAGAGCTCAACAGCATCCTGAGCGCCACCCCCGACACCTTCACTCAGGTAAGGAGTTCATTTCTTCATCGACACGTTATTGGTTTGCTTAGACATAACCGCTCGGCCATGTATGCTAACATTTAATATGTGTGAGTCCCCGGTCTTAGCTGCTAGCAGACATGTGGCCTGCAAATTGTAACCACGTTTTGTTTTTTTTCTAATCATGTCTCTTAAACCCACAGGGAGATTTTATCCTGGTGTCGGACAGACAGAGCGATGCCTCTTTCCTCATTCACCACTTCCTGTCTTTTTACCTGCGAGGTGAGCTGGAACACGAGTGGGAAACGTTTCATTCATGTTCATGTCTGAGCAGCAGCTGATGTTTTGTTGTTGTTGTTGTTGTTAGCGCGCTGCAGAGTGTGTTTCCTGGGCCTGGTGCAGTCCTTCAGTCACTACAGTGCAGTCAGTCAGAGACTGGTGAGTCTCTTCTCATGCTGGATCAATTCTCCACAACCATCATAAATCATTCGATAGATAGACTTATTATATCTTTTTAAATTTTGTGTGTTTGTTGATTGCGTGTTCTCAGGGTGTGAGTCTGGCCCAAGCGAAGGAGAAGGGTCAGCTGGTGTTTCTTGAGGGACTGAAGGAGTCATTGTCTGTTTTGATCCCTCAAGAAGCCTGCGCAGAAAGCCAAGCCATGGACTTCCTCAGGTACAAAATTAAATAACAATAATAATAAACAAAACAACATTCATTTCTTCCACCTGACTCCTTGTTGCCTGTTTCTTGTTATCTCTGCGGCCCTCGTGTCTCCATCTTCAGGGATCCTACCGTCGGCCTGCGGTGTTTGTACGAGTTTGTCCGGTCCAGTGTGAGAAGTTCTGGTGGTGAGGCAGAGGAGTGGGGACCGCCCGTGCTGCTGGTGGATGACCTCAGCGTGCTGCTGAGTCTCGGGGTCAGCGCCGGTGCCGTGTTGGACTTCAGCCACTACTGCCGAGCCACCGTCTGCTCCCAGCTGCGGGTGAGTTAGACTCTCGCTCTTCATGCATGATCGTTTAGCTGTGTAGTGAACATCTCACACAAAAAAAACAATTCTGTCGCCTTGACTGTGACTTTAGGGCAACATGGTGATGCTGGTGCGCTGTGATGGGGGAGAGGAGGAGGACGCAGATGACGAAGGCTCAGAGCTGCTCCTGAAGGGCCTGACCCACCAGTGTAGCCTCGCTCTTCATGTACAGGGCCTACCGACCGGCTACTGTAGGGACATACACGGGCAGGTGTGTGTGTGTGTGTGTGTGTGCATCATAGAAGAGTGTGAAACCCTGCAAATATCAACATTTGAGAATCTGCAAAAATAGATTTTTGGTAGTTTTGCTTAAAAAAAAAACTCGCAGTGCTCCTCTGTTTCCAGGTGGAGGTGTGTTGGAGGAGGAGACAAGGTGAAGGCCAGAATGCACAGAAGAAACTTTTCCAGTACAAGGTCCATGATAAAGGAGCCTCCTTCTTCGCCCGAGGGACGTCCAGTGCCGTTCTCTAGCTGCTGCTGTCGGCATCACCTTTTAACATGTGATGACTGACTGTGACATTGTGATACAAATGGACGGTACAATCGATGGTCAGCTGTCACAAATGGTTTTGGTGATGAAGACACATTTGTCTGGTTTGGATCCAGTCTGGAAGAAGAACACTGATAGCCTGGTTCCAGACCCCTGAATCACTGCCCACTTCTCAGATTTTTTAAAAATTTATTTTGGTTATTCAGATAAAATAAGTGAAAAAAAATATGGCAGTTCAGTCTGATTGTAAAGGCAGAAAGATCAGAGTGAAACCGAAGGAGATCCATGTGGCTGTTGTTCGTGGTTGTGTAAAAATAAAATGTATAGTGACTCAACTTTATTTATAAAGCACCATTCATACAAACATGACGCCCAAAGAGCTTCACACGGCAGGATTACAACGAGACAGAAATGATTATGCAAGATTAGAATTAAGATTAAAGATTAAACGCCAGATGAAGTGAGTAGAATGGACGTCCGCACAGTGAACGTCTCATAAACCCGCTCAGCTCACGAATTAAACGGTTTTACAACGAGAACACCAGGGGGCGCTGTGGCCCCGCCCACTCCGCCGCCGGGGTCAGCGGTCGAAGTGGAGAGGTCGCCGTGGCGCTTGACAACCGAGTGGATCCGAATCTGTTGCGTGCCAGCCGTCCTGGGATCGAGGCGTCCGGGTTAGCCTTTAGCCAGCTCCCAAAACAAAAAGGGTGGACACGGCGCAGGCCCGTCAGCTCACACAGGACGGGACAGCTACGCCCGACGATCCCCGACGTTTGTCCAGGCAAGTGCCGCGAACGGTAAAGCGGTAACCCGCTAGCGTTAGCCCCAGCGTTAGCTTCGCGGCGGTGGAGGCGTGGGAGCTGCTGGGATTGTTTAATCACTCCCGTAATGTTAGCAACAGGGCGCGTTGTTATGGTCGTAGCAACGGGGTCGCACTTGCCAGGCTCCCACCCCTCAGTTGTGTGTGTGTGTGTGTGTGTGTGTGTGTGTGTGTGTGTGTGTGTGTGTGTGTGTGTGTGTGTGTGTGTGTGTGTGTGTGTGTGAGTGTGAGTGTGTAAAATCCGATAAGCGCAGTTGAACCCAGCGTCGCCACTGTGACAACAATTCTGACGTTAGCGTGCGTTTGCAAACGTTATTAGCGTTAGCCACAAACTATCTTCATGGTTTCACAGTGACTGACATGCTAATGAGCTGCTAGCACTAGCCCCTCGTAGCATACACGAGCCCGTCACCTTGTTTATCGCAAGTTCTGTTTGTGGCGAACTTCACATCAGTCGGAATCGTGCTAATCGAGTAGCTAGCGCCCACATAGCTCGCCAGTTGCTAGCAGTGTTAGCCTTTTTTTTTTTTTAGCTTGGTGCCAACACAAGTTGTCTGTCGGTACCGATCGCGTGTGTCTGTGTGTGTTCGGTTCTGGCCGTAAACACAGGAAACGGACGTTGACCTCGTTCATTTGGTGTCTTAGCTTTAAATCCGTTGTGTTTGCAGAGGGCTGATGATGCAACGTTAGCGCGCAACTATCAGCGGGGTCGTCGCTAACTTCGACGGTTAATACATTTTTATTAACTGTGTTGATTAAAAAAAAGATGTTGGTGTGTAATCTGGGTTCATATAACGGCGATTAAACGAGTCACGTGCATTAAAATCTTAGAGAATCCTCGCTGCCAACTTTAGCTAATCGTTAGCTCGCCGGAGATTGACGTTTGACAGCAGGTTCCTGAAAGGGGGTTCGGTTCCGAAAATACCCGACAAAGGGAAGCGACGGGGCTTTATTTGTACGTGAGCACGCGTCGAGCTGTTTGCGTGGCTCAGTGGTTTCCATGTCAAACTACGGAGCTGTTGCGTTGATGACAGCATGAGCTTCTGCTGTTGTTGTTGTTGTTGTTGTTGTTGTTGTTGTTTTCCTCCGCTCAGCTCTGTGTTGTCATCTCACGCATTTTCGTCCGCTCATCTCGGGGGCCGTCCTGCAGCGCTGGCCGGGACCTCGGGACGCCCCCCGGGGGCCACCGTGCTCGCCGATGTTGCCACAGGGTTGCATCAGTCCCACCATGCTTGCGAGGCAGGTGCTGCTAAGAGATGATACACGCGTGCAGTTGTTAACAGTAAAAATAAAAACTAATCAAGTTTTCATGTTGTGTCCTGATTTTCCTGTCCTTTCTCAGCTGAGGTTGTACAGTAAAGGAAGTCCTCCTGTTACACATCATTTCTTGTTACAGTACGGTTACTGATTGACAGGACGTTTCCCTCTTTTATCAGCAGCTCCGGTTGTAAAAGAAAAAAAAAAAAAAAGCCGGTGTTGCAGTAATCTGCTCATCCACAGCGGGCTTGTCTCAGTGCGTTTACGAGGGGACTAATGGGCCCCACTGATCAGAGGAGCATGCTTCACCATTATGCAACCATGCCGCTGAATGTGAGAGCTCTCGGCAACGCTCGTGGACGTTGGCAGTGATTTTTCGATGTAAAAGCAACGCGCGACACGTGAGAGTCGCCCATGATGCCGCTGGAATCTTTGAGCCCCGGAGATGCCTTCAAGCTGGGCGTTTTGGGAAGTGTCGAAAAGAGGTAAGCTCCGGTTTCCGCTGTTTTTCCCCCCTCATCTGTGGTTTCAGTGCCGAGGGTTGTGTAAGTGTTTGTCTTCACGGCTCTGACAGAGTTCATCCGTGAAACTCGCAGCGGTGCTTTTGGCCCCACGGCTTTACAGATCTACCTTTTAATCTGCAAACCCGCAGCGATCTCCCGAGCTGAATTTGCGCAATGTGGCGCACGGTGCGTCGTATCATGTCTCACAGCCGTGTTTTTGTTTTGCCACTTAATGTGCCGGCGTCTCACGTGGGCCGGCGTACAGGCTGCTCTTTGTTAGGTTATTAGTTCGAGCGTATGAGTATGAGCAAAAAAAAACAAAACAAAAACTCCGCACATTTTCCACGCTCTCCTTTCGCGAGGTGTCGGTCGAGGCAGATGGCGCGTCCCGCCGTCCGGCCAGACAGGACGGGATTTCCAAACAGCCGCTGGTCGCCTGCCAAGGCGGCCGAAGGGAGCGCGACAGCTGAGCGGCGCCGGTGCCGGGTTTGCAGCCCGGTTGTGAAAGTCTGCTTTTCAAAGCTTGCTTCATGTCGGTTATGACATGCGAGATACGTCTCGACATGTCGGAACGTTCACCATCGAGCGCCTGAAGGCTGTGACCAGAGGTATGAGAGGGGGCGGGGAGGGTGTGCGTGTGTGTGTGTGTGTGTGTGTGTTGGTGTGTGTTGGGGCAGGGGGGGGCACAGGCCCTGAGCCCCGCTCGTTGAGTTTCCGATCGGCTAAATCCCGGATTAGGTCACTGACGGAGATGCCGCTGAGCCTTTGCCAAATCGGGCCGGCCCTGCTACACCCACGTCACCCCGCGGCCTGCGGCGACACACGGCTCCGAGATGGAGGCGCTCGCCGGGAGCTGTGACGCCGAGCGGGACCAGAACCGGGCCGAGGACGGCCCTTCCTGCAGGAGCGGAGAGCGGGCGGGCGTCGCTCCGAGGCCGTCCCGCGGAACCCATTGCGCGAGCTCGGCGGGACGCTGCCGTGTTTACCGTACGGTGTATTTATAACAGCAGATCAAGAGGCTCCTGAGGCGAATCCACCCGGGGGAATGCGAGCCGAGCAGCCGCACTCCCCGCCCGAGCCGCGGGGGGATCGCTCTGTTAACCACAAGCTCAGGCTGAAGCAACCCGGACACAAACGGCCGCGAGCCCGGGAGTTCGCCTGGGCCCCCGGCAGCAGGTACGGTCTCTTCGCGCTCGAAATCGTCCAGCCGCCGCGGAGCAGAGCGCGTAATCTCAGACGGCGGCGGGGAGTCAACAGAGAGACCGGGGCTGAGATTGAGCCGAGAGCGAGGTCACACACGCGTGTCGTCGTTCTCACGAGGAAACCGGTGGTTTTAAAATTCAACCTCGTGAGTTTCCGGCTCAAATGAAAATATTTATTTTAATCTGCGAAGGCCAAAAAGACGTGAGACATTCAATGACATAGAAAATAAGGCAGATTCTTGTGTTTTCTAGGCCACACCTCCCGGGCTACTGAATGAGTCGTGTGTGTGTGTGTGTGTGTGTGTGTGTGTGTGTGTGTGTGAGCGCCGTCTCACCACGTGATCCATGTACGAGCTTGTCTGGAAGGAGAAGGAAAAAAAAATAACACGCCATGCGTTGGCGGCATGTGCAGAGTATGTACCTAATTACGTGTTCGGGACAGAGCGGCCTCTGTGTGTGTGTGTGTGTGTGTGTGTGTGTGTGTGTGTGTGTGTGTGTGTGTGTGTGTGTGTGCGTGCGTGAGTGACCAACAGCTGGTTTCGTCACACCTGTGGCTGCAGGTGAATGTTCTGCTGATGACGCATCGATCCTTTATTTATCTATTTATCGGTGAATTATTTTGCCACCCTCAGGTCGGACGAGCTGTTCTAACTCTCGCCCCCAGGTCCCTGGATGCCCCGCGGTGCACCGCCCTCCGCCGCCCGGCGCTTCCCGATGGCCGGGAGTTGACCCCGCCCGCCAGGATGACGCTGCGCGAGCAGCTGAGAGAGAAGATCTCGGCGGCCTTCTACCGCCACGGGCTGCTGTGCGCCTCCTACCCGGTACCCATCATCCTCTTCACCTCCGCCAGCATCCTCACCTGCTGGTAGGTGAACCCGCGCTCAACGCTCGAGGTCGAGCGATTCGGAACCGGGTCTCTGCGTCGCGGCGCGTTTGGCGGCCGACTCGCTTCTTCTGCTCGTCTGCGACGGACGGTGTTGCGTGCGGAGATTTTGAACCAGCCATCTGCACACACATAACAGCCCCCCACACACACACACACACACACACACCCAGCACATATCTCCACTCGCTTCACCAGCGGTCCAAAGAGAGAGAGCGAGCGAGCGAGCGTGGGTCAGGGTGCTGACCCGCCTTCGTCACTGGACTCATTGTAAAAACAATCAGAAACACACACCTGCTGTGCGGCACCTTGCAGTGAGGGGGTGGGGGTGGTGGGGGTGGGGGCGAGAACAAATGGTGGAGTGACCACCACCCGGGGCGATGTGAAAGAAAAGAGCTGGACGTGGGTGGGGGGGTGGTGGTGCTGTGAGAAAGTGCCGGGTCCTGTGAGAAAGGGAGGCCTGTCCCTCCATCTGCTTGTCAGTGGGAGGGGGGGGCCGGACAAAAGAGGCCTTTGTGGAGGTACAGTGACCTTGTAGGGCGGGGGGAGAAGGGGGTGGGGGGGGGCAGCGGGGTGGAGGAATGGAGGGAGGGAGGGAGGGAGGGAGGGAAACAGAGGGAGGCAGAGTTTTCCATCCAGCCGACCGTTTGCGTCGTCTGATCCGTGTGGACGTATTGATCCGTACCGATGACTCGGCAAATATTTGACGAGCGGCTCCTCAGCCGTGCGAGACGACCCGGGCCGGTTCTGCCAGGCCGGGTTCTGTCCACGCCTCACAGCTGTGGAGTGAGTCAGCGGGTTTGTCTGAGCGGCGCCGGAGGAGCGGTTCTGGTCCGAAACGGATGGAAAGATAAAGGGCACCTGTAGAGAGGGACTGTGTGTGTGTGTGTGTGTGTGTGTGTGTGTGTGGGGGGGGTTAAGTTGAGGTTGAGTTGTAACTTAAGGGCTTAGGACCCCCCCACACACACAACACACACACACACACACACACACCCGTGCCACCGCACCGGCTCCATTCAAATGAATGAGCGAGCTGTTGACTGCGGTCTGTTCCCGACTCGACCGCCGCCGTGTGACGTCAGTCGGCGCCATGTTTTTGTTTGTCCTGCGATGATCGGCGAGCAGAGAGAAAACACACGCAACACACACACAACACACAACACGCATCGCAAACTACACACTCGCACACGAGTGTGTGTGTGGCGTGTGCAGGGAAACAAGCAGTTAACTTGTTTCACGGGAACCCACCCGTTTCCAGGGGTGGGTGGGGTGTGTGTGTGTGTGTGTGAATGTGTGTGTGCGTGTGTGTGTGTGTGTGTGTGTGTGTGTGTGTGTGTGTGTGTGTGTGTGTGTGTGTGTGTGTGTGTGTGTGTGTGTGTGTATGTATGTCTCCAGGTAGTGCTTAATTTGGCAAGAAAAGCCCAAGGGTCTGGTTTCATGTTCTCAGATGTGTTGCCTGGAGAACGTGCGCGCACACACAGACACACACAGACACACACACACGTGTTAATCAGTCATTAATAACGTGGGGCAGTGATTTATTGATCAGCTGTGTGGCAAGTTAAGTTGGACAGAAAATACACAATACGTGTGTTTGTTGTTGTTTTTTTAAATGTGCAGAATAATTTAGTGTGACACTCATGTACAGTTGTACTGAAGATCATTCTCACAGTTACTGTGTGTTTAATGTCTGTGTACCCTGTGACCCCCCCCACACACACACACACACACACACACCCACCCCCAGCTATCCGTTATTGAGGCTCCCCCTGCCCGGGACGGGTCCTGTGGAGTTCACCACAGGGGTGCGAGACTACGGCGTCCCTTCCCATGAGCCTCAGGGAGACCTGGGAGAACGGCCCGACTGGGTAGGAGCACGCACACACACACACACACACACACACACACACACACACAGATACATCTCAGGAACTCTGTGTGTGTGTGTGTGTGTGTATGTGTGTGTGTTGCAGTACCGGGGTCCTCCGGTCGCCTACATCCAGCAGGTGCTGGTGAAGGCAGCGGTGTCTCCGTGGGACAGCAGCCTGGTGCCGGTGGACGTGTTCCGCTCGCCGCTGGGCCAAGTCTTCAGCCTGCTGGAGGAAATCCGCAACCACGTCCACTCTGACGGGTGAGCGCACGCATGCACACAGACACACACACACACACACACACACACACACTCATTACACGTGTTCAAAGTCAAAGCCGTGAACCCAAAACTATCCGGCCTCCATGACCTTGAGTTCTGAAGAAAAAAGTGAATTTCCAGCCAAAATCAATCTGTTGTCAACACGTGTTTAACTCCTGTACTGTACTTTACTGTACTGTACTGTACTGTACTTCAAGAGTGAGATTAATGGCGCAGTGCTTCACATGTAATTATCATTAAATATTCTGTTAAAGTGAACGTCTCTCCTCCTGTCAGCGCCGGCGCCCGCAGCCTGGAGACGTTGTGCCTCCAGGTGTCGGACCTGTTTCCGGGCCTGCGGCGGATGCAGTCGGTTCTCCCGGAGCACGGCTGCCTGCTCCTGTCCCCCGGCAACTACTGGCAGAACCAGCGGGAGCTGTTCGACTCGGACCCCGACCTCCTCAAGACCATCCAGAAGCACGAGCCCAAGGGCCTGCACACCTCGGCCACGCTGCGAGGTAGGCGCGGCGCTGAAAGGGTGGAGATGTGACTTTTTTTTATGACACCCCCCCCCCAACACACACACACACACACACACACACACACACACACACACCATGACATGAAGGCGTGTCATCGTCTGGCGGCGGCGGCAGCGTCGAGTCTCCTCACCTCAGGAAATATAACGTATAATAGCGTCTCTGCTGAGATAGCGGCTGGTAGCAGTGGAGTTCAGTCCTTTATCGTCTTGTCTGCCATCATTCAGCAAGAATGACTGGTGTGTGTGTGTGTGTGTGTGTGTGTGTGTGTGTGTGTGTGTGTGTGTGTGTGTGTGTGTGTGGGGGATTAGCGGAATTAGCAAACTAAGAGGCTTTTATATTTTCGGGGAACGAGCCGTCTCATTCCTTGGGAACTTATTGAATTCTAGTAAAACTTTACCCAGTGACACAGTGAACCCCACCCAACCACCCACCCACCCACCCAACCACCCACCCACCCACCCCACCCACCCACCCACCCAACACCCACCCAACCCCACCCAACCCCACCCCACCCCACCCAGCCCACCCAACCCCACCCCCACCCCGACCCCCACCCCCCCCCAGCTCAAGTGATTTAGGGGTGGGAGGCAGAGACGGCTTGGCAGCCTGTGTGTGTGTGTGTGTGTGTGTGTGTGTTAATTTTTCTGTGTGTTTCAGACCTGCTGTTTGGCGTCCCCGGAAAGTACACGGGTGTCAGCCACTACAACAGGAAGCGGGTGGTGACATACACCATCACCGTGGTGCTGTCCAGCTACGACGCCAGGTGAGTCGCACACACACACACACACACACACACACACACACACACGTGTGGTGAACCGGCTGACTTAATGCGAGTCGGCTGCGACAAACACGTTTGTTTGTACTTTTCTTGGCACTGACATGATTTGAGTTTTTGTGCGTCCAGGTTCCTGGGCAGCCTGCGGGCGCGTCTGAAGCAGCTCCACCCGTCGGCCAACTGCAGCCTGCGGGACGACCACATGGTCCACGTCCACTTCAAGGAGGAGATCGGCATCGCCGAGCTCATCCCGCTCGTCACCACGTACATCATCCTGTTCGCCTACATCTACTTCTCCACACGTTAGTCCGCTCGCCGCCGCTCGTCTCTGCGCCGGGGTTGATCTGGTCTGGCGGTGGGGCGGTGGGGTGGGGGGGTGGGTGGTGTTGGGGATAATCCTCGCACGGGAACATTGTACACCGCTGCAAGAATGCAGCCTCATCCGCCTGCCAGTACAAACATTAGATCAGGAAACACGCGCACATACTTCAAATACACAAAATGAATATTCACGCTCAAGCTGATTAGCCGATCCACGACTTTGGCGCCTTGTTAGAGATTCTCAGAATTAATATTAGGTTGCAAAACTAATACGGGGTTTTTCTGAAGTTTAGAAAAATGTTTTTTTGGATCAGCCTGAGGAGGATTTTCACAGCAAAGCCTCTGACACGGTCGCCGCGGTTACAGCATCCCGCCGCTAACGTTGCTCCTCTTTGTTTTTCCCCCCGCAGGGAAGATCGACATGGTGAAGTCCAAGTGGGGGCTTGCTCTGGCCGCCGTGGTCACAGTCCTCAGCTCCCTGCTCATGTCCGTGGGACTGTGCACGCTGTTCGGACTCACGCCCACGCTCAACGGAGGGTAGGGAACCTTTTATTTTTATTTTTTTTTTTTTTTTTCTGCCTCAGAGCCAGAGAACGTGGAGGTCAGACTCTAAACCGGGTCGTGAGGAAATCAGCAGCGTTTCCAAACTGTCGCTGTGAGAATCGCTTTTGCTGTTGGAGTTTCCCGTCCGCAGAGCTAAGCTAAGCTAAGCTAAGCTAAACTAGCAGCGTGTCCGTCCGACCTGAAATGTTCACGTTTCCCAGAGGATGAACCCTCAAGACTTTAATGGTCCCCTCGCTTTTCCTGTCGCGCCACCATGAGACTCACAGAGTTTAGTGCGACTTTGTGAATATGAGATGGAAACGGAAAAGATGGCGAATGGGCCGCCGCTTTCCGGGACGGTTCGTCCTCTGACAGGAAGTGACAGGAAGTGACAGGAAGTCGTGACAGAATTAATTTTCTGGGTCAGAAACGTTTTCACGTTTCCCCTGCTCAGATGTGGCCCTGTTAATATTTACAGACGCTTACTGTTTCATCATGGTCTCTTATCTCAGTCACAGAAACACAAGGACACACACACACACACAAGGACACACACACACACACACACACACACACACACACACACGCACACAGCAGCTTACTGACTTCCCATTTCCTCTGCATCGACTCAAATGGATTTGTGTTAATGTTTATAGCAACTGGGCTAAAAGTCAGCGTGTGTGTGTGTGTGTGTGTGTGTGAGGGGGCGTGTCACAGCGGTATTGACATTTAATGGCCGTCCAATCGCTTGAGGATGATTAAAAAGCAGATGCCATGGCGTGATAACGACACGCTGTTGTCCAACCGCTGCTCGAGATCCACGCGGGTCCGCTGTGGGCTGCACACACACACACACACACACACACAGCAGCAGTCACAGGTTGTGTGCGTGTGTTTATTATTGCCGTGTTAGTGAGTGCGTCTGAAGCGCGGAGCCGTGACCCAGTTCTGCACTTACAGCTCGGGCTTATCGCTCCAACTAATCTCCCTGCACTTCACCGGCGGACAAACGCCCTCGCCGATAAACCGTATTGATTCATTATTCCCAACGTGATCGATTCTTTGCTCTGATCAACGAGCGGCACGATTCGTGGAGCTTGCACAAAGAAATTGAAGATTTGATTCAGACAGCGTGATCGAGTTGACGTTGACTCCAGATTTGATTATTGATGATTCAGTTACTTCAGATAAATATAAATGTTCTGTTTCTTCTCACTTCCTGTTGTTTTTTTTTCCTCACAGCAAATACAGAGCGTGTTTCCTTTCCTTTGCCTCCGTCCTCTCAGTCCTTGTTTTGTTTGTTCTTCTACGTGAGGAAAAAAAAAAAAGATGGAGACACGTTAATGTTGCAAAAAAAACGCTGACCTCTTCTGTTCGTGCCGGCTGCTGATTTTGAGGTCTGAGCTGTTTTACATTTTTTTTTTTTTAAAATTTTTGTCCCCCACAGGGAGATTTTCCCGTACCTGGTGGTGGTGATCGGCCTGGAGAACGTCCTGGTCCTCACCAAGTCCGTGGTCTCCACGCCCGTCGACCTGGAGGTCAAGCTCCGCATCGCTCAGGGTGAGAGCTCGGGGAAACGCCGCGTCGATGGGCGAACTCGGTGTGCGGCCTTTGTTTTTTATGAAGGCCGCTCTCTCTCTCTCTCTCCCTCTCTCTCTGCAGGCCTCAGTAATGAGAGCTGGTCTATCATGAAGAACATGGCCACCGAGCTGTGCATCATCCTCATCGGGTATTTCACTCTGGTGCCGGCCATCCAGGTAACGGAGGCGACGGACGACCCCGCCCGGTTCTGTTAGCGTGCGACGCTAACGCTGAGTTTCGCTTGCCTCGGCGCGCCGCTCTGTTTGAATCCGCCTTTCTCTTTTCGCCGCAGGAGTTCTGTCTGTTCGCCGTCGTGGGGCTGGTGTCCGACTTCTTCCTGCAGATGTTCTTCTTCACCACAGTGCTGTCGATAGACATCCGCCGCATGGAACACCACACACACACACACACACACACACACACACTGCCGTGTTTGATGTAAAACAGCGAAGCAGGAGCCAGAGAAGTATTTTCGTGTTTTTGTTTGATAAACGTTTTAACCCCTCCCTCAGCTGGCCGACCTGAACCGCCGCCTGCCGGCAGAGGCGGGGCTTCCCCCGCCCAAGCCCGGCCCACTGCGCATGCGCGAGGTGCCCCCCCCGCCGCGGCCCTCGCCGCACACGATCACCCTGCAGACGCCGGCCTTCCGGAACCTGCGGCTCCCCAAGAGGCTGCGCGTGGTGTACTTCCTGGCCCGCACACGCCTGGCCCAGCGCATCATCATGGTGAGGGGGATGTGTGTGTGTGTGTGTGTGTGTGTGTGTGTGTGTGCGTGTGCGTGCTGTGTGTGTCTCGCGCCATGCTTTGTGCGTCCGGGTTTGCGAGCGTAAATGCGTCGCTCGGCTTCCAGGTCGGCACGGTGATCTGGATCGGCATCCTCGTCTACACCGACCCGGCCGGGATCCGCACCTACCTGGCCGCGCAGGTGTCCGAGCAGAGCCCCCTGGGGGACCCCGGCGGGCGGCGGGCGGCGGCGGCGGCCTGCCCCCTCACCTGGGCGTGGCCCCCGTCTTCCGTGGCGGAGACCCCACCAGCACCCTCGGCATCCGCCCCGCGCCGGATCCGACGCCCCTGCCCGAGAACCAGTCGCAGGGGCACCACGGCCCGGCCGGGGCGGAGCCCCTCCCCCAGGCCCCGCCCGCCGCGCCTCAGATCACCTGGGGGGCGGAGGACGAGGAGGTCTGGAGGAGGCTGTCCTTCAGGCACTGGCCGTCGCTCTTCAGCTACTACAACATCACGTTAGCCAAGAGGTGAGTTTTTAAACAAAGTTTTATTTGCAAGTCACCTACAGGAAGCAAGTTTGACGAATTATTGACAAATGACTGAACAGGTATCAGCTGATCTCATCGCGACTGGGTCACAACAATTAACAAATGACTCGGTCGCGATAAGACGTCCGACGTCGTCCCTCGTAAAATCCGTTAAAATCCAGTTTTATCAACACACGCTCTCTGCTCGGGACGTTGTGTTACTTTCTCCCGCTCGCTGGGCGTTCAGGTACATCAGCATCCTGCCCGTCATCCCCGTCACCCTCCACACGAGCCCCCAGGAGGCCATCGAGACGCGGCACCCCCACGACACCAGACACCCGCCGCCCCCGCCGCCGCCCCGCCCGCTCCCAAGGCGGCCGTGCACCTGCAGACCGACCTCACCCTTTACAAGTGAGTGCTGGGACTCGCGCACGTTTTTCCACATCGACACGAAGTGATGAAAACATTAAGTTGGGAAATAATCGGATCACTCGCCAGCTGCAGGGAGAAACGTCTTTTATTGGTTTTATTGGTTAACACAAACACACGTCGATCAGATTACATCATTTGTTCAGGGCCCGTAAAATCATTCAGCTGCTTTGACTCTCCTTCTATTTTATTATTTTATAACTTTAATCACAATATGATTTGAGCGTCGTCATCGTGTCGTGATCACACGGTAAAAACCCGAAGTCCTCCAGCGGAGTCCGAGGACCGCCGCCGCCGCCCGTCCCGTGTTCTGATGAATGGCGGTTTGACGTCACTGAGAAGAAGAAGAATCGCGAAGCGCGCTGTGTTACTGGAACGACTGTTATCTTATCTGAAGCAGCCGGAGTCAGAACACTGAACCCAGAACAAGTCAAGATGCAGCAGCGTCCCCTCTTCCTGTTTCCACCGAATAAAACAAATCAACTTCCTTATCGTGACGAATCTTTCCCCGAGCGCCGTGCGTGTGGAAGCTTTACGTCACGACCGCATGTTTATTAACGTGAAGCGTGTTCTCGCTGACTTTACGACAGCGTTTTGTCAGGATCCTTTTCCACTTTCACGCCCCCCCCCGCCGCCGCGTTGCGTAAGGCGCCGTGCTGTCACCCTGACCCTCAAGGTCGAGTCGTGCGTCTCATCTTTGAACGACAGATACGACGGTTATCTGCCGACGTCGGGGTCAGGGTCGCGACCTTGGCGGCCGAGCTCAGATGACCCTGAAACAGGAGAGAAGGTCGGCGTGATGAAGGTCGACACATAATCATCATCATAATCATCATAAAAAAAAAAAAAATGTAACGGACGGATTAATTGAAATTGTAAACAAACAGTAGTTGCAGCGTAACCTGTAACAAGTCTCCTGATGACACCACACACAGGGTGGCGGCTCTGGGCCTGGCGGCGGGCGTCCTGCTGGTTCTGCTGCTCTTCTGCCTCTAGGCGGGGAAGCGATCCTCTGCCCGCGTCCGTGGCAGCTACGGGCCTGGCGGCGGCGTCCTGCTGGTTCTGCTGCTCTTCTGCCTCAGGCGCCTCTGGCGCCGAGCGGGCGGGGACCTGCCGGGCGCCGACGATGCACGGATACGGACGCGCCGCCCGTCAGCGAGATCTCGCCGCTGCTGCTGAGGGGCCACAGTATGGTGAGGGGGGAAAACGGACGGGTCAGAAGGCCGGCTGGTTTTAAAGTCACAGTGGACAGATTAGAAAAGTTTGAGGTTTGGACGAAAGAAAATAAAAGTGTCAGCGAGCACCTGGTTCACGCGGCGTCCTCCTGTCTCCGCAGGACATCGAGTGTTTGGCCAGCGACGGGATGCTGCTGGCCAGCTGCTGCCTGGCCGGACAGATTCGCGTGTGGGACGCCCAGACCGGGGACTGTCTCACCGTCATCCCCAACCACGGGTGAGACGGGATGCTTGGTTTGTTCGTCCGGAACGCGGCGGCGAATTGACGTCACCCGAACCGAACGCTCTCTCCCGGTTTCAGGCTGAGACGGAGCAGCAGCAGCAGCGGCTGCTGGGAGCAGCGGGACGGCTGGGACGGCATGAGCGGAACCGGCGAGCCGGACGTTTTGAGCGCGGAGGCCTGCGACCCCTCCGCCGGCGGCGGCGACGGCACGTCGGAAGACGAGGGCTACCCGCTGAGGCGCCGCGCCGCCCCCGCCCGGCCGACCCTGTTCACCGACCAGCCCGACCTCACCCCGCTCATCGACACCAACTTCACCTGCCAGCCGCCCTCCCACCTCTCCAACCCGCCCTGGGGGGGGTTTGACTTCGGAGGGCTGGTGGAGCGCGCCTACATGGAGCACGAGCCCCCCTCGCCCTCCGCCTACCCCTCCCCTTCCTCGGCCTCGTCCTCGCCACCCACTGGAGCTCAGCTCCAGAGACGGCCCAGCTTCGGGGACGCCGCCGCCCCCTACAGCCAGGAGAGGGCCTGCGCCGCCGGGACGCAGGCGACGGCGGACTGGGAGAGCTCCGTCTGGGCCATGGAGCTGAGAGGAAATCTGATCGCAGCCGGGAGGAGCAGCGGAAAACTGGAGGTGTGTGAAACAATAACTCTAACTGATGCAGTTTAGATGGACATGCCTGAGCCTTTTTTTAATCCCAGTGTAATCTCTCATGTGTTCGCAGCTGTGGGACGCCGTTGAGGGCTCGTTACACTGCAGTAATGAAGATGGCGTCTCGGGGATCACAGCTCTCGCCTTCCTCAACAACAGGTCAGAGTCTCTCAGAACGGCCGAGTTTTTTTTTTTTTTTTTTTTTGGTGCAACATCGATTCTTCATCACGTCTGGTTTTATTTAAGCGTGCACCTCCTACCCATCCTCTTACAAAGGGGTTGTACTGGACTTTATACAAAAAAATGAAGTATGATGTAAATCAGTCTCTGGATTCACTCTCGTTGACGTACGGAGGATGATGCTCAGACTCCAGGTTTCTGTTCTCCCTCCTCAGGATCGTAGCGGCTCGGCTGAACGGGTCTCTCGACTTCTTCACTGTCGAGATAAACAAACCTCTGGGTCTGCTGCAGTACAGAGGTGAGAACACACTGCGGACCATGATGTACTGCCGGCTAGTTTTTACTTTGACCGTACACGTAAAGTAGTTAAATTATAATACCTCATGCATCTGCAAATGGATTAAACTAGGCTTCAGATTCAGAACACTATATTTTCGGCATTATTTGTTTCTAAAACTCTTATTCTTACTCCTGCCAGAATCACTAATGCTCACACGTATTGATACTGTCTCTATCAGTCTGTGTAAAACCTATATTTTTAGCTCTTTATCAGAAATGTAGAACGAGGGGTCGACTGCAAGGGCAGTTTTTTTTGTTTTCAACAGCTGTGAGTGCAAACCAAAGCTGTGACCCTTTATTAATTGATGTGTTGATCAAAAGAAAATATATATTCAAAAGTTCAAATTAAAATGTGCACTGGGAAACTGTGATGGAACCTTAAAGTTTTTTTACTTCAGTGTAACCCCATTGATGGCCTCATCAAGAAAGTAATCTGCAGATTTATGGAAATAAATTAAAATAATCCGTGGATGCAGCCACACTGCAAACTCCTGAGACTGAAACAACTTACACTGAAAGCTGTTTGTTTCACACATTACAGTAAATAAACCTAGACAATTTCAATGAAGTGAAGATTAAATATAAGAAGAAATAGGTATAAGATTCATGATAATGTACTGAAAAAACTGCACATCCTGCAGGTGCCCCGGGGCGAGGCAGTATGCCCCCGTCTCCTTGTTACAGCAGCGAAGATGCAATCAGCCTCCAGCTCACGCGATCAATACAGTGCGCTCACCAGAAGCCCATCACAGTGCTGCGAGCGGCCGCCGGGAGGGTCGTCACCGGCAGCCAGGACCATACAGTCCGGGTAACAGAGATATTTTTTCCCGGAGTTCTGAAGACGAATAATCCTCAGAGTCCTTGTTTCTTCAATCATAAATGATGTTTCTGTCCAGTCCTTACAAATCCTCTGTCTTTGATTATTGATCAGGTTTACCGTCTGGAGGACTCATGCTGCCTCTTCACCCTTCAGGGTCACTCTGGGGGGATCACCGCCATCTACATCGACCAGGTTAGCTAAAACACTTAAGATTGTTTTTTCCTCAATGTTTTTAGCCTACAAGCATACAAACACAAACACACACACATTAATGTTACAATGAGCGGATTTCAAAATTTAACGTGGCACAAATACGCATCAAAACATCACAGAATTGTTTTTTATACACATACCATGGATTAATATTTGTTAAAAATGCAAAAAAATGCAAAAAATTTCATAGTGTAATTTCTAAGGCATCAAATCATGAAGGAATAGTGTTTATAGACACTGCAACACATAACAGGTATTAAAAATGTAAAAAAAAATTGCCAAAAAATTTCAGGGTATACGATGTCATAGAAACATTAAAAAAAACACCATGCTAAACTATGTTGAAAATGTCAAAAAATGTCAAAAAAAATTTTTTCTAAAAACGCTTCAAAATGTCAAGAAACATTGTTTTATAGGCCCTACATAGCATAACAGGTGTTAAAAATGCAAATAAACACCAAAAAATTTCATATTGGTGGATGTCATAAAAACATGAAAAAAACGCCATACTAAACTATGAAAAAAGTCAAAAATGTAAAAAAAAAAATTTTTTTTTTTCCTAAAACTTCAAAATGTCAAGAAACATTGTTTTATAGGCCCTACATAGCATAACAGGTGTTAAAAATGCAAATAAACACCAAAAAATTTCATATTGGTGGATGTCATAAAAACAAGAAAAAAACGCCATACTAAACTATGTCGAAAAAGTCAAAAAATGTCAAAATTTTTTTTTTCTCCTAAAATGCATCAAAATGTCAAGAAACATTGTTTTATAGGCCCTACATAGCATAACAGGTGTTAAAAATGCAAATAAACACCAAAAAATTTCATAGTGTAGGATGTCATAAAAACATGAAAAAACGCCATACTAAACTATGTCGAAAAAGTCAAAAAATGTCAATTTTTTTTTTTCCTAAAACGCTTCAAAATGTCAAGAAACATTGTTTTATAGGCCCGACGTAGCATAACAGGTGTTAAAAATGCAAATAAACACCAAAAAATTTCATATTGGTGGATGTCATAAAAACATGAAAAACGCCACGCCATACTAAACTATGTGAAAAAAAGTCAAAAAATGTCAAAATTTTTTTCCTCCTAAAATGCTTCAAAATGTCAAGAAACATTGTTTTATAGGCCCTACATAGCATAACAGGTGTTAAAAATGCAAATAAACACCAAAAAATTTCATAGTGTAGGATGTCATAAAAACATGAAAAAAACGCCATACTAAACTATGTCGAAAAAGTCAAAAAATGTCAAAAAATTTTTTTCCTAAAAATGCTTCAAAATGTCAAGAAACATTGTTTTATAGGCCCTACATAGCATAACAGGTGTTAAAAATGCAAATAAACACCAAAAAATTTCATACTGTAGGATGTCATAAAAACATGAAAAAACGCCATACTAAACTATGTCGAAAAAGTCAAAAAATGTCAAAAATTTTTTTTCCTAAAAACGCTTCAAAATGTCAAGAAACATTGTTTTATAGGCCCTACATAGCATAACAGGTGTTACAAAATGCAAATAAACACCAAAAAATTTCATATTGTAGCATGTCATAAAAACAAGAAAAAAACGCCATACTAAACTATGTCGAAAAAGTCAAAAAATGTCAAAATTTTTTTTTCCTAAAAACGCTTCAAAATGTCAAGAAACATTGTTTTATAGGCCCTACATAGCATAACAGGTGTTAAAAATGCAAATAAACACCAAAAAATTTCATATTGGTGGATGTCATAAAAACATGAAAAAAAACGCCATACTAAACTATGTCAAAAAAAAGTCAAAAAATGTCAAAAAATTTTTTTTTTTCCTAAAAAATGCTTCAAAATGTCAAGAAACATTGTTTTATAAGCCCTACATAGCATAACAGGTGTTAAACATGCAAATAAACACCAAAAAATTTCATCGTGTAGGATGTCATAAAAACATGGAAAAAACGCCATACTAAACTATGTCGAAAAAGTCAAAAAATGTCAAATTTTTTTTTTTCCTAAAAACGCTTCAAAATGTCAAGAAACATTGTTTTATAGGCCCTACATAGCATAACAGGTGTTAAAAATGCAAATAAACACCAAAAAATTTCATATTGGTGGATGTCATAAAAACATGAAAAAACGCCATACTAAACTATGTCAAAAAAGTCAAAAAATGTCAAAAAATTTTTCCTAAAAACGCTTCAAAATGTCAAGAAACATTGTTTTATAGGCCCTACATAGCATAACAGGTGTTAAAAATGCAAATAAACACCAAAAAATTTCATAGTGTAGGATGTCATAAAAACATGAAAAAACGCCATACTAAACTATGTCGAAAAAGTCAAAAAATGTCAAAATTTTTTTTCCTAAAAACGCTTCAAAATGTCAAGAAACATTGTTTTATAGGCCCTACATAGCATAACAGGTGTTAAAAATGCAAATAAACACAAAAAAATTTCATAGTGTAGGATGTCATAAAAACATGAAAAAACGCCATACTAAACTATGTCGAAAAAGTCAAAAAATGTCAAAAAAAAAAATTCCTAAAAACGCTTCAAAATGTCAAGAAACATTGTTTTATAGGCCTTACATCGCATAACAGGTGTTAAAAATGCAAATAAACACCAAAAAATTTCATATTGTAGGATGTCAAAAAAACATGAAAAAACGCCAGACTAAACTATGTGAAAAAAAGTCAAAAAATGTCAAAAAAATTTTTTTTTTTTTCTAAAAAACGCTTCAAAATGTCAAGAAACATTGTTTTATAGGCCCTACATAGCATAACAGGTGTTAAAAATGCAAATAAACACAAAAAAATTTCATATTGTGGATGTCATAAAAACATGAAAAAAAAACGCCATACTAAAACTATGTCAAAAAAAGTCAAAAATGTCAAAAAAATTTTTTTTTTCCTAAAAAGGCTTCAAAATGTCAAGAAACATTGTTTTATAGGCCCTACACAGCATGACAGGTGTTAAAAATACAAATAAACACCAAAAAATTTCATAGTGTAGGATGTCATAAAAAAACAAAAAAAAACGCGCCATACTAACTATGTCAAAAAAAGTCAAAAAATGTCAAAAAAATTTTTTTTTTCCTAAAAAAACGCTTCAAAATGTCAAGAAACATTGTTTTATAGGCCCTACATAGCATAACAGGTGTTAAAAATGCAAATAAACACCAAAAAATTTCATAGTGTAGGATGTCATAAAAACATGAAAAAACGCCATACTAAACTATGTCGAAAAAGTCAAAAAATGTCAAAAAAATTTTTTTTTTTCTAAAAAAACGCTTCAAAATGTCAAGAAACATTGTTTTATAGGCCCTACATAGCATAACAGGTGTTAAAAATGCAAATAAACACCAAAAAATTTCATATATGTGGTGGATGTCATAAAAAAATGAAAAAAAACGCCATACTAAACTATGTAAAAAAAAGTCAAAAAATGTCAAAAAATTTTTTTCCTAAAAACGCTTCAAAATGTCAAGAAACATTGTTTTATAGGCCCTACATAGCATAACAGGTGTTAAAAATGCAAATAAACACCAAAAAAATTTCATATTGTAGGATGTCATAAAAACATGAAAAAAAACGCCATACTAAACTATGTCGAAAAAGTCAAAAAATGTCAAATTTTTTTTTTCCTAAAAACGCTTCAAAATGTCAAGAAACATTGTTTTATAGGCCCTACATAGCATAACAGGTGTTAAAAATGCAAATAAACACCAAAAAATTTCATATTGGTGGATGTCATAAAAACATGAAAAAAAAACGCCATACTAAACTATGTGAAAAAAAGTCAAAAAATGTCAAAAAATTTTTTTTTTTTCCTAAAAAATGCTTCAAAATGTCAAGAAACATTGTTTTATAAGCCCTACATAGCATAACACATGTTAAAAATGCAAATAAACACCAAAAAATTTCATAGTGTAGGATGTCAGAAAAACATGAAAAAAAACGCCAGACTAACATGTAAAAAAAGTAAAAAAATGTCAAAAAATTTTTTTTCCTAAAAACGCTTCAAAATGTCAAGAAACATTGTTTTATAGGCCCTACATAGCATAACAGGTGTTAAAAATGCAAATAAACACCAAAAAATTTCATAGTGTAGGATGTCATAAAAACATGAAAAAACGCCATACTAAACTATGTCGAAAAAGTCAAAAAATGTCAAAAAATTTTTTTTTCCTAAAAACGCTTCAAAATGTCAAGAAACATTGTTTTATAGGCCCTACATAGCATAACAGGTGTTAAAAATGCAAATAAACACAAAAAAATTCATCGTGTAGGATGTCATAAAAACATGAAAAAAAAACGCCATACTAAACTATGTCAAAAAAAAGTCAAAAAATGTCAAAAATTTTTTTTCCTAAAAACGCTTCAAAATGTCAAGAAACATTGTTTTATAGGCCCTACATAGCATAACAGGTGTTAAAAATGCAAATAAACACCAAAAAATTTCATAGTGTAGGATGTCATAAAAACATGAAAAAACGCCATACTAAACTATGTCGAAAAAGTCAAAAAATGTCAAAAAAAAATTTTCCTAAAAATGCTTCAAAATGTCAAGAAACATTGTTTTATAGGCCCTACATAGCATAACAGGTGTTAAAAATGCAAATAAACACCAAAAAATTTCATATTGGTGGATGTCATAAAAACATGAAAAAAACGCCATACTAACCTATGTCGGAAAAGTCAAAAAATGTCAAAAAATTTTTTTTTTCCTAAAAAACGCTTCAAAATGTCAAGAAACATTGTTTTATAAGCCCTACATAGCATAACAGGTGTTAAAAATGCAAATAAACACCAAAAAAAATTTCATAGTGTAGGATGTCAGAAAAACATGAAAAAAAACGCCATACTAACTATGTATGAAAAAAAGTAAAAAAATGTCAAAATTTTTTTTTTCCTAAAAACGCTTCAAAATGTCAAGAAACATTGTTTTATAGGCCCTACATAGCATAACAGGTGTTAAAAATGCAAATAAACACCAAAAAAATTTCATAGTGTAGGATGTCAGAAAAACATGAAAAAACGCCAGACTAACATGTCAAAAAAGTAAAAAAATGTCAAAATTTTTTTTTTCCTAAAAACGCTTCAAAATGTCAAGAAACATTGTTTTATAGGCCTGCATCGCATAACAGGTGTTAAAATGCAAATAAACACAAAAAAATTTCATATTGGTGGATGTCATAAAAACATGAAAAAAAAACGCCGTACTAAACTATGTCGAAAAAGTCAAAAAATGTCAAAAATTTTTTTTTTCCTAAAAACGCTTCAAAATGTCAAGAAACATTGTTTTATAGGCCCTACATAGCATAACAGGTGTTAAAAATGCAAATAAACACCAAAAAATTTCATATTGGTGGATGTCATAAAAACATGAAAAAACGCCATACGAACCTATGTCAAAAAAGTCAAAAAATGTCAAAATTTTTTTTTTCCTAAAAACGCTTCAAAATGTCAAGAAACATTGTTTTATAGGCCCTACATAGCATAACAGGTGTTAAAAATGCAAATAAACACCAAAAAAATTTCATATTGTAGCATGTCATAAAAACATGAAAAACGCCATACTAACCTATGTGAAAAAAGTCAAAAAAATCAAAATTTTTTTTTTTTCCTAAAAACGCTTCAAAATGTCAAGAAACATTGTTTTATAGGCCCTACATAGCATAACAGGTGTTAAAATGCAAATAAACACAAAAAATTTCATATTGTAGGATGTCATAAAAACATGAAAAAAACGCCATACTAACCTATGTCGAAAAAGTCAAAAAATGTCCCAAAAAAAAATTTCCTAAAAATGCTTCAAAATGTCAAGAAACATTGTTTTATAGGCCCTACATAGCATAACAGGTGTTAAAAATGCAAATAAACACCAAAAAATTTCATAGTGTAGGATGTCATAAAAACATGAAAAAACGCCATACTAAACTATGTCAAAAAAAAAGTCAAAAAATCAAAAAATTTTTTTTTCCTAAAAAACGCTTCAAAATGTCAAGAAACATTGTTTTATAGGCCCTACATAGCATAACAGGTGTTAAAAATGCAAATAAACACCAAAAACTTTCATACTGTAGGATGTCATAAAAACATGAAAAAACGCCATACTAAACTATGTCGAAAAAGTCAAAAAATGTCAAATTTTTTTTTTCTTAAAAACGCATCAAAATGTCAAGAAACATTGTTTTATAGGCCCTACATAGCATAACAGGTGTTAAAAATGCAAATAAACACCAAAAAATTTCATAGTGTAGGATGTCATAAAAACATGAAAAAAAAACGCCATACTAAACTATGTCGAAAAAGTCAAAAAATGTCAAAAAATTTTTTTTCCTAAAAACGCTTCAAAATGTCAAGAAACATTGTTTTATAGGCCCTACATAGCATAACAGGTGTTAAAAATGCAAATAAACACCAAAAAATTTCATATTGGTGGATGTCATAAAAACATGAAAAAAACGCCATACTAACCTATGTCGAAAAAGTCAAAAAATGTCAAAAAAAAAAAAAAATTTCCTAAAAATGCTTCAAAATGTCAAGAAACATTGTTTTATAGGCCCTACACAGCATGACAGGTGTTAAAAATACAAATAAACACAAAAAAATTTCATAGTGTAGGACATCATAAAAAACATGAAAAAAAACGCCATACTAAACTATGTCAAAAAAGGCAAAAAATGTCAGGAAAAAAAAAAATTCCTATAACAATGCTTCAAAATGTCAAGAAACATTGTTTTAGCGCCTACATAAATGTCATGAAGTTGCAAAATTTCATAAAAATGCAATTAAACAAAAAAAAAGATAAAAATAGATATATAAACAGAAACCACAGAAAGGCAATAAACTGTGTCCAAGCATGTATTGTTAAGGAAATGGAAACACAAAATTTCATTGTCTAAAATGACCAAGTATGTCTTGCTGCAGGGGGTCAGGTGTTTTGCATTCTGATGGGTTGTGAGTCGAGGCTGTCTCTGAACATGCTGGTTCATGATCGGATGCTTTGGAAATGCAGGCAGTAGGATCATGAGGAATCTGTGGTGGCTGGGATTTCTGGGATCACAGGATCCAGTGTGCAGAATAAAACGCATGAAAACATCAAGGAACACTGTTTTATAGGCCCTACACAGCATAACAGGTGTTAAAAATGCAAATAAACACCAAAAAAATTCATAGTGTCGGATGTCATAAAAACATGAAAGAACACCATACGAACCTATCTCGAAAAAGTCAAAAAATGTCAAAAATTTTTTTTTCCTAAAAACGCTTCAATATGTCAAGGAACATTGTTTTATAGGCCCTGCATAGCATAACAGGTGTTAAAAATGCAAATAAACACCAAAAAATTTCATATTGGTGGATGTCATAAAAACATGAAAAAACACCATGCTAAACTGTCAAAAGTCAAAAAATGTCAAAATTTTTTTTTTCCTAAAAACGCATCAAAATGTCAAGAAACATGGTTTTATAGGCCCTACACAGCATGACAGGTGTTAAAAATGCAAATAAACACCAAAAAAATTTCATAGTGTAGGATGTCACAAAAACATGAAAAAACGCCACACTAAACTATGTCAAAAAAGTCAAAAAATGTCAAAAAATTTTTTTTCTAAAAAAAAACGCTTCAAAATGTCAAGAAACATTGTTTTATAGGCCTTGCATCGCATAACAGGTGTTAAAAATGCAAATAAACACCAAAAAATTTCATAGTGTAGGATGTCATAAAAACATGAAAAAAACACCATACTAACCTATGTCAAAAAAGTCAAAAAATGTCAAATTTTTTTTTTTCCTAAAAACGCTTCAAAATGTCAAGAAACATTGTTTTATAGGCCCTACATAGCATAACAGGTGTTAAAAATGCAAATAAACACCAAAAAATTTCATATTGGTGGATGTCATAAAAACATGAAAAAACGCCATACTAACCTATGTCGAAAAAGTCAAAAAATGTCAAAAAATTTTTTTCCTAAAAACGCATCAAAATGTCAAGAAACATTGTTTTATAGGCCCTACACAGCATGACAGGTGTTAAAAATGCAAATAAACACCAAAAATTTCATAGTGTCGGATGTCATAAAAACATGAAAAAACGCCATACTAAACTATGTCGAAAAAGTCAAAAAATGTCAAAAAAAAAAAATTCCTAAAAATGCATCAAAATGTCAAGAAACATTGTTTTATAGGCCCTGCATAGCATAACAGGTGTTTAAAAATGCCAATAAAAAACAAAAAAATTTCATATTGGAGGATGTCATAAAAACATGAAAGAACGCCATACTAACCTGTCGAAAAAGTCAAAAAATGTCAAAAAAAAAAGTTTTTCCTAAAAATGCATCAGAATGTCAAGAAACATTGTTTTATAGGCCCTGCATAGCATAACAGGTGTTAAAAATGCAAATAAACACCAAAAAATTTCATAGTGTCGGATGTCATAAAAACATGAAAGAACGCCATACGAACCTATGTCGAAAAAAAAAAAAAAAAAAATTCTAAAAATGCATCAAAATGTCAAGAAACATTGTTTTATAGGCCCTTCATAGCATAACAGGTGTTAAAAATGCAAATAAACACCGAAAAATTTCATATTGGTGGATGTCATAAACATGACAATGACATGACATGTCAAAAAATGTCCCAAAAAATTGTGAAAAATGCATCACATCATATCAGGATACTGTTTTATTAACACTGCATAGCATATTATGTGTTAAAAATGCCAAAAAGCTGCCAAAAACGTCAGCGTTGGTTGTCATAAAATCAAAAAAAAAATATGTACGCATTGTGGATCAGCCATGACAAATACATGTATATCTTTATGAACAGAACCTTTCACCATATTTTGTGTGGTCCATCTTGCAGAGAATAAAACGTCCTTCCTTCATCTCTTTCAGACGATGGTTCTTGCAAGCGGCGGGCAGGACGGCGCCATCTGCCTGTGGGACGTCCTGACGGGGAGCCGGGTCAGCCATGTTTATGGGCACCGTGGCGACGTGACCTCGCTGGTGTGCACCACCTCTTGTGTCATCAGCTCAGGCCTGGATGACCTCATCTGCGTGTGGGACCGCAGCACTGGGATCAAGCTGTACTCCATACAGCAGGTTCTGTTGTGACGCGCCGACCAATCTGACCCTTTAAACAACAAACATCTCATGTACCGCGAGAGAAAAGCGAACTTCTGCTCCCGTCTTTCTCTCACCTGCGCAGGAGGTGGGATGCGGCGCCAGTCTGGGAGTGATCTCCGAGTCGCTGCTGGTGACGGGGGGCCAGGGCTGCGTCTCCTTCTGGGACCTGAGCTTCGGGGACCTGCTGCAGACCGTCTACCTGGGCCAGAGCGGCGACGGCCAGGGCGTGCGGCAGCTGCTGGTGCTGGACAACGCCGCCATCGTCTGCGACTTCGGCAGCGAGCTCAGCCTGGTGTACGTGCCCTCGGTGCTGGAGAAACTCGACTGAGGGGTGGGGGTGGGGCGCGGGCAGAACAGCCGCCTCCTCATCATTTTCGACTTTTGCTTTCTTTCTGGCGCCTGGCTGATCAGCGGACCGGACTCGTTTTTTTTTTTTAAAGTGACATATTTTAATTGCGAGCTTGGATGTAATGAGGAAGCTGAACATTGTGCAACCTGCTGCGGTTTATCAGGGGGGGGAGGGGGTCAAGGTTTACAAAGGTCGCTGAGGTTCGCTGGAGAAAAGCTGGACGTTTCTCACCCACCGGTTTGTGCTTTGTTTCGGTTGGTGGCGCTGCCCTCTATGCTGCTGACCCGGGCGGGGCTTGACGGTTCGGAGCCTCTGCTTCCATTTGTTTTGTTTTTTTTAAAACATTCCCGCGGCGACGCTCGGAGCAGTGATGCGTGTGCGTCCGTGTTTGAGGCTGAATGAATGAAAGACGATTTTTAAACGGCGAATCACTGCTGAGAACAAACGTCGCCGGCTTGTGAGTGGAACGTGTGCGTGTATGAAGTCAAGCTCCTGTTTTTATATGTATAAATCTATTATTTATTAGCAACATGTTTTTTTTTAATAACAGTTTGTTTATGACCGGCTAATCCTGGCTCTTAAATGAGAATATATTAAGGTGGAGATAAATGTATGGGGGAGGTTTGTTTGTTTTCGTGGGGCGGGGGCGCTGGTTGGAAAACGATGATTCTTTAATACTGAACTGGAAACACTGAAGTTTTCTGGCGTTGGGGGGCTTTTTTTAAAATTTTTTTAACCCCACCCTCAGCTTCTGATTGTGTGTGGGTGGGGGGGCTACTGATGCTGTACGGAGGAGGGGTTTGCTCCACCTTCATCAGGCTACCTCCATTCTTCCAAACTGCCTGAATTTTGCAAAACAACACTGACGTCACGTTTACATTGGCGACCAGATTTGAGTTTTCGTGCCCTGAAGAGATTTTTTTTTTTTTTTTTTAAACTACAGTTAAACTGGTTCCACGTTGGCGGGCGTTAGCACTGTACCTTTTTTTTTTTTTTTCCCGCCGTGTTGTCCGGAGTGGCGGCGGCGGCGGCGACGTCTCTGCAGCCGGTCGCTCAAACTGTGAAGAAAAAGGCACGAAACGACGGTTCATTCAAAAACTTGAAGACGCCGGGTCGTACGAGACGTCACGTGACACTGCAGCACTCGCAGGCGCCGAATTCAGAAGCGGATGGGATTAGAGTTGACAACTCGCTTCGAGATTTAATCCCAACTCCTGCAGAGATGTAAAACGTGCGTCGCAGCCGTTCTCATCCGCCGAGTCAGGATTAACGCTCATCCCAGGATGAAACAGCAGGCGAATCCTTCCTCCGGTTTCGCATCGCAACACTAACTCAATGCACTACTAACCCTCTGAGACACACACACACACACACACACCTGCAGATGTGTCCTGGCGGTGTGTGTGTGTGTGTGTGGGGGGCGGGGTCACAGGGAGCCGACCTGTGACCTCTGACGTTTTAACCGTGTGAACGCTTTGTGTTTTCTGTTCGGAGCGGCAGCCGACAGCGTTTTAGAAAAAAAAAAAAAAGTGTAGTTATTAGATTTTTACTTTTTTAAACTTCTGTTTTTTCTAGCAATGTGAATTTGAGCGCAAGTTTGACATTTTGGGAAGTGGCGAAGAATAACAGGTTATAAAATATATAATAATTATAAATATTTGGTTTCCTGAACGATGAAAAAGAATTTGTCCTGTCCTCAGGAAACAGATGTGCAATTTCTGGGGGAAAAAAAAAAACCCCAACAACTTTTCTGTCGTTCAGCAGATGAAATATTTTTCATGCAGAGGATCGCAGGAGTTTCCGGATGCTGACATCAGAGCAAACGACGTCAACAGAGAATATAATCCGGGAGGATTAAACAGATCCCGCTCAGTCGCCGCATTTCCCAAAACGTCAAACGCCGCTGCATCTCAAAAAAAATGAAGAATCTCGTGAAATTGTATTTTTTTGTTTTAATTCAAGAGCACGTGAAAGTGAAATTGTCAGAAAAGGATTTAAACTTCATTTATACTTCACCAGTTACTCCCTCAGCTGTTCTTAAACATCTGAGGGAGTATTTTCTACTTCTTCACCTGATTCTCAGTTTTTTGAGATGCAGTAGTGTGAGTTTTAACAGGGGGGGCGGGCAGTACCCGCAGTACTCGGCGTCAAACGTACCTTTTCCATCCCGACGCTCGTGCGGGCGGCAGTCCTCCTTCGGTTGTCGAGGCGGACGAACCGAACGTTCCTGCGGCGAAGATCCACATCTGCTCCTGCAGCAGCTGACGGGAGAATCAGAGCCGTGACACAAACAACACGACCCCCCGTCGTAGTGCAGCAAAACTTTTGTTTTTATTTTGTAACAGGAAATAAAAAGGCGCAGGACTTTGTACTAATTTTCCAATAAAGAGGCTTTGATACCACACAGTCGTCCGTCTACTGGATTTATTTTAGATTTTTTTTTTTTTACATGAATGAACGATTAGTGACATTTTTTTTTCCCCAGAAGGACTTTTAGTTGTTCTGCTTTGAATAGTCTAACTTTATTTAACTATTTACAGTGTTACAGACGAAGAGAAAAAATAATCAAGTTGATGAGACTGCTCTGTGTTACCGTGACAACTGAGCTACACTGCTGCACTGATTGAATTGTGAGTGGGCGGGTGCGGTGTGGGTGGTGGTGGTAGTGGGGGGGGTCGTAAAAACAGCTCCACCCAAAGCTCCAGGTTCCAGTCTTTAAAAATCGATCTCAGCCCGGCGCAGAGGGGAGCGGCCGACGAGGCCGTGACGGAGGAGTGCATGCTGGGGGTTTTTTTTTTTTTTCGAGTTTTAGGTTTTTTGGGCCCAGATCCGGTGCCGGAAGTGCAGAACAGGTTCCGTCCATCACAGACGTAGAGAGAGGAAAGCAAACTGAAGAGCGACAGACACAGACGAGTGCATAGTGTTCTGGTCCCGGGAGACACCGGCGAGTTTCGGTCTCGCCCCCCCCCGGTGAAGAAGAGAAGCGACGCCCGACGTCAACGCCGAGCCCCTACCGTCTGCGCCAGGCACGTCTTGGTCATCGCCGCCGAACTCCCAGGATGCAGCGTTTCGTTTCTTAAAAGCGAGATTAGAGAGCGCTCCCGGTCTCCGGCGGTTTCCGGCTCAGCGCTTGTTCAGGCTCCAGAGCGGGTCCAGGCTGCTGAGCGGGTCGTCGCCCTCGTCCCCCCGCGTCCCGTGCAGGCCCTGGCCCTCCGCCGGCTGCAGGAAGCTCTGCTTGGTCACCCGCTGCTTCCCCCGGCCCCCGCCCTCCATGGAGAAGGCCTCGGGCGTCAGCGAGGCCAGCAGCTGCAGCGACGAGGGCGCCGGGGCGGAGGAGGAGGAGGAGGAGGAGGCGGGGCGGGCTGACGCTGGGCGCCGCCTCCGGAGCGTGGTGGTTGGCCGCCGGAGGGGAGGGGGAGGCGGCGTCCAGGCCGTTGGGCGGGGGCGGAGACACGGCCGGGGAGGAGAGGGGAGGGCTGAAGGAAGAAGGGAGCTGGGCGTCCGCGGGGGGATACGGGTCCTGGAGCGGCTGGACGTCACCCAGGGGGTCCGGGTCGGGCGGGATGGTGCCGGCCGGCTCCTCCGGGCCGCAGGGGGCCTCCAGGGCCGGGTCGGTGGCGCTGGGCGGGCGGATGCTGAGCTTGGCGATGGTGGCTTGGATGGAGCTGATGGGCATGTCGCCGCCGAGGACGATGTCCTGCTGGGACTCCTGTCTGGAGTACGGCTGCAGAAAAAAAAAAAAAAAAAAAATTCACTTCTCAAGTCCAGAGTTCTGGTTCCGGTTGGGATTGTACGTGTTTACATTAACTGTACGCTTTCCCACCAACCTTGGCGGCCGCAGAGTTGGCGTTCTTGCTGCAGGCGGCGGTGGCGACGCCGTGGCGCTGCAGCACGTGCTCGGCGTGTTTCAGCACGGCCTCGTAGCAGAACTTCAGGTGCAGCTGCGGACACGGGACAGTTGCGTTCAGTTCACTTTGCGCTTTGTGTTGCGTGTGCGTGCGCTAACGTTTTCGAGCGGCAGGCGTCCCCCACCTTCTCCTGCAGCATGTTCTTCCTCTGCTGCCTCATCTTCTTCACCAGCAGCGGCAGGTCCGGGATCCCGTTTCCCGCCTCCAGCTCCTGCAGGGCGGCGTACAGCAGGCAGAAGGCGCCGGTGCGCCCGACGCCCGAGCTGAGGAAGAAGAGGGAGACGCCATCAAAAACTAAATCCCAGGTGGGGTTTTTATTGGTCAACGTGACGGCCGCGCCATTTGGGATGCACGCTCACCTGCAGTGCACCACGACAGGTGTGTGTAAGGGCCTCTGGTGGAGGTAGTGTCCGTGGACCTCCTGGATGAATCGCAGCAGGTTGCCCTTGCTGTCGGGAAGACCCCTGGCGAAACAACGGGAGAAGCGGTGACGCCTCGGCGCCGGAGACCGACCTGGAGGTTTTGCGCCGGGACTTACAGCTCGGGCCAGGAGGTGAACTGGAGGTGGACCACGGTGCGCTTCAGGCTCTGGTCGCGGTACTGCAGGCTGATCATGCGCTCCACGTGCGTCGGCGTCGTCTTCTGCGTGGTCAGGCCGAGCGTGATTGGTCCCTGAGAGAGCTGCTGGCCGCGCTCCGTGGGGAAGTAGCGCAGGACTTTTCCCTGCGGGAGGGAAAACGAGATTAAACGGCAGGTACGTGAACGTGAGACTTGAGAGAGAGAGAGAATCGCTCGGCACCTTTTCCAGCTCCGGCTCTGAAACCAGCATGACGACCAGCGACACCTTCTGCTCGTACACCATCAGCCAGAAGTCCGCCGCCGTGCCGGTGAGCGGCGCCTGCGTGGCGATGAGCCGCGGGCAGTACGGCGACAGGTCCTCCACGTAGCTGGCGTTGACGTAGTCGTCCTTGCCCGACTGCAGCACCACGCGGTTGAGGTCGTAGGGCATGACGTCCTGGTGCCGGTTCTTCATGGTGTAGCAGCGGGCGATGGCGATGGACAGCTGGCGGGCGTCTTTCTCCTGCTGGTCCTGAAGCTCCTTCCAGCGGGCGTCCAGCACCGAGAGCCCGCCCTCCGTCTCCGAGGGGTGCTCCAGGGAATCCACCTGGGCTCTGTAGCGTTCCAGCTCGCTGTGGAGCCGGGCGACCCGCTCCGGGGCCTGGTACGGGTCGCCCTGGATCAGGAGGACTCCCTGGGAGCTCTTCCGGCGGCGCTCCCCGTCCTGCGGGTCGGCTTTGGTGGGCTGGAGGACGTTGGTGGGGGCCTTGGTGCCGCCCGGTTGGCTCTCCGGGCTGGAGGAGAGGAGGTCGTCGGTGCTGGAGTTCTGGCGCTGGAACAGCGACGTGGAGGGGGAGGCGGCAGAGGGGGAGGGGAGAGGGGGCGGCGCCGCGCCTCCGGGCGCCGGGGCCGGCGCGGGTCTCTGCTGGGGGTTAAGACCCGGGGAGGGAGACGGAGACGGGGAGGGGGAAGGGGACGGGGGGACGGCGTTGGGGGGCTGAGCCACTGCGGGACCTCCGGGCGAGGGCTGGATCACGTGCGGCCCGTGCGGGCCCATGGCGGCGGGCTGCTGGGGGGCACTTTGAGCCACGCCGGGTCCCGGAGCTGACGCGTACATGGCGGGCGGCGGTGGGTGCGCCATGGGAAGCGGGGCCTGAGGTTGCTGGGGGGCCGCGGGCTGCGGCGCCAGGGGCTGCTGAGGCATCATCGGGGCCCCCCCCGGGTAGCACACGCCCCCGGAGAGAGGCGGCTGAGCCTGGGGCTGACTGGGCATCCGCATGGGCTGCTGGGGCAGGGTGGGCATCGGGGGCTGCCCGGGGTGGGGGTGATGCTGTTGGGGTAGTGCATTGGGGGGCATTTGGGGCATAGGGCCCCTGGGCAGGTGGACCTGAGGGCCGGGGACCATGTGAGGTTGTGAGGCGGGGGGCACCTGCGGGTGCAGGGCGGGGTGAATGTGCTGACTCGCGGGGGGCATGTAGTTCTGCGACACTGGCGGCTGACTGGCGGGGGGCAATGGCGCCCTGGGGCCGCCTGGAATCTGCATCTGCGGGTGGGGCGGGATCTGCTGCTGCTGCTGCTGCTGCTGGGGCAACATGTGCGGGTGGGGGAGCCCGGGGGGCATCTGCTGGTTGGGGTGGGGCAGGTAGGGCTGGGACACGGCGGGCGCCGGCTGAGAGGTCGGGGGCGCGGGGCCCGGCATCATCTGAGGGTGCTGCTGGGGCAGGAAGCCCCGCGGTGGCTGGTAGCCCTGGGGCAACTGAGGCGGGGGCTGGAAGCCGTTCTGCTGATGCGGCTGCAGCTGACCCGGGAACGCCTGCTGGTACTGGGGAGGGATTCCGGGCTGCGGGGGCATGTACCCGTGCGGGTAGGCCTGATGGGTCTGGAGCGGAGGGTGCGGGCCGGGCTGGTACCCCTGGGGCACGGGGGGTACGGCTGCGGATGCTTCTGGGGCGCGGGAGCTTGGCCTCGAACGGGAACCCCGGGTTGGGGCAGGAACTGCGGATACGCCCCCATCTGCGGCGGTACGGCGTAGCCCGCCGAGGCCGCGGGCGGGACGGGTGGCGCGGCGTCGGGGCGTAGCTGGGGATGGGCGCCTGGACGCTGTCCACGGTGGTCGTCGAGGGCCGGACCGGCGCCGGGGCTGCGGGGCCAGGCTGGGGAACCTGAGGAGGGGGCGGCCGATACCCCGGCACCGTCGCCTGGGTCGGCATTTGCGGAGGCATCTGGTGAGGGAGGGGCCCGCGCGGCAGGGGTCCCGGCGCAGCGAGAGCCCCCGAGGTGGGGAACTGAGCGATCCGTGCCAAAAGTTCCGGAGGCGGCAGGTTGGCGGGGAAGCGAGGGAGGCCGGCGACCGGAGCGCCGGGCCAGGGCAGAGAGCCGCCGCCGCCCACGTTGGCGCCGGGCGGGATCATGGCTTCGGGACCGGGCGGGCGAGCGGCGGCGAGAGAGGGAATGTCCGGGGGGAGGCTGCGGAGGTCCTCGGGCAGGTCGCCGCCCAAAGCCAAGATGGCCGCGCTGAGCTGGGCCAGCTCCGGGTCCTCCAGGCTGGAGCAGGCGGAGTCGGCGTCCTTCGGCTTCAGGGACGGCTTGGCTGCCGTGGGCCGCGCCGGAGGCTTCTTGTGACTCTCTCTGAGGAACAAACACCGTCAACACCTCCAACCACATTAAAAAAAAAAACCACAGTCCCCGGCCTCGCCCACCCCCACCCTTACTTCTCCAGGACAGGCTTCCTCTCCTCCGCCCTGGTCTGATACAGGGCCTTGGCCCGCTCCAGCAGCCGGGACGCCTTGGCCTCCAGGTCGTCGTAGAACTCCTTGCCCTCCTGCGACTTCTTCATCAGGTCCTCGTAGGCCTCGTAGGAGCCCACCAGGCCCTGGACGGTGACGTTCAGCTGCTGCTCAGTCTGGCTCAGGCCCTTGCGGACGGAGGCGTACTGGACGTTGGCCTCCGTCAGGGCCTTCAGGATGTTCTCCTGGGCCGCCAGGTTCTGGTCGATGTACACCTTCACCTGCTCGTACTTCTTCAGCTGGTCTTCGAAGATGCGCTGCAGGGACACGGGTGAGTTTGAGACAAAGCGACGCGCCTCGACCCGCGTATGTTCCCCCGCGGTCCGGAGGAGGCCACGCACCTTCATGTCGGCTCTGTCCGTGGTGACGAGGGTGGAGGTGATGTCGTCCTGCTGGATCAGGTCGCGGAGCTGTTTCTCCAGAGAGCTTCTCTGCTCCCTCATCTCCTGCACCTTCCCCAGGATGCGCTTCATGCACTGCAGCCCCGCCACCTCGTCTGAAGGCGGGAACACAAACACACACACGGCGTCGCGGTCACCGCACCATCACGTTTGGCGGGGGGGGGGTTGAGATCGCATCGCTCGGCGCCTCACCCTCACTGAGCTGGGGCCGGGGCAGGGCGTCCCTCAGGCTGTCCAGCGGCCCCCCCAGCAGGCGCAGGTTGCTGATGTGCAGGTTCATGGCGCGGTGGAGCTCCGTGTTGGTGAAGCTGGCCTTCTCGTGGGCCTCCATGTACTTCTCCAGGTCCCGGCGGATCTCGGCCAGGGCCTGGGCCTGCGCCGCCGGGTGGGCCTCGCCGGCGGCGGGGCCGCCCGCCTCCTGCAGGGCCCGCTCCCCGGCCTCGTCCGCCTCCAGGACGTCCCTGATCTCCTTCAGCGAGGACTCCACGTCGGTGAAGACGCCCGAGAGCACTGCACGGGCGAAGAGGACACACAAACAACAACAACAACAACAACATGTTACAAACACACATCTTCGAACGAGCGTGTACAGGAGCCGGGGGCGGGAAGCGCCGCACGCCGCTCACCCTGCATGGACTGGATGAGGCTCTTGACGGTGTCTGGTCGGACGCTCAGCGCGGCGCATTTCTCCATCAGGACGGGGGGGATGTGACTGTACATGTCCAGGTTGTCCACCGACTCCGGCTCCAGGCCCAGAGAGTCCATGAACTGCCTGCGGGAGGAGGCGGAACCAACCGGTCAGCGCGCGACAGCGCCACCCGGTGGCGGCGGACAGAGATGCAGGACTCGGCCGAGGACGGGTTAATAAAACTGGATCACTCACTCCAGCGTTTCGTTCTTGCTCTCGATCTTGGCCATGACGTCTCGCAGCAGCTTGGCCTTCTCCTCGCTGGAACGACGGAAACACGCCAGTCACCGACAAACAAACAAAAACAAACAAACCCGTAACGTAGCGCTCAAGCGGGACCGGCCGGCGCCGACCTACCTGTAGAGAGAGGAGGCCTCGTGGGCCGCCATCGGCACCAGCTTGGCGAACAGGTCGGGTCCGGTGACGCTCGGGTCGGTGGGGTTGACGGGCAGAGCTTTAACCAGCGGAGCACCTGGAAGGAGAGGAGCAGCACACCTGTGTGATTTTAAGAGGACTCCATGAACCACGAGACGAGGACTTTAACATTAACCTCTGACCTTTGACGGAGGCCAGCGTCTCCAGAGAAGGAACCGTCTCGTGGTAGATGAAGTCGTTGTCCTTCTTGGCCGAGTTAAACCTGGAGGTCAAAGTTCAGAGTAAAACGTTTATTCCCCCCAAGGTCGATCACCGCAAGACAAACGGTGGCAAAAGTCCCGAGTCGCCGCGCTCACTTTCCACCTATGACGTCCATGGTGAACCTCAGGGCCTCCTGCACGCTGTCGGGTTGACCCTGGACGCCGCGAGACGAGAAGAGAGGACAGTTTAGTGTGAACACACACACACACAATGTCATCAGGTGCGGCTCTACCTTGGCCAGCTTGATGGCTTCACTCAGTTTATCCAGGGAGCTCTGCAGGTAGGCCAGCTGTGGGGAAATCCAGATTCAAGCGTGAACAGAAGGACGGAGGCGACACAAAAGTGTAAACGCTACTCAGATTTGAGACGTTCAGCTGAAACACGCTGACGCTGTTAGCCTAGCTTAGCATACAAACAATGAGAACGGGTGTACTTTTAAAGCTAAGCTAACTGTGAAGAGGAATATTTCAAAACGTGGGTCCCACCCGCTCGCCGTACTTCTGCTGCTCCTCGGCCTGTTTCCCCATGTGAAGCTGCGGAGATCAAAGACGGGCTGAGGTGAAGGAGGCCGCCGCGCGCACACACACACACACACACACACACACACACACACACACACACACACACACACACACACACACACACACACACACACACACACACACACACACACACACACACACACACACACACACACACACACACACACAGCCGCTCACGTGTGCGATGGCGGCGAAGTAGTAGATCTTCATCTGAACCAGCTTCTTCCAGTCCTTCTGGATCTTCCCCAGCATGGAGGCCGTCTCCGAGTTCTCCAGAGCCCTGCAGGCCTCTTTGTAGTAATCCACCACCTGCGGCGCCACAGTTATCACCCTCTGACTAACCACTGATGTGATGTCATTCAACGGAAAGAACGTTTAAAAGGGACGGCGCCCACCTGAGCGCTGATGCGGGCGACCAGGAAGCTCTTCCTGTTGTCCAGCATGGACTTCTCCAGGAGACACTCCTGAGCTTGGCCCTGGAGGAGGAAACACACAGGCCGATGAGACCGAGTCTCTTACGAGTGCGACACGAGAGCGTGTGTGTGTGTGGAACCGACCAGCATCAGGTTGATGTTGAGGTTGAGGATCTGGTGGCTCATGTCCACGCTGAAGTTGTGGCTGAAGTGGTCTCTCAGGTAGGAGAAGGCCCCCGCCGAGCACTGGAAGTGGGTGCACGACACCTTCATCCCCTGGACGCCAAGCAGAGAGTCAGAGCGTGGACATACGGGTTCACGTTTGATGTGTGTGTGTGTGTGTGTGTGTGTGTGTGTGTGTCTTACCTCCTCAGACACCCGGTTATCCATGGCTCCCAACATGGAGTGCAGGGCCCCTGTGGAGAACAGGTTGTTGAAGCGACACTGACATGTAAAGAGTTGCTGGTCCCTTTAATCGTGAGTAAATAAAAATGATGGTTTTGCTGATACGAGTCCGTACGGTCTCGGCTGCTTTAACGAGCGTCTGCTGGTGTCCAATGAAAAACAAAGGGGGCGTGGCTTTAACTCACCCAGATTGTAGAGGATGCAGGCCTGCTCGTAGCTGATGTCATCATGCGTGACGGTTTTTCCAGAGAAGATTTCAGTCCTGCGCACAAACACAAACACAGGTTAAAATACACAACACGTATGCTTTTGCTTGTGTGTGTGTGTGTGTGCATCTACCATGAGATGGGCACAGCGGCCTCCTGGCCCGTTCCCATGGGCACCCGGCTCTGGAGGTAATGCAGCTGGCCGAAGTATTTCCTGAGCGTGCTGCATCCCTCGAAGTCCCTGGTCACGTTCACGGCGCTCTGCAAAACAGGACGCAACTCAATCAGCTGTTCTTCACACCGCGACCCGACTCACCCGCTGCACCCGCTGATCCCGGCTTTAAGGTGAACTGGTCATTTCTCTTGAGCTCATTTTTGTCTTGTGTCATTTGGACTTGACTCAGGGTGAGATCAGGGAAGGATGTGCAAACAGGAAAAAAGAGAGAGAGTCCAGAAAACCCACAAACACTGAACTCATCACATCTTCAGCAGGAGTTCTATGGTGGATGATTAGTCTGCTCATGAATAATCACCACTACACAACTCTGCAGAATTTCTTCAGAGTCTCATCACTTTTCCTCACCCCCGAATGAATCAGCTGCCGGCTCAAGCCGCAGCTGAGTCGAAGCATTTCGATTTGGACGGTTCCGACAGACGGGTCGGACCAGCACAGATCTGAGCGGTGCCTACCTGCCGCAGCGTCTCCAGCTTCTTCAGCTGTTCGTTGTAGTTGTCCGGATTCTCTCCGTAGTTCTTCAAGATGAACTGGAGGATTCAGAGAACAAACAGGTCAAGAAATAAAAACTGGAATTAAATGTCTGAAATCCCTTCGAAATGTCTTTTGACTGCAGCTAATTGATCAGTGAGCGTGCCCATCATGCTTTGCCAGGAGTACACAAGGTCACAAGGCGACGACAACAACAACAACAACAACAGGCATTGTCCCGCTTCGACTTCCACAGGCCAAACATGAGCCACTCCCACTTCTGTCCGACGTGACTGTCAGTAAGCGACAGATTCTCATATGGGCATTTAAATATGAAAAAAGACCACAGCTACAGTAATGGTTAAACATTTAGGGGGAGAAAATAGTTTGTTAAATCTGAAAAATAAAATTAACTGATGTCCCGCGAGCATCTTGGAAACAAGGTGCTGATGTCCCACACAAAACACATCGCAGCAGTTTAACTGACGGGGCAAAGATCTCTTCTTTTATCAGCTCCGGGAAGCGGTCGGATAAAATCCATCTGTGACGTCTTTTCCTGGACATCACTTTCTTGGAGCTCAATTTGCATAAACATGAGTCGTGTATTTGTAAATTTGAACCTGAATACGAGCTTTAACTGTCAGTCCTTGCATCACGTTATGTCTTGTTCACGGTGACAGTTTGTAAAAGAGGTGAAGCTTTGTCATCGGAGCCGTTTAGCTGCTTAATGGACGGACGTTTGAGTGAACATTTGCTCATTCCAGCTCCTTCATCTGAGGCTTTTCTTCCTCACAAGCGACGCTGAACTCAGGAGCTTTGGGTTTTCTCAGACAAGATATCAGTCACCTTGGGCCGTGGGAAGTTACAGGAGGAAAACCTCTTTTTTTCTCTGACGTATCAGAGGAATGAAAATAACCTTGGGTACATTTAAAACACGACCATTAATCAGTTTTGACCAAGGCCAGACTGTGGGAGCGTTCAGTAAAGACTCCTAACACGGTATTAGCTTCCTCGTGTGTCTTTGTCGCGACGTTAATTTCCTTGTTTGTATCGGTTGTTTTGGGGGTTTTTTTGTCGCGTATCTTTTGTTTAACTTCAGCTTTTCCCGATTCACGTCAGGCGCGACCGAGCGACTGCTCCTTATTTTAACCAGTGGATGAAACTAGCAAAGATCTAGTTGGCTTCTCCTGTTAGCTAAAGTAGCTGCCGCGTCCAGGTGCATGTGACAATGAGATCATTGTTTGGTGTTTTTTTTTTTAATGTCGGATGTTTGATAATGTCTGACTGGGCCGCGAGGAGCCCGGCTCGGTGTTTTTAACTGCGCGTCTTTCTCTCCAGCTGTGATTTAAACTGCGTGTTTAGCTCCCGGCCGCTCGAGTTGGGAGCTAATTGCGAACTTCAGATGCTAGCGAAATGTTTGGCTAGCAGGTTGCTAACGTTAGCAAACAAAAGGCGGTGGTCGGGGAGGGGAGGGGGGGGGGTGCCAACACTCGGCTAACCGTTCTGGAAAATTCTCCTATCCCGAACAAACTGCCGCATCTTACGGTTAGTTTTAACCGTGAGTGACGTCAGCTGCTCGACCGAGTAATTCAGTCGCCCGTAATCCCGGCTGCTTTGACTTTCGACCTCAGCCCTGTTGCTCCATTCCCCCACCCAGCTCACCTGCCTCACGGACGGGCTGAACGGGAACTCCCCCGCTTCCTTCAGATCCAGCCAGATCATCGGCATCCGGGGAACCGCCTCCATCGCGGCCGGCTCTGCGCGACGCTGTCAGCCGCTACGATGTCAAAACCGCGTCGGTAGTTTCGTGCACGTTCACGGTTTTCCCGACGAAAAGCTTGCCTCCCAAACAACTGTGTCATGGATCCATTTACACTTCAACCGGAAGTTGGGAACGTACGTGACGCGATACGTATAATGCGTGCCGCGCGGGTTCTTGGGAAATGAAGTCAGTGACGCAGCGAGACCAAAACAACATTAATCCACACGATTTACCTAAAAAACGTAATGTCACCATAACAATATCACCGTAATTTGATGTTCTGGAGCTTTTAATCACATCACATGAACTTCCTACCTGAAATTATCTCATTAAAATGTTTGTTAAAAAAAGTGTATGTTTATAATGAATTGTAAGTATTTAGTACTTAGGTTTAATTTTGAAGTACCTGTATATTTGTGAGGAACATAATTTGATTAGGAGCAACACTTAGCAGCAGCATTTAAGTTTAAAAAAAAATAAATAAACAGTGTAGAAACATTACGTGTCGTTGAGTAGTTTATCGCACCTCAGTTTGACATGTCTCACTTTGCTGGACCGTCGGGTCCCCCCGCTGGGGGCCTCCCCGTGTTTCTCCTCCCCGTCGGCAGATGTCACCGGCGCACCCTGTCGGCGGCGTGAACCGGCCAGGATGGTGACGTCAGAGCCCTTCACCACAGACTGGGTGAGGCTGATAGGGGTTAATTAGGGAATGATCTTCAGGCTAATCCGTAATGAGACGAGTAGTGAGCGCTCATCCGCTGCCAGGGACCGGAGACCGCGGGCTCTCGCTGTGATGCTGGTTTTTTGTCACGCAGCGTGACAGTGAAGCCGAGGCCTCATGTTGAGCTGCAGAGATAAGGAAGAAAGAAACACTGAGCTGACACTTACTCCAAGAAAAAAAACAACAACACTCAGCTCCTCAGACAGCTCTCACTGTAATCTGCCTGCTTGCACGTCGACTGCATACAGTAACACCACATGTCACATGTCTGCTATGGCTGCAAATAACATCCTTTTTATTCAGCTATTAATCTGCCAGTTATTTCTTTATTCAGACGTTATACCACCAAATGTCAGGAAACAGTGAAAAATATTAAGTTTGCAGTCAGGTAAGTGGAATAAAAACAACAAAACCCCAACACTAAGAAGCTGAGAAATGATTAAACAATCAATTATCAAAATACTGTGACTTGTTGCTTCAGATGCAGATGCTCATCTTTTTTTCACCTGGGCGCTCAGTCCAGACAGCAAGCTGCAGCAGCGGGATACAGCAGCTGTATCACATGGTTTGTTTTATTAAACCTCTGTTGCACAGTGAGGAGCTCTTTTTACAAGTACAGGGTATTCAGTGTGTCCGTGTGTTCATTTTAATGTCATCTTTATGTTTTAATAAACTGATTTGGCCTCAGTTTACATATTTTATGATAATTAAAGTAATGAAAGAACCGTTGTTTTAAATAATTCATATTTTACTTTAAACATACCCGTATGAGCCCACATTAAAAAAAATGCAGACGCTTTCTCTTATTATCATATCTATATATAACATTCATTTATAATTTACTGCTCTGTACACTGCTAATGCAGTTTTATTGCCTTTTCCCTTCCTCTTGATGCTCACTAATGCCCCTGTCTGTCCTGCAATACTCCAGGTAAACAGATTTATGAATCATATTCAAAGTGGAGGTCTGTCTGTAAAACGTGTCACACAGATTCCCGTGTCCTCACACTGGTCACTGCCTGGTCACAGGCGCGCTCATCGCTTCTTTCACCACCGGGGGGCGCCGTGCGTCTGCACCAGCGCCAAAGATGCTGAAGATGACAGGGCTGCACCGGGAGCGTCTCAGCACGGCCACAGGGAGGTGGCCGGGGGGGCACGGATATCCACCGCCTCAGCAAGTTCGATGAGGCATCACCATGGATACAGGCAACACTGAGCTGATGATACTGTTAGAGGTGGAGGGACGGAGGGTGGGGATGATGGTGGTGGTGGGTGAATTTTGGGAGGGAAAGACGTGCAGACCTTCAGACAGAGTTGAGGAGAGGATAAACAGGAAGGGACGAGACGTGACAGATGAGAAAGTGAGACGACGGGGACAGAGACAAATAGACGGGGGGGGGCGAGGGAGAGGACAGAGAAAGAGACACATGACGGGAGAAGAAAGAAGATGATGAAGGGCAGAGTGAGGAGGCTTATTAAGGAGCAGCGGAGGAGATTTAAGGACAGGCATGTGTAAGTGGGCGAGTCACCGCAGGTCAGCTGACTGTCTGCTGCCGCCTCAAACGCACAACACCTCCATGCAAGGTTATTAAACAAGATAACAAAATATCATATCTGAACATGACGGAGCACATTCCAGCCCAGGACGGCGAGATGGACGGACGTAGAGGGATAAATGGGGGAGGAGGTGAGCTGAGGGGAATAAACAAAAAGGCCGACAGTAAAATAAGAAGATGAAGAAAGTGTGTGAGATTGCATCACCCCCCCACACACACACACACACACACACACCCCAGTGATTTAAAATCACACACGTTTGATGTTTTGTTGAAATGCGAGTAGCAAAGCTCCGGTTGGACTCTCGCCGGTGTTGCTATGGTTTCAGTGGCCGTGCCCCCCCCCCCCCCACCCCCACCCCCCTCGCTGTCAGACAGCCATGTTGAAAACACTTCTTGCCGTAACGTTTAGACACCATTTCACATGAGACGGGATTAAGACGGGATTAAGACCCCGGCTCTGAAAAACACAAGGAATCCACGCTAATAACCACAAATCGTGGCCAAGGATTATGTTGGACACATGCAGCACTGGAGCAGAAACAGGATTATGAAAAAGGCCTTCATGCCTTGGTGCCCCCACACACACACACACACACACACACACACACACACACAGGCCTTACATAACAGAGGTTGCGTGGGCCTTTCAGGTGGGACGTCGTCCAGGCCGGGACACAGTCAGCCGGGCCTGGAGGGAAAAGTAGCCGGTGGACACCAGGGACGCCGAGACCCGGGGCGGGGTGTGTGTGTGTGTGTGTGTCAGACGATGAGCAAAGACGAGCTGAACAATAAAAACAACCTATTAGCTTGAAATCTCTTCACCTCTCGCGGCCGTGATGTTTTATCCTCCATCAACCCTGCGATTACCTTCTTTTTTTTTTTATGATTGAAAATGTGCTGAATGTCATCTTACCGTCGCTGAAACGATTCTCCAAATGATCTCTGGCTTTCAGAGACGCTTCAAACCTGCAATCCTCCAGAAAAAAAATTAACTGGTGAGCCGTGATTCTCTCTAATAAAGTGAAACTAGTGGAGAAAAGTGTCGGATTCAATTACGTGGAGTTCGATGCGATCCTCAGTGTGAATGGACTGATGTCAGCCAAAGACATTACATATAAGATGGTGTGTGGTGGGTTTAAGCCTTTTAACGTAGATGATAATGGGAACTCATTGCCTTACAAATTAATCTCAAATTTGTCCCTCACAAGGGCACATGTCAATAATAAAAAATTTTAATAAACCAGAAATTGCCGCCAGACTTCAGAATTTATCAAACTCACTGGGCTGACAGAGAAACGTCCGTGGGGATATAAAATAAGAGGAAGTTTTCAACAGTGTCTTTTAATGTGGCTGTAATCAATATTTTTACATTTCAACTTTTTAATTATCACCAGACTCTGCGCTTCCCCCTCGGCTTTATTGAACGTTTCGGCCTCGTTGAGCTCGTTTTTTTTTTTTTTTCTTTTATTTAAATTTTACAGTCCAGGTTCTCCTTCGCTCACTGGTGAACGTCGAGCAGCATTTAGCATCTCATGACCCAAACTGAACTGAGGGGGAAGTACCGGACACAGTCACGACTTCACATCCACGCTAACGCTCCGTAACCACCAGAGCGCGTGGAAGCAACTCTTTGCTAACAAGTTCGCCAAATCAACTTGTTTTATGTCAACGTACGCGTCCTCTCTCTGCTGCCCCCCGGTGGCCAAGAAAACTACAACAGCTGCTTTGGGTAAGATAATATTTTTTTCTGTTTCTTGTACAGAATCAAACTCTTATGCATTTGAAATCTGCTCACACAAACTCCGACACAACACATCGGGCTATAAATTATTCACTGCGACAGAACGTAACAGAACCAGGTGAACACGAACCCGGAGTCCCGTTAGCTCGGCCCTGCTGGTGGACCGATTGTCGCCACCGCCGGCGCCACATGTGCCTCAACGTGACAGGAAAAGCAGGAACGAGCAGCAGATGTGAAATTCTAATTTAAGAAAAGAAACCTCAGGAGACGTCCTGTGTCCTCTCAGGGGACGTATCTCACAGCAGACAAGAAACACGTGGACACACCGGGAGATATGGGACAGACACAAAAGGATGAAAACAGGAATAAAAGATAAATAAAAAAATACCTGAGATGAAGAAACTGAGAAGGAAGGAGGCGGTGTGCTGATTTCATTTGATCTTTCTCCAACACCTGTCACAATAAAGCAACAAACGTCAGCATTAAACGTGTGGAGACGCTTTTTCCGTCTGTTCTTTGTGGTTCTGTAACGTTCTGGCCCGGGTTCGCTGTTAGACGCCTGTTACCTCACAAGCCCAAGCCAACTGCCCGTCCTCAGGCAAATCACGCCACCGCGGAAACAGCCGCACGGCGCGTGGTGGGCGACGGTGCGGGCTGAGGGTCATCGCCATGGTGACGGGGCGACACGTGGGCTGCGGTACTCTGGACTCAGAACCTAACAGAGACAGAACAAAGGAGAACTGACGTTGTGATGGTTTGTTTAGCATATTTAGCACTTTGTGGCGTCTTACCTCGGGGTCCCTCCGCGCTGAAGTGCTAAAAATTAGAATCTGGAAAAGTGTGTGGAACGTTCCCACATTCCTTTCATTTATTGTGAAATAATTTGTGTTTTTTTTTCCCCCGACAGCGCCCGGTAAATGTGGCTCTTGCAGATGAGCGCGGTACAGACAAAGATAGTCATGAAGCAATTACAGTAAGAGCACTTCACCCGCTCTTATCCAGGGTGACCTACGCCGGGCAGATAGGAGCTGGGTGTTGGACTCAAGGACACTTCAGCAGAACGCATGGCGGCTGATGGACGCGCCTTATCAATTCCTGGGAATCAAACCTGCGACCTTTATGTTGCCATAGCGGGTCACTGCTCAGCCTCCATGCACCCGGGTCTTACGTAACGGGCCCGATGTGATATTTCTTTGTTTACACGACAGTTTTGCACTCATTCAAAAAAAAAATTTACAGGCGCCAGGGGGAACTTCACCTTTAAATGTGGCGGCTTTAGTGCCGGGCTCCGCTCGGACAGACGAGGGAGCCAAGAATCATTTGGTTAAGTGTTCCTCAGCTGAGGAACGAGCACATTCATCAGTAATATGAATTTGATTCATTCATTATGCATTCGCCATTCACATTACGGACTCTGTCGATGTGCATTTGTGAACACATTTGTACTTAAGGGCTTTACTGATGTAGCAGCAGAACATCTTACTCTTAAGTTGGTTTGAAATCCAATAAGCAAGTGCTCAAGAAACTTACAAGAGTGAGTGATCATGATTCCCTGAAGGCATCAGTGCGTCGCACGGACAGTATCATAAAGGAGTCGCACGGTGAGTGGTGTGTCGCGTTTTTTGGATCTCCACCTATAACAGGAAGTAAAAGTCAGGGTGACTGGTTTTTGGCCATTCTTAAAGGGCTAATTAAACATTTTTGGTCGTTATATTCCAGAATATAACCCACTGCAAAACCACAAACTGCCTTTTTAAACAGAATAAAGGCAGATTTTGTCCTGAAACCTCTTTCTCCCCTCTGTATAATATGTGCAACACTTGCAACCCACTGAAATCTTGCAATAATTTATGTAAATCCCCCCCCCCAGTTTTTTTTTTTGCCCTGCAGCCAGGGGAAGCATTTATCCCCCAGCTGCTCTGGCGAGCCTCTCCAGTGGTCCACCAGTAACGACTGGCCGCCTTCATACTGGGCAGCTCCTGGTGGTGGAAAAATGTCTGTGAATAAAAAGCCGTGAGCTGTGGAGACGGCGTGGCTCAGTCTGACGTGATCGCCGCGCTCCCGTCCTCCTCTGATGTACTTGGAGGACGAAAAGCAGATTGCGGCTGACGTGAATCTGACAGAGCGGCTGCAGACTTTTAAACAAGACGTAGGAGACAGGATCATCTCCACACCCACACAGACGTTTCAGAACCGATCTCACATTTTAAAGCTCTTCACGGTCTGGCTCCTTGTTATTTTATGTGTCGTGCAGCCTGACATCACCCTGACATCACCCTGGCAGGGCCCCTCAGGCTGCCCCGCAGAGACCCAGAGTCACGGCGCCTCATCTGTCGGGGCCCTGAGGCCAAAAATGTCCTGCCTGACATCTGTGAAATCAATGGAACCGCCATCAGTCATCACCTAAACTTTTTTTTTTCTGTTTATACTTGTTGTTTTTTATTGGACACCTGAATAAAGACAGTCGTACACAATCCAGATTTACAACAAATACTGACATTGTGTGTCTTTCTGCTGAGTAACAAGTCCTCGAAATGTCACGTTCGGGTTAGCGTGTTAGCATTACTTTAGCATGCTATCACCCTGTGTTAGCAATGTTATTGTAGGAATGTTAGCATACTTAAAATGACAATGCTAACATGGCAACGTTTCGCAGAATATTTACCATTGTCTCTAGCTTTGTTTAGCATGCTAGCACCCTAAACTAAGATGGTGACCGGTAAATATTACTTGCTAAATGTCAGCACGTTAGCAATGTTACTGTAGAATGTTAGCATGCTAACACACTAAAATGACTGTAGGATGTATAACTAAACCTCAGCATCAGTTAGCATTAGCACACTGAAGCTTTTAGCAGCACTTTGCCTCACACCACAACTAGAAGGGCAGAAACTCTTCAGTCTCGTTCGTCTGTTTTATTTATTGAGGCTATTTCTTTTCTTTTTTTATTGTTTACTCAGTCAAATAATCAATTGACTGTTCAGTCTATAATAGAGCCTGGGGTGATATCTCTTCAATTTGCCTGTTTTCATTTGGATAACAGTCCAAAACCCCAAATTATTTATTTTGCAGCGATATGGAAAAACAACGCTCGACCCTGCAAATACTTGGCATCTGCTTGACAAATCACTTAGTATTTAAACTGATGAGCTATTTGTTTAGAGACTAATTGTTTTGCCCTTCAGGACAGAAACAGATCAGAACGTGTGGACGATTTCCTGAAGACTCAGTTCTTTCGTTGGCGAGAAAGGGTGCGAGATGATCGTGGACGTCACCGGCTCCTCGGGAATGAAAGGAATCGCTGCAAAATCAATTATGCAATATCAATACCCGCGTCGCCTCGCGCAGCTTTTCACATTCACGGGGGAACGGTTCCTTCCAACCTGTTCAGAGAGCATTAAATTAGCCGGAGGCCGAATGGTGAAACGTAACACAGAGCAAGGCGCCGGAGAACGAAAATAATTCAATTATCAGCGGCTTTCTTTAATATGAGTCATGTTGCATAAAGCATGACTGCGATATTGATCCACGATGCTTAATGTTCACCGCCGCCGCTACTTTCTCCGTCAGGGCGTGTTTAGATTGGATTATAATCTTTGTTTGGCATGAGCTAATGAGATTTCAGGGACAGAAAATGAAGGTTTTCACTCCAAAACGATTTGTTTCTATTTTCTACTCAAAAGGATCCGAGCGTCAGAGACCCGGGGGTGAAAGACAGTGAGCGCAGGTTTTATAGTTCGGAGGGCTGATAACTTGCTTGAAGGTGTTTTTCTTGCAGTTCACAATAGATTCGGAGATCAGGTGCTTTTGTTTACAAATGATAAATATTCATAATATCACTTCTCATCACATCTGAGCAGATTGTCTTCACTACTTACAGATGTTTGCTTCCTCCTGCCAGCTGCAGTGTGTGGGATTTTTTTTTTTTTTCTGTGGGAGCAAACGATGCAGGTTAACAGCCAACAGTTAAAGTCGTAGGTCGTCTCCACTTACATAATAATCCAAAAAGCGCAGACGGCACAGCTTCCCTCGCTGGGATCAGCTCGCGTTTAAAATTCGGATCCGCTCTGCAGGAAATAAAAAGCCAACCTGTGGATGTGTGATATCAGCAGAATTATTAAGTAACAGGCACATATTTGCTCTGTGTGTGTGTGTGTGTGTGTGTGTGTGTGTGTGTGTGGTGGTGGGGGGGTTGGTTGCAGGAGATGACTGCACATCAACATGTTGTGTGTCAGAGGGAAGATTGTTATTCTGCGCGGTGTCCTGGAGGGTCTCGGCTCAAAGAGCAGCCAGGGCCCGGAGCCCGGAGACCAGTCTGTGTGTGTGTGTGTGTGTGTGTGTGTGTGTGTGTGTGTGTGTGTGTGTGTGTGTGTGCACAGCCAGACAAACAGTCTGAGTTCATAGAAAACTAAATCGAGACACCTGCTGGCCTCCACTGCCAGCTGCTGATAAAACAGGGAGAAGAAAAGCGTCGGGCCTCCGGCCTCCGGAGAACGAACCCTTCATTCAGTCTTATTACTTTTTTTCACCTTTGTCTTTAACACCTGCCACTTTCACCGCCGAGCGAATCAACCTAATGAAATAACACCCTGTAAAAAAAAAAAAAAAAAAAAAAAGGCAGTCGTGCACTGTGATGATTTTTATTAGAAAAAAAGAACGGCGGCCCCCGGGAAATAGCTGCTCGACTGACCCACGGCTACGACATCGGGATTAAAGCGCTCCGCCGTTTATCATGCGCGGAGAATCTGCCGGGAATCACATGCGGAAAAGTCAAAGAATCAAAAAAAAAAAAGCACAACAACGTTTGCGATAGGCAGGAGAAGGCCACAGCAGAACACACCAACATCACACGTCGGAAAGGGTCACGGTTCACTTCCTGTCTGGGCAGGAAGCAGATCAGGGAGCTTGTTTTTTTTTTTTTTTCTCTCTCTCTTTTCTTTTTTTTTGTATGACATCTCGGTGATGTCGCAAAGACACCGGTCGCGTCGGTCGAAATCGTCTCCGCCCCCCAGCGATACTGTAAACAATCTACACTATAAGGCGCACAGTTGAAAAGTTGCCCAACGAAAGAGCCGCAACATGGGTCGGTCCTCGTCGTCGCCTCTCCGCAGATCTGGCATACCAACTGTCAATACGCCGGCTGCAGGCAGTAAAATGCTGTTTGAGTTTGAGCTCTACATGGGCGACACGCAAACAGACTACACTTCAAGACAGAAAAACACGAACCCATTTACTTTCTTTTTTCCTAAAACACCAATCTAAACTTCTTTTTTTTTTTTTTGTCAAATTAGGCACACGGTACAGCACAGTTATCGTTTTTGTTTTGTTTTTTTTCTTCCATACCTCTTTTTGGTTGCTGACATCTAAAGACGTGGACACCGAAGGCCCGAACGAGAGGACGACTTGTTTTTTTGTTTGTTTGGTTTTTTTTTTTTAAATCGCACACACAGGACAGTTAAGAGTCGACCCGCCGCTTTCCATCCACGTCGTTCTGGGACATTAAAGGGAGAACTTTTCCACTGCCGCTTTCCATCGACCTCCACGCCGAGTCTCTTTCACGGTCGGAATATGTAGAAAGGAAATCTTACAAAGACATAAGGCATGAAAACTCCGTCTGAATCAGATAGTCTATTTTAGGACCTGTCGCGCCCGTCCACAAAAACAGATACGCTAAAAAAACAAACAAAACAAAACAAAACTCGGTTTTATTCTGGACCCGATTTTTTTTCCCGCTATTTTAAACACTGATTGTCTACATTATCGATAAAAACGTAAACTCTGTTTTCATCCAACCGGCTTGGATCTGAAAAAGATACTCGACCCTGTACCGAGAGCGTGAGAAAGAACTTCCACACATGGAGATGGAGGAGGAACGAGGTAGTCCACAGGAGAACCGATGGCCGGGGGGGGGGGGGCGTGGCATCACTCGCACCGAGGGTCACGGCGCTCCGCTCGTCCGGTCGTGGTGGAGATTTTCTGATTTGGCAGGGAGAAGCTGTTGAACTCTTGATTTGTCTGAACATTCACGAGGTTTTGCGAGAGAGCCGCGTCTCCCGGCGAATCGGCGGCCGTTTGTTTTCGCGTCCGATCCGTCCGGCTGGTCCGGGGACCCGCCCCTCACACGATGCGGTAGTCGAACGTGTCCTTCTCGGTGTGGTCCGTCCAGTTGGACGAGGGCATGCTGCGGTACGGGTCCAGCAGGATGCGGAAGCAGCGCACGATGAGCAGCGCCAGGAAGATGAAGAGCAGCAGCACGAAGACGAAGGCCGCCTTCTGCTCCATCGTCAGGTAGGAAGGCACGTGGTGGCCGCCGCCCGACGACGACAGCGTGCTGCTGAACAGGCCCTCGGCCATCCTGGGCACGTCCATGCTTGAGCGTCGCGGCTCCAGCTCTTTGTCGGGGGACGAAAAGACTCGAGGCGAAGACTGGGACTCGGCGGGTAAGACCTGCGCGGGGACACACATGAGACGGGTTAATAGGACGGGTTAATAACCCTAACCTGGCAACCCAACCCACCACCCCAACCCTAACCCTAACCCCTAACCCCAACCCCCTAACCCTAACCCTAACCCTAACCCTAACCCCAACCCTAACCCCTAACCCTAACCCCTAACCCTAACCCTAACCCTAACCCTAACCCTAACCCTAACCCTAACCCCTAACCCTAACCCTAACCCTAACCCCTAACCCTAACCCCTAACCCTAACCCTAACCCTAACCCTAACCCTAACCCTAAACCCAACCCTAACCCTAACCCTAACCCTAAACCCTGACCCTAACCCCTAACCCTATTAACCCTATTCGTATGGACGCCGGGTGAAAGTCTCGGACAAGGCGCGGGTGGAGGAGGGCTGAGGGCGGAGGGGGCCCCTGAAAAAGCTCCAGACTTAAAACGAATCTGGAGGAGTTTCTCGCTCGATGGACTCGCCCCGGTCCAAAAGGAGCCGGTCGGGCTCCTCATCGTTTGATGTCGTTTCTCCTGCTCAACATTTGGCAGCGAACCAGGAGCGTCGCAGACTGAACCTCTGATCAGTCTGAGCGGCTCACGCATCTGAGGTTTGTTTTTCCTGCGGCACTTAAAGGCAAGTGTTTTTATACACACACACACACACACACAGATTATATATATATATAGTTTGTTTATGCAGCTTTGGACATCAATCCCATCCTGACTTAACCGGTGAGTTCTCAGGACACGTTCGCAAGATCTTCATCACCCGTGACCCCTCAGGTTGGGAACCACTGATCTGAAATCAGCTTATCTGGGAACGAGGCCAAGAGGACGAGAGGAAATTAAATTTTTCTTCGGCCGAAAAGCTGGTCGAAGTCGTTTCGTCCCGTCGCGGACTTTAACGTGAAGCTGATGAAACGCAGCTTAACCGGCCGCACCCAGCTACATCCAGATCTTTTTTTTTTTTTTTTTTTTTTCCTCCTCAGGGTCTCAGAGTCTTTCGGTCACGCCTCTGTGAGCGTGAAGAGCCGTCACTTCGGGCGTGTCATGAGACGGCTCCAAGTGACAAGGCGGGCGGAAGAAGAGCCGTCTCTTTATGCTAAAAAAAGAAAAAAAGAAGAAGAATGAATTCTGTGGGCGTCTCTCGGGAAGGAGGGAGCGGCCTGTAATCCATCACACTTAAAAACGCAAAAATGATATTTTCTCAGCAGCAATTCGTTGCCTTTGCTGTGGAAATTATAAAAAAAAAAATAAAGAGAGATAAGGAGCGGGGCTGTTTTTCTTTCTTTCTTTCTTCACGTCCAACGACGAGGCGAGGTTACGGGGTATTAGCGCTCGCGGTTTCTTAGCGGCGTTACGCAACGCACTTCAAAAGACCGAACATTTTCATCAGCGGCGGCTCATGACTCCGCGAGTCTCAGTGGCCCCGTCCAAACACTTAAGCCTCCTTTGGCTTCTGAGTTTGTAAAAGAGACTCCCGAACAAAAGAACAGAAAACCTCCGCCAACTCATATTATGTATTTATGCAGCTACGACTCAGGAAATAATAATTAAGGTCGCGGTCGTGAAAACCGTCTCCGCAGATTAACTATGTGAGCGAAATGTCGGATGTTTCGGTCGGACCGCGGGAGAGACGGTTGCCGCGGCGAGGAGAGGAGATGAAACGATGTCAAGCGCCGAGAGTGAGACTGACGGAGGAGGAGAGCGAGCGCGACAAGGACGTCGGGCCGAATTTAGAAACGGAGCCAATTATTGGTGAAAAAAAAAAAGAAAAAGAAAAAGTTGATCGAACCTCTGGGGCCCTGTGTGTGTGTGTGTGTGTGTGTGTGTGTGTGTGTGTGTGTGTGACTACAACTCCTGGAGAATTCAAAGAGAATTAGAGGAGGCCAAATGAAAAATGGTAAAAGGGAATTATTGGATTTTTACTTTCTGGCATCATTTCGTCTCCTTTTTTCATTAAACGACTGCAAAACATCTGCACGGTGTGCGACTATAACACAACACTTCTGATTGTAAAATCAATTATTAGGCGGATATGAATGTTAATTTCAACCTCGATCCTTTTCATTTTTTCTATTTCCTAAATTGTGTTTTTCACATTAGCCTGTGAGCCAACAACACACACACACACACACACACACGATACCAAAACCCCGTGAAGCATCACGATGGTTGAGAATTGAAATTAAAAAAAAAAACACATTTAAATGACGACATAAAAATTGTACCATCATGTTTTTATATATTAATATAACAACTGCAGGATGTGATGCCAAGAAAATTCAGGCAAAAAAGAAGAAAAACTGGTAAAAAAATTGAGAGAATTACGTATTTATGTGCAAACGTGACAGATTGGAAATGAACATGCATTTATGAATCCTCACACACTGACTGCACATGTCACTGAGTGGGAATGAAAAAAAAAACAAAAACAAAAAGAGAAAAACAACCGCAGCAGCTTCAGCGTAAAACTGACGAGCCGTCAAACTGTATTTTAATAAAAAAACGTGAGTCGGACTCCTCTCTGCACACGTGGATGCATCAAACCCCCCCCTGCATGCACACACACACACACACACACACACACACACACACACACACACACACCTCCTCTCCTGGACGGCACCTGTCACACCTTTACAGCGCCGGACCGCACCATCCAACGAAACCCACTTAAAATAATAATAATAATAATAATAATAATAATAACTATAATAATGATATTGATAATGATGGCGTGTGTGAGCTGCAGGTGTGCGTCTGTAAACACTAACCTGTTGTTATCGAGGAGGAGTGGGGGGGGCGCGGGAGTCTCCGTCAGCGGCGGCTCTCCATCCCGGCGGATCCGTCTGGTTGGAGCAGGCGGCGGGCGGGCGGCGTCCTTCCAGACGGAACAAAAAGCCCGGCGGTGCGCGGCGTTAGCGTCGCTCCCCCCCCTGTGCTGGTGGACCGAGCCGGGCAGACCTCACCCTCGACTGCTGCTGCTGCTGCTGCCGCTCCGCTGTTTTTCTCCTCCTCCTCCTCCTCCTCCTCCTCCTCCTCCCATCATCCTCCTCCTCCTCCTCGTCCTGACGCGCCGCTCATCCCCGCAGACACACACAGGCGGAGGGACGCGGCGGCGGGGCGGTGGTACCCCGTCGCCACTGGCAACCTGTTGCCATAGCAATCCTCCAGGTAGGCTCCACGTATCGCAGGCGGACGAGGGGAAAGGTGTGGCCCCCCCCCCAATCATGATCACAACATAATGCTGAATGCCAGAGAGGTAAATAAAAATAAAAATATTTTTTTAAAAAATGCTGAGGTCAAAGGTGAGATCAGAGTCACCTTTTTGGTCGTTTGAATATCCTGGTATTATTAATATTATATTATGATGAATGCATATTGTCCTGACGCTAAAAAAAATAGGAAAAATATTAAATAATAAATTTTATATATATAATAAATAATATGAAGGAGAGGCAGCTGGTGCAGGCTGCTGCTGGAGGTGACGGGGGATTCATAGAAAAATAAACACTACCCCCCCCACCCACGTTTTCCTTTTCCTCACACCCCCCAGGGGTGACGACCCTAAAGGGTCCTCACCGTCTCACCCTGACAGACGCCAATCCCCTCGGAGCGAATGTGACTGGGGCGGGGGGCACAGGGGACTGTGCGGGGCAGTTTTTTTGGGGGGAGGGTGGGGTGGTGGTTACATAACGTGGACGTTAGCGTCCCGGCCGCGGTGCAGCGTCTCCACCTGGTGGAGGTTTCTGAGGACTGCAGGGGTTTTCACAGATGACATCAGGGGGTGTCTCTCTCTGTAAAGAACGGGGGGGGAGAAGAAGGAAGAAGACGTCTGCTTCAGGGTTCGACGTGAATTATCTCACAACAACACGCATGTTGAGAAATGAAAATGAGAATATGGTGAAAAAAAGTTTTTTTTGAACCTCCAGTCAGCGGAGAACGATGCTGACATGTTGTTAGCTGCACTTAGCTTAGCACAAACACCTGCACTGTCCAAAGGAAGAGCCCCGATGCTAAGCTAAGCTAACGGGCTGATGTTCACTGAGAATCAATCTTTAGAACATTTCATCCTCGTCTTCAACCGAGCTCCTGATTATTTCTTTTTCGTTTTTAGACGCTAGGCCGGTGTCTCAACATTTCACACACACACACACACACACACACACACACATATGTAAATCTGCTCTGTGCAGCTCATTAAGCTACGCCGCAGGTCACATGACGACCCGGCACATCAGATCCTCGGGAGCTGCAGGAGGTTCTAATGAGCCTGTGAGTTACTGACCCTCTGCACACAGCACGCTTATGGAAGAGCCTACTTCTGCACCAGTTTGACCAGTAAGACCAGTAAGCAGTTGCTGGAGCATCAAACCCCCCCCCCCCAGGAGCAGAGCCCGACACCAGCAACAGAGGAGGTGGAGGTGGAGAAAAGAAACGCACATTAACCCGACATCTCCCACAAACCTCCAGGTGTGTGAACTAAAACAGCGACCAGCGCGTAAAAAAGTGAAATCCAATAAATCTCCTTTGCTTGACTCCATTAATTATACAGTTAGCGGGTGTATGTGTCTGAGCCAATCACGGGCAGGGGCTCGTAGTCTGCACCAGACGAGACGGAGCTAATATCGTGATGACAATATGATGAAATGAATAGTAATCAATTACTCGAGAACCTAATCGGCAGTTTAATCAGCAATGATAATAAATGTCAGTCGCAGCCCTGATTATCATTTAAATAATATTAAGAGAGAAAAAATAATTAAAAAAAAAAAAACTTTTGAAGACTGATGCTGCTGACACTCTTCATCATTGCATGGTGGTGTGTGTGCGTGTGTGTGTGTGTGTGGGGGGGGGGTTAGCTGACAGGAGGCAGTGGGCAGATGAGCAGGTGGGAAAACAGGAGGAAAAACTGACCTGGGATCAGGATGAGCTGGATAATGAGGACGGCACATGAACGGGCAAGTGGGAAGTAGAGGAGCTGACAGACCGGATGACTCCGGGGGGGTGGGGGGGTCGCTGGCCAGCAGTGGGGGGGAGGGGGGGTCTGCTAGAGGCTGCACAGTCGACAATCTGGCCTCCCGGGCTGCGACTCCGGAGGCTCGCTGAGGACGGATCTGGTTCCGATCCAAAAACACGGGGGGAGGACAGAACCGGCCGACGCTTCTGTCGGCGGCAACACCTCACGTTTCTCACGAGGAAAAGTCAAACCGAGTTCGGAAATTTACTTTGAACAAACCAAGCGCACATTCCCGTCCTCCCGTGACCTGCCGGACGCGGGGACACGGGTCCTCGCGGCCCGTCTGCCGCCGGCCGAGCGTGAGAAAACACGTCGTGCAAACTTTGGCGAAGCTGCGCTAAAAGCCCCGCCGCGGGGGGGTTATCGATTTCCAGGCTTCTCCCTCTGACGGGAAACTCACGCCTCACACCTTCTCCTCCCACGGCGGCTCGCCTTCATCGCTGCTGCGTGAACTCGGTGGCACCACCACCTCCACCTCCTCCTCCTCCTCCTCCTCCCCCGCCAGCGGTAATTAATAGCTGTGCGCTTCCTTCACCTCATCCTTTCCCCCGGACTAATTGCTGGCAGAAGCATCTCAGCTAATCCAATTTGCAGGCTGAATATTCAGGAGCGTCTCAGGCGTGACCCAGCGTTTGTGGGAACCTGCTGCTTACTGAGGGTATTTCACTTATCTCACACCAGGATATCCTCCATGTTGGCTCCTCATTACCAGCTTTAAGCACGAGGTCGTGCCGTCGCTGCCCGGCGTGGACTACTTCCTGAGAATTTAAAGACATGGCATTTTAACATGCAGTTCATAAAAATTTTAAAAACGGATGTTAATAATTCAGCGGGCCTCTATTGCATGCCAGTGTTTTTCTCAAATTATTTTTTTTTCCTGTTTTCAATGAAAAATTAATTAGCTTTTTTTTTAAAAAAAAAAAAAAACATGGATGTGTGCATTGATTTACATTTTTATTTTATTGGAAACGTTCACGTGTGCATCTAAAGGCTCCACTGAACACATGGTGTGTGCGTTAGCTACGTGCTGTTATGCTAGTCACTGCCGTCTCTACACAAATCTCAACACAAAGTCCGGTGTGAACGACTCCCGAGGAAATCAACGCAACTTTAAACATTTAAAGACAATAATGAAGTTTTACAGTATGTAGCGGAGCCTCCTGCACCGGCGGCCACTGGCCACACGGTGTCAGTACGCGGCCACGAATCCGCCGCCGGTGAGACCGCGGCCTCCGCCCGCCCGACGACGAGTCAGTGTGCGTTTGAGGGACCCGTACGTGGACAAACATTGTCTGGGAGGGAGGGACGGGTTCTGATGAGTTCTGGCCAGCTGGATAAGTGTTTAATTTCCAAAAGTGACCGGCTGGAAGAGCCGTGGGACGCTGCCGGAAAGTCAGCTGCTACTGTATATAGAGCCGCCCGGCCCACATTCCCTGCAGCCTTTGTCTTTTTTTTTTTTTTGGAGTATTGCATCAGTTCGGACCTCTGCCCCCCCAACCCCCCGCCCCCGGATCGGTTCAGTTCGTAAACCGGCTCGTGTCTTCGTTTGCGCCTCGGAGGCCAATTAGGCGGATTAACCGACCCGCTGATTGCTACAGCGAGGTCGGCTGTGTGGCACTGAACTGAATTAATGGAGCAGGTTGATTAGAAGCTCTGAGCTGATGAGGTCGGGAGGGGGGGGGGCGACCTCCTGACAGCACGCCGATGACATCATCCTCACGTCCCTGCCATGTTTACTGTCCGCTGGCCGTGACGTGGCCCTCGACCGTGTTATAACGAAGCTACGCGGTCGATTTCCGTTCAGGAAGTGTGAAGGAAGCGCTCTCCTGGCTCCACCTCTCCTGGCTCCACCTCTCCTGGCTCCACCTCTCCTGGCTCCACCTCTCCTGGCTCCACCTCTCCGGGCTCGAGCTAATTGGTTTCTGATCCACTCTCCCGTACTGTACCGTCCTCGTTTAATTCAGGCGTGAGGTTATTGCAGATTTCCTTCTGGCGCTACATGCTAAGAGCTTCCTTCCCGCCGAGGGGCAGCGACAGATGGCGGCGCGTTAATGAAATCTCACAAAGAGCGTTTGCGCAGACGTGACCCTGCGCCGAGGCATTTACCCTTTCACCTTTAAAAAAGGTGAACAGGGATTACAGCGGCCGGCGTCACGACGGCGCGCGCCGCCATCACGCCTCCCCTCCGTGTGATGAGACGCGACTCGCATGAAGCACGCGTGTGTTGACTCATCCAACACGGAAACAAATGGCTGGTGGAGAAATCAATGAGCCGAGACCTGCAGATCAATCCTGCGGTTCCATTTTCCCCTCGCACGCCGCACACACACACACACACACACACACACACACACACACACACACACACACACACACACACACACACACACACACACACACACACACACACACACACACACACACACACGACCCCAAACTCATTCAGGGTGACAAAGACTAAACATGTGACCGCCTGCACAGAGAAATCTACATTCCTCAAAACTGTCATCTCTTCAATCTCACGCCGACAGTAATGATCCTGCGACGACGCCATTTTGAGACGTGCAATTTATAGAAAAAAAATGAGTCCGAGGGGGAGGACGAATGTCTCGGGGCGAGAAGACTTGGGGGGGCGGTGGCGTGAATCATTAGGGGCGCCGCTGTTCCAGGACTAATAGAGTATCAGCGTGGGTCGGCCTCCGGGCCGCTGGCGTCGGCACAACGAGGCGCCGCAACAAAATCGGTGGAGATTAACGCGAGGATTTAAACGAGACGAAGCAAAATCGCGCCCATCATCAAGACGATGAGTACAGCTGTTCTGTCCCACCACGATGACATCACAGCACCTGTACTCTTATCACGTAGTACTGAATACTCTTGTAATAGTGGAGAAACCATTACATCCCGAGGGGTCGGAGCGTGACCCCGCCCCGCGACCTCCTGTCTCCACCAGGTGATCAGAGCCGGGGGGGGGGCAACCTCAATTTAAAGTTATATACAGATTTCTTTAAACTGGTGCAGTATTAATACCCGGCTCGGCCCGACTCAGTGCGAACGCGTGATCTCGGGACGACGGCGTTTCTCCGAGCAGCAACAAATGAAAATACAATGACAAACAATCAGCAGCTCATCGACCGCGCGTCAAAAATCCATCCAAAGTCACTTTGGGCGAGGCGCAACCTTCGGCGAGGCGTTCGGCTCAGCACAAAGTCGAACCTAATTACTCCGTACTGAAGTTGTTGCTCGACAACGATTTTCACTTTGTTGTGCGCGGGTCAAACGGAATCTAATTGCGGTGTTTTGTAACTTAGAGCTGAAGCGCGTTGGACTTATCTGCACCGTTTGGCTTCTACTTCTTTGGGTTTGGCACGAACGGAAGAAAACTCACCTCGTCTTGGCTCGGCGTTTTCCTTCGGTTCATTTCTCGTCACGCTCAGTTTTTCCGAGCGCGAGGAACACGAGGATATCGCAAACCAACATCTGTCTCCTCGCACCCAGGGGCCCTCGGGTGTCGGGTCGCTCCCCGTATTTGTTCAGGATTATCTTCTCGGCTGTTTTTACCGCCTCAGGAAGCCCCGCCGCAGATATTTTCTTTTCGCCCGCAGACGCTCTACTTATATTTTGACTCTCTCCGTGTGGCTGTTTGGTGTCAGCTGAGCGCAAATGGGTAGAGTTTAGGGAATGTGCGTTCAAAACAAACTGCTCCAAGCAGCCCGTACGCAGAAAGTACAGGTTTGTGACAGCGCGCTCGCTGCTCAGGTTCATCCGTCACAAAAAGACCCGGACTGCAGGAAAAAGACCCGGAGCCGCTCGCAGCTCTGCAGCTGTGTCGTTTTTACAGCACGTTTGTGGTTTCGTTCTGTCGGTTCAGCGCTTTCATCGCCAAAATCAATTAACTGCCACGAGGTCGCTGCATTCGCTCAAATATCTGATTGAATCTAAGTCAGTGCTGATGTGTAAATACACAGTGAATCAGATTATAAAACGTGCGCGTTCGCTCACGCGGCAAAAAAAAAAATGGAGGTGATACAAACAGAAGAAAAACGTGCGTTCACGCTAACGTTGGCGAAGAAGCGACGGCACAGCTACACGTCACGTCGACGTCGGCGTCTCGGTGCCGGGCTCGTCGAGAGCGAGAGCACAACGTAAAGAGCTGACCCTGGATCAGAACGGAGAACACGACAGCAGACTGATTCTGTGTGGTTTTGTTTGTTTAAAGAGGGTCGAACACCTTAAGTGCTGTAATTATATTGCACCAGCAGAACTTATCAACATGTTTCACCTGAGATAAACGGGTTCCTCTGTGGCAGGAGGAGTTTGTGCAGACTGAGCTGTTGGATGATGGTTATCGCTTCAGACTGGGGGGGGGGGGGCTTTCCAGTCGGGTCCAACAGGATGGAGAAGGAGTCCAGGCCTGCAGAGGGGGAGAGGGAGGCGGTGGTGAAGTGAGATGAGGTGAAGTGAGGGGGGTGGATGTCCTGGTGAGGACGGGGGCAGCGTGAACAGGTTGAAGCAGGCTGAGAGAGAGAGAGAGAGAGAGAGAGAGAGAGAGAGCCTGAAACAGACAAGCACAGGTGGGGGCTCGTCTCCGGGTGACAGTGTCCGAACTGCTGACTCGAGACCTCTGCCGCGCCTGACCGCTCTGGATTGAACCAGTCCGGCGCACACACACGGGCTACTGTCGCCCCGGGGGTGTGTCAGGCATCGGGCCATGAGTGCCAGGGATGCCAGGCATAGCACATAACTGCCCACTGACCTCAGCGCTTATCGTGGGTAAAAGGGCAGCGCCGCCAAAAACCCAGGGGGGGGGAAATAAACAAACAAAACAACAACACGTAATATCCCTTAACATTTACTGCATATCCTCAAAGTTTAAACCTGTAAATCTGCTGTGAGTGACACTGCACTTTAAAGGACCAGTTCACCACAACTCACACACACACACACACACACACACACACACATACATAGAATAAAGTCTGCACGCAGGTTTTGTTTGTCTGGTGCATTTTTGTTGGTTTATACTCTTAATTCTCTTGGTTAATTCCCCAAGTAGTTGGTACAAAATGTCATCCTTTTGAAAGAAGTGCATATTGGGCCAGTGGCGCCGCGGATAACACGTCTGACTACAAATCAGAAGAGTCCAGATTCGGCTCTTGGCTGGTCCGGCTTTAAATTCTGTGGATATTTCCCCACTGTGGGACTAATAAAGGATTATCTTGTATAGGGAGGATGTAAATTTCGTGAAAATGAGGCCAGAGCATAAGGAAAGGCAATCAGCTTGGACGTGGGGTATTTTTTCCCCCGTCACCTCACATGGCTTTTTGTTAGATTTACACTTGGTTATGTGATTTCACTTCCTGTGTTAAACGGTGTGTGTGTGTCTCAGACACGCGGGGACTCTTAAAAACGGCCGCATCACGACCATTTCTCACGTTATCTACACAAATGACGACACGTATACATCCCCGACGGAAAACGTATCGACAATAGGAGTTTTGTCGGAGCTGTGGCGCTGCGCGTCACCATGGCAACCGCTGAGCGCACTCAGCTAGACCCGGAGCTACAATTAGCTAAGCGCTAACAACACCAGTTGTGCGCACAACAAGACAGGTGTTTCCCCAAAGCACACGGGACTGAGTTGGGAATGAACTTACCTGTGGTCGATGCTTTTTTTTTCTTTTTAAGTCTGACCGGTCCACGCATTCTCAAATCATCGGCGCAAACGTCAGTCTCCGCCCGCTTCGTCCCATTAGCATCGGCGCCCTCTGGAATGCTAACGTTAGCGCCATCGCTAGCTTGCCCCGTGTGTCCGGCGCAGTCAGAGCTAATAACCCACGACAACATTAGCAGCATTAGCATGAGGTCGGTCGTCACCGCCATGACTTCGTCTCTCTGTCGTCTTATGTCCACATCAACCGGAAGGCGGCAGAGTCACTTTTAAAGACGTAGCTTTGTATCGCGCGAAGAAAATGTCCGCACATCGCCCGCCCACCAACCTTGTAATATGATTGGTCGGTAGCTGCAATGCGGATATGGTAGTTGTTTTTAATTGGCTAGACCGGGTTTCATTAGTAATAGCAAGAAACCGTTTCGTAAACTAAAACTATCACTACATTGTGCTTTATTTCGCATTATAACGTTAAATGTTGCATTGCCAAACTGCATGAGCTGATTTCATTTGGTTGTAAAAGTATCTAGGTTATATATTTCGTATGGAAAAGGCAACAGGACTTATCACAAATAAATAAGAAAACGTTCTGTGTTGTCACTAGTGCTGTCTAGCGATGCAGTTTTCAATTGACTTACTCTGCAGTTGTGAGCGTATGTGCTGAGCTTTCCAGATATTTATCTCTGATCTTTTCTGCTGCCTCCGCCCTCACAAAAGAGGTGGAGTGGATTTTTCTCAGTCGGGCTCAAAGCATTCAAAAATGACATTTAAAAAATTCGACACAAACATCTTTTTTTCCCCTCTGAACCTGTGTCCCGGTTAGGTTGGATAATCCACAGAGCTCTCTGTGAACAGTCTCCACTGGAAATACTCTCCGCTGCCCAGAAACCCTGTCTTGTGATGTCAGTAAAATTTAATTGCTGGAGGGCAGAGAAAACATTCGGCCGCCGGCCTGAGTGCTGACTCACTGCTCCTTACAAAGCTGATTTGTACTTTGCTCATGAATTCCACCTTATCAAAATTATTTCCCACAAAGAAACTGAAATTCATTCGTGCGAAATCATGTAGCATCAATTTGAATTAGCAGCTAACGAGCTAACGGACGAGCCACCGTATTAACACACACTGGACCGTGAGCCTGTAGGCCGAAGCCAGCAGAGGGATATTATGGGTTTTGAATGGGACTGTATTTACTTTACCAGAGATTGTGGTTGAGGTGTAATTTATCAATTTCTCCCCGATCTAACAACACATGTGAGCTCTGTGTTTGCAAAGCCACGCTCACGTTTCACTCGCTCTAATCCAATCAAATCTGAAGTGTGTGATTTGGATTCCTCGTGTAACTGCAGCTCACACACACACACACACACACACTCTGTTTTCTCTGGGAAATTTGTCACATTACAGAAGCTAAAAAAAAAAAAATACTCTAACAACTCCCGCTATGTGCTGTCTTACACTACAAGGGTGGGTTTGTGGCAACACACATACAAACGACACACAAAACCATAATCGTGGGTGGATGAAAAGATGATGAAATCTTACATTAAGCGAACTTAACTCCTGCTATGACAGAGGATCTCACTCCTCGAGCAGAAAGAGAGGACTGGGATCCAAGCCAGCCTAATAAAACGTGGCCCAGACCGCTCCTTAACGGAGCCGGCCTCAACATCCTCCAGAACCAGATGTTTGTGAGACGCCGACCCGAGGCCTCGCTCTGCTGTCACTCAGTAAAACAGGCGACAGTATGAAAACTAACAAGCGGAGCGTAAGTATAATCAGCTCCCTCTGAAACTCCTGCCCCACAGTAGCCAAAAGGTTTTTGTTTTTGTTTTTTTTTAAAAACTGTTTATCCGCTCTGGCTAACGCTGCTCCTTTCAATCAGTTAGGAAGGATTTCATAAGAGGGACTGAGCCCTGTGATGTTCTTGGCAGCCCAGTGGTCGTGTAACAACTGTAATTTCTCCTCTCATTCGCTTCAGCATAAAAGGCTCTTTCATGGAAATTCTTATGAAAAGGCAGCAAAGGCGTATCAGATTGAGAAATGTAATAGTTTTCACTGAAACCATTTTCGGGAAAAAGGATTGGGTGTTTGGCTCGGTGGGGGTGGGGGGGCGGCGGTCGGACATCTTGCACCGTGTTGCTCGCGCTGCAGTGTTTCTCCACCAGTGTTTATTGGGGAATTTAAAAGCCTCCAAACGCGCTGCGGTCTGCGGCCTGCGAGTCGTCCCCGAACCCTCCGGCCGGGCGAGCTGCCAGCGCGGGCCGGCGCTCAAAACAAACAGCACAGACACAGCGGAGTGAGACTTATGAAGGGTTTTTGCACGCAGAGAGTGAGCTGCTTGTAAAACAACTCTCCGCCTCCTTGCGCTGCTTTATTTCTTATCTGGCTGATAAAGAGGTTGTGGGCCAGCTCACCTCTGAAGCTTTCTCCCTTCGTCTTTCCACGTAAATATGAGGAAAACCTCCTAAATATGTTTCCAGGCCCCGGAAAATCCTCGTTTAGCCTCCACTTACAGAGATGACTGAGCAAAAATGAAAAAAAAGGGCTCAAGCTGTTCGGCAGCTGGGAATTCCGGCCATTTGTGTACAAGCTTCTCAAATCTGCAGATCGCGGACAGAAGTTTTTGTCGCTGTCCCTCGTGGTTCAAATGTCACTTAATTAAATCTTCACTTTGTCTCGTTTGCGCATGAAAACTAATGTTGGGATCAGATATGATCGCAATAATGCTGCGGTCCATGAAGCGAGGAAAACAAGCGGCGGAAAGTTTTGCACGACTGTGTCAAACGAAACCCATTAAAACAGGAAACTGGTTCTCACACACACACACACACACACACACACACACACACTGTGTATATTTACACTGATCTGCCACCACATAAAAACCAGCCGGTGTAGATGTTGTTTATTCTCAAACCACCAGAGCTGATTATACAACAGTTTGATTCAGAATGGAGGCAAATTGTTCCTCATAGTGTATTTATAGTATCTTATTTGCTCATAAATAGACGTACGGGGGGGATGTTTTAATCTATATTTATATATAATTAAAAGTGACGTCACAAATCCAACAGTAAACTGTGTGTTCTGCATCAGTTCCCCGCGGTTTGATGCTCGGGGTGTTCACTGGATGAATTTTAAAGGCAGAGCGCCGCCGACGCTCGACCCCGACTTCTCGACAGCAGCCGCTTCCTTAATTGAAAGACTTGAAACCTGCTGAGCGGACGTTTTTTCAGTTCAGACGCTGGAGTCCGGCCTGTTTGGACACACTTCAGGAACATGACAGTGAGTTCAGGGCAGGGACTGAATTTTAAACGTGACAGCTGCAAAAATATCGCTGTTAAATATTCAGTATTTTCCTATTCGCGCAAATCTAGTATGTGCTACCAGAGTCTGATATACAGGCTTCCTCCACTGTTGTGCCAAAACTGTTAAAATGTATTTTATGCAGTTACTTTAAAAAAAGTTCAACTTTCTATCTGAGTGAAGCACTTGAGTAAATGTCCTTTGTTTGCTTTGCATTGGACCATTAATAATAATGACCCGCAGGACGTCTAACCTTGCAGAGACGCCGCGGTGACATCCATCTTAACTGTGGACATTTTATTACGCCTCGTCCTCACAGATGTGGACACAGGCTTCGCACGCCGCACACTTCAAAGCCTGGGAAAGTTAATTAGAAAAAGGAGGACTTCAGAAAAAAGTTGCTCGGCGTCCCTGCCTTTCACGGCCCGTTCTGACAGGGACGGATCCAGCTGCCGACTCGAATGAAAAACTCGCTCCGCTGTCAACTGCAGCGAGATGTCCCCGTCACAGGGCGAGATGAAAGCGGCGCCGGGGTGTTTAACAAGCTCAAATTAATGCTCGCTTTAACGAGGCGCTCTCTCAGATCCTCTCAGTCCAGTCTCTGGGGTGGGGGTGAGGTGTGTGTGTGTGTGTGTGTGTGTGTGTGTGGGGGGGGGTCTGACTTTCAACGAGGCTGGAAACGTCTGTACAGAAAAAATCTGATATTACATCAGTATTCAGATTAGTGCCTGACAGTGAATGTGTCTTTATATGTTATATATACTCTCAAATGTAAACACACGTCCTCACGTGGGAGGGGGGGGGTGGGGGGGCATGTGCAGGAAGCATAATGGTGGACGCGCACTAAGAGCGACACGAGGTGCTAATGATGACAGGGGGAAAAAGCTCAGCTGCCATGTTGGTTTGTTTTGCTGGTGAAAGGGCCTGTAAGACTTTTATTTTGAAGGCGGTGACAGTGATGAATGAGAATATGAAGGCGGGCGGGTGGGGGCGGCCTCCGTGAAGGAGCCCGCCGACGGAGGCCGGGACGGCGACGTGGATTCCGTGTCCTGAAACCAGGATCAGTGTTTTTCCCAAACATCTGCCTGTCCCGCAGAAGACAAAAAAGAAACATAACTCAGCGGCGACTTGTCAGCGGCGGTGATTATTTCACTGACAGGTCTCGACGCTGAAATACGGCGCGAGCGTCTCCCCCGGCCCCTCGCCGCCTTTTCCACGCCGACACGTAATGAATTGTGATGGCAGCTGTCAGGGCGCAGACGCGGGGAATGGAAAGTCGTTTTGAGGAGCTCGCCGTGATTCCACTGTGGATGTTTTTTTTTTTTTTTTCTTGTTAAGGATGGAGGGGTGGAGCGGTGGTGGTGGTGGTGGTGGTGGTGGTGGAGGGTGGGGGAGGGTGGGGAGGTCACGCTGGGCTGGCTGACAACACAAAAACCCATTTAAAGAGCTAAAAAAAACGCACACACAGTCACTGGACAGACAGATTAAGGCGGGTAAGGGAGCGTGCACTGTAAATGGAAAATGTTTTTTCTCTGTCAATCACACCGTGGACGTCTAAAGTGCAAGTGTGTGTGTGTGTGTGTGTGTGTGTGTGTGTGTGAGAGAGAGAGAAAACAAAGAGGTAAAAAATGTCAGACCTGCCTCAACGTCGCACAATATTGAATCTGTGTTTTGGATCCTGGGAACAAGAGAAAAAAAACACAAAACTAAAATCTTCATATCACTGTTTTCTTCGACCTTTTTCTCGTCAGATTAGCGTCAACGTCGATAATCTGTGGCTTCACTTCGCTGCAGACATTTTGAATTTTCACGTAGTCACGGCGCGCACAGGTGGTCGCGGACGGACGCGTCATAAATTCCAAAATGAGACGGCGAGCGTGAATCATCTTTTAGAGCGGCCCCGTATTTGTGGAATTTACTCGACCCGGCGAGATCGGGAACCGCTGGACCGCGAGGAACGCGGCGAACGCGGCGGCGTCTGCGATCGTCGCACCTGAGCACAGGAAATGACCTCGTGCCGCGGCGGCGGCGATCAGACTCACTGACCAGAATCAAACGTCAAGTCGACGTCAGCGCATCAACGGGCGTTTTGTCGGAATCCGATAATTATGCTGGAGCTAATCACGTCCATTATTCAGCCGGGGGTTCAATCTGCAGCTGCCACGTCCGTCTCCCGGTCACACAAACAAACACAGACATGATTATCTAATAGACTGCGGGGAGGATAATTGCATAAACCGATCGATAGCAGCTCATTAGGAGGAGCGGTGCGGCTGAAAGGTCACGCTCACTGTATATATTAAGAGGAAAAACATCATCTCGCTTCAAAAACGGCTTTTTACGGGAACATGGCGGCGGCGCGTTCACGAGAGTCGCGCAGAGGGACGTCACGAAAACATCGAAGTTCACCGTCATCTTCACGAAACCAGTTCCAGACGACATCACACTCTGACGGTCATTAAACCGCGATCGACTGGTATTGATCGCGATCGATCGTATCAAGGGGCTGGAATAAGCATCTAAATGAGGACAGGCGACGTGCAGGGGGCGAATTTTTTTTTTTTTCTTGTCATCTGAAAAGTCTCCTGCTAGTTTTGACGATAGCTCGTATCCACGCGCCCAGATCTTTACTTCCTGTTTGGCCTTTCGACCAATGAGGCGACTCGCTCACCTCTCACGTGCACGGCGTTGTGAAGCGTGCGCCGCGGCGATGCCGGGGGAACAAGATAAAAACACGGTCAGTGTTTGACCCTGCTGGAGTCTGTAAATCTAATATTTAACTTTATTATGCAGACTCACCCTCTGCTAATAAGACCCTCAGTAATTATTTACTATTTAATGTGAAACCGGCTGTGATGCCTGACCACCGGCTTACACTCCGTCTAATCTAGTCAAGCAAATAATGGGGATTATTTTACGTGTCTGAATTTGACCCGTAATTACAAACTTCACTTTTTTTCCCCGTCAGGAGAAATTAACCAAATTAATGAAAATGTAAAATAAAGTGAAATATTTCAATAATAATAATTATAATCAGAGGAAGCACATTGTGTTGGCTACTTTTTTTGCGTCACCGTCTCCTTTGTCGAGCTGTAACAACGCACACTAACTACACAAAAGTGTCACAAAGTGTGTGTGTGTGTGTGTGTGTGTGTGTGTGCGTCCCATGCATCATCACCCACAGATCTCACCAGTGAGACACGTGCGTCGTTTTTTTCTTTTTATTCCTAGTATAAGAGACATACAATGGGTTTTTCTGTGAGACCGAAATTCATAGTAATTCAAGAGGCGTAGCCTGAAAATCAAACAGGAACCCCCCCCCCCAAAAAAAACATAATACTGAATCAATGAGACCCCGCCCAGATAGAATGTATTTACACCAAATCAAATACTGATGGAGCTTTTCCAGGCCGCTTTCCCTCTCCCGCTCAATCTGTCACCGGCAGATTTTAAAAAAAAACAACAAAAAAAAAACAAGCTCGTCAAACGCGGCAGCTGACGAAAACGCCGCGGGCGCGACCTCAAATCCAGCTGGACGTTTCATATTTGTTGTTCCAGAGGCTATTTAACGCTCCGCTGCTTGTTAATATCCAAATCAATCCCCACCACCACCACCACCACCATCCACAACAAACCTTGAGGTCAGCCATATTTTCCCTTCGTTTACCGGAGCCGGGAGTATGAATGGCACATTTTTTAACTCCGGGTCGGACGAGCTCCGGGAAAATTGGGATCAATGAAACACCACTTTCAGATACAGTAAATAGCGCGGTGCCGCTTTCGTAGAATTGATCGCGGCCAAAGCGGAAAAAAAAGTGCAACAGCGGAGACTCCCGAGGGTGAGGAGGACTCCCGAGTCAGAGCTGAGACCGGGACGGGACGGGGGGGAGGGAATCCCTCAGCGGACGTCTGGCGTCGCCCCCGGGAACCCGCTCCACGCATCGATCCCAGAGACAATCTCAGCTTGTCGGATCAGAGTTCATTGCACTTCTCCATGTTTCAGCCCCCACCACCACCCCCCACCCCCACCTTCCCGTTTATTTACTTCCTGCTCTGTTGGAGTTGACGCCTGGTGACACGGGCGAGTCAAAATCTACAGCGGTAACCGTTGTAGAAGTCCAGCTTCACGCCTCCATTATTCTTACAGAGATCCAAAACTCAGATATTATAACTTTAAAAAAAAAAACGCCAGACGGCGCCGGGTCTGTAGGTGATAACTCCAGAGGGAAGCGCGAACTGCTCCTTTAAAAACCCCAAAAGACGCTAAAAAGCAAAAACGACCAAAGTGAACAATGGCACCTGTAGGGAAAGTGACACCCAGTGGAAAGTGACAAAATGTGGAGGCAAAGTCAAACCTGAAACGTCTGCAGTCGAAGGCTGGGAGCGCCAAAAAAAAAATAAAATAAAAATAATTTTAAAAAAATCTATATCTGCAGGCTCACACTTCTGGGATGCTAAAAAAACAAAAACAAAAAACCCACAAAAAAAAAACAGAAAACAAAAGCGACAAAGTGAAATGAAGGGTTTCATTCCAAAACAGTATCCATTAAAAAAAAAGACGACAATTTGTAAAAAAAAAAAAAAAAAAAAGGCTCGACAAACTCAACATATAACACAAAATATGATCCAATAGTAAGTGTTCATACATACAATCATATTCACAGTTACCAGTTAATCAGAACAGGTGATGACTTGACAAATATTCTCATTCTGGAATGAAACCTTTCAAGTGTACAATAGATACTGTATGACACGTACTGACGACCATAGAAAATTAAACACTTACAATATACGGTAGCATAGTAGCCGTCTGAGCCCCTTGCATTAACCCCCATGTCACGCACTATTATTAAATAAGGCACACATTTACACATACAGTTAAAATTTGGCTAGTAATTATTCCTTTATTTACAACCAACAGTTAATAATCAGTCACCGCAGTCCGTTCTACGTCGTCGCGTTTCGTTCTCCCGGTTCCTCCCGTCCTCTTTGGGTCCAAAAAAAAAAAATTTGATTCGTCCACCCACCAGATCTGTGGAGCACCAATCGTTTCCAGGAGAAACATTCTGGAGGAACACGAAAATGGACCCGATGGCGTCGCTCCCGACCCGACGTCTGCCGGGACGGGAGGGGCGGAGGGGAAAAAAAAAAGAAAGAGAGGGGACGAGTGTAGCTGCTTCGCTGAAGTGTTTCGCTTCCTCCCGTCGGCCGGTTGTTTCGTAGCCGACGGACGGCGAGCTGTGTCGATGAAGTGGATGAGTTTGGCGTCCCTAAGTCTTAGGGGGGTGGGGACTGGTGGGGTGGGGGGGTCGTTTGATATGCCCAAAGATGAAAGAGTATAGTAAGGCAAAGACGTAACTACTTTCAGGTGGGGGGGGGGTTTGCTGACTTTTCACCACAGGTTACATATACTGCATATGTATATGTATACATATACGGTGTGGATATAAACACACATATATATACACACACATGCATAATATAAACACATTCGAGGGTGGGGCGGGCGGGGACTGGTCACCAACACTACATCGGAAAAGGTTTTACGCAAACGGCCTGAATCCAAGCAGGAGCCTCCGGCTTCTTCTTCTTTTTTTTTTTTTTTTTTTCCTTTAGAGAGTCCGAGACGACCGGGCGCGTCCAGAAAAAAGTAAGTTGCATTGTAAAATCCACACTGAGGACATTGGCAGCCTAAGATCAGGAGGTGGCGTCACGTCACCCGAGTCAGCGGTCCGATAATAGAGCAAGTAGCTGAGCAATACCAATATGGTACAAAGATTATTCGCTGGACAAAAAAAAAAAGAAAGGGGCGTTGGGGGGGGGCAAAAGAGTTCGGGTGAGGCTTCCGTCCACGGCGACGCTGGCTGTCACGCGACGGGCCGTCGTGAAGGTCCGCAACCTCCAACCCAACCCCCCCCCCAAAGAGGGGAAGGTCCTCTAAGGGGCGACTCCCTCTCGAGTCCAGGAGGGAACCTCCTCAGTAGTTAAACTTCCCCTGCTGGTTGACCGGGGACGTGGCGGGTATGAACAGGGGCTTGGGAGGGACGTCGGGTTTGAGGGAGGAGGCCCGGCGGACGATGGCGCCCCCCCTGTGCGGGACCTCCTGCTCCCCGCTGTAGCTGAGCTGGCGGGTCAGATAGCCGCTGGGGATGAGGGGGTAGTGAACCTCGCAGGCGCTGCCCGTCGAGTTCATCCGTGCCAGCAGCGGGGGCGGCTGGTGGGGCCCGCCGTTTCGTTGGTTGAAGCTGTGCTGGCGAGGGACCATTCCTCCTCCTCCTCCTCCACCTCCACCAACACCACCACCACCACCACCTCCACCGGGCATCTTGGTGGCTGCGGCGATCAGGGAGTGCCTCTGGGAGGAGTGCCTCCTCTCCAGGGTGGACTGGTGGTGCGGGGGGATGTCGGGGGGAACATCCATGCGTCGGGTGAGGCTGTCTCGAGGTAAAGTGGACGAGCTGTAGTAGGGGGCGGACTCCGTCTCGGGGATCTGAGGCTGGATGCGGTTGGCGAAGGCTAGCTGGCCCCCGCCGCCGCTCGCCATCAGACCCGACGGACTCATTAACTGGGAGTTCTTGCCGCCGCTTGCCTCGTGGATGTGCTTCAGGAGCTCGTCCAGGGAGGTCACCTCCATCACCTTCTGTGAGTAGCCGGGGTAAGGCTGCTGAGACAGCACGCGGTCGACGTTGTGGATTTTGCGTTCATCTGGATGGAGGTGACCTCCGACCAGCGGCTGCCCGTTGGACAGGCCGTGGGGGTAGGGAAAGACCTGCTGGTGGAGCAGGGCCGAGCTGGGCCTGGAGCCGACGTTGTGGGGTTTTGGTTCTTTGGCATTGTTGCAATTCTGGTTCTTCTCCCACTGGTTCTTGAACGCTTTCATGCTCTTGATGGGCAGTTCTGGGGTGGAGTCCGGCGTCGGCAGCCCGGAGAGCTCGGAGGAATGGTGAAGGTGGTGATGGTGGGGGTGGACCAGGTCTCCCATCGTCATCCCGTGGTGGCCGTTTCTCCTGGGCGGGTGGTGCTCCTTGCTGTTGGCGAAGAAGGAATTGTAGATCTTTGGCGACGACACCTCCAGCTTGTCGTCCTTGCTCTGGCTGTCCAGGAGGCCGTTGAGCTTGGCCAGGCTGCGCAGGGACAGGGCGTGCGGGATCGGGGCCTCGGGGTCTTTGGACAACTTCTTGGTCTTGTGGCCCGCGTGGTTGCAGTAGCAGGAGACCAGGAAGCCGGAGAGAAAGGCGCCGAGGACGAAGGCCACCAAGACGCACGCGATCAGGAGCGTGTAATGGACGCTGTGATTGGTCTTCTCCAGCTCCGGCGGCCGCCTCACGCCTTCAACACACACAGACAGATCGAGAGCAGGTACTTCAGTTAGAGCTTTTGTGACCGAGCCGGAAGAAAAAAAAAAACAAACAAACAACAAACCGCACATTCTCGAGAGCTAATATAGGTCAAGTAGCAGCTGGGGCAGGCAGGTTGTGTTTACAGGGGCTTCGCTGTGTGGGAAACAGCATGGGAGAGGGTGTTTGAACTAAGCTCTCGGCTTCCTTTCCTTCCACTGTTAAAGAGATCAATGCAGCCCCCCCCAGACCGACAGCGGCCAAGAGTTTCCCCCCGGTCGGTGAGAAATCAACTCTGAAATGAGTTTAAATATTGATGGGAGCGCAGCAGCAGGAACCTGATGTCATTTTCACAGACTTTGCCTTCCAGTGCGGGGGGGTGGGTGGGTTGGGGGCGAGAGCACCTGGCGTGATGAGCGAGCCAGAAATAACGGGCCCGTCCGACCGGCTCGCCGGGTAGCGGCCAACGCGGACTCCAATGAGGTTGTCAAATTCTTTTCAAAGATGACGCCGAGGGGACGGTCTGCGCGACGCCACGCACCAAAAAAAACACACAAGGTCACTTGGCCGAGGTAAATGTAGCATGTAAACGCCCTTGGGTGACGTGACACCCCCCCACTGCGTTCGCCCGATGGCGTGAAAGGCAGCGACGGGCGCGAGGAGCGAAACCTGTCACCTCCCGTAATCAGAGCTCATTTGCGAGAGGCTGCTGCCATCTGTGGCGTCAGCCCCGTCTCTGCGCCCTTAATGACATTTTCTGCGAAAGTGATTAGTCTGTGAAAACGGGGGGTGGGTGGGGGCGGTGGGGTGAGCGTGCTGCACCGAGGAGGCGTAAAAAAAAAAACAACCAAAACAGCAGGTGTTCCAAACAAGTTCGGTTCAACGGCTCCTGCTGAAAAGCTTTCGCTGAGGAGGGAGAAACGACGATTTCTAAAATCGGGCTCGACGGTGGTTTCGCTCAGATCGATGATGATGATGATGAGGGCGATGATTGGTGGACGAGCGCCAGGGAGATCGGCTCAATAACTCGCGGCAGATTTTAATCTTTTCTCTGAATTAAGTGACCCGGACTTGACAGAATGAGGGCTCCTCGTTCCTGCGAAACTCGTCTCTGAACGAGTTATGGATAAAATCCATCAGCGGGGCGGCGTATGCGGTTTCGTACCGCAGTAACCATACGCAACGAATCCCGACCCTGTGAATTACCTGGAAAAATCCCGCTGAGACGTCCAAAAACCAAACGAGCCTCAGGAACGGGCTTCAAAACGCGTCGCGATGTTCAAACTAACGTCGTGCGGTGAAGCCACAAACAAAATCCCAAATAACGAGCGAGGAAAGTCCTTCGCCCCCTTTGCGACTAACCCCCCTCGTGAATGTTACTGAAGGTAACAAGCGTTGGTTAAAAAGGGACGAAGACAAAGAGGAGTCTTCATCGCAATGAGATGCAGATATTAGTGGGGGGGGGGTTGCTGCGGAGGTGGGAGATCTGATCAGAGACTCGTTAGAGTTCAGTCACATCTCATTACGGACCCACGAGAGACCAAAGCACAAATGAGTCAAATCTAAACTAATTTCCTGGGGCCTAAGGAGACACCTGACGCCGCGGGAACCACGCGAAGCGTGAAATGCAAAGACAAGTCATTTGCCTCCTGTCATCCTTACCGCTTTAATTCGAAAAGAATCTTATTACGGACGGGGCAGGGCTCGGCGAAATCGGAATCGAGTCGGGTTTGTCCGCCCGTGGCGACGGATCCGTGCCCGACCGATGGGTTATTATCGCCGCCGCCGGGGAGGTTATGTTTGTTTGTTTTTCGCCTGTGTCTGATTCGCTCTTTCGTTTGTTTTCAGGATCACCCAAGAGCTGAACCGAACCCAACTGCGCCAAACTTGGCGGAGGGATGGGGCCTTAAGTCCCTCAGGAAGTGATGTCGAACTGCTTTGCGCTCTGACTGGTGGCCGTTCCAGTTTAAATCCCGACCATCTTCCTCCTCTTCGTTACCTGCAGGAAGACTTTTGTGCAGGTGTGCTCGCGCAGGTTTATTATCTCATCATCGCGTGTCGCTACATCCAATTTCCGGAGACGTGCTTGGCGACCCGCGTCCCCCTATGGAGAGACGGGAATGCTGCGGCGCCCGGCGTTCTTTTCGGGAACTATCGCTTTGCATAGCGCTTCCAATTAAAAATCCTCAATTTTTAGCCATTTATTCGTATGATTGCCTCGACTTATGACCACATTAAAAAGTCATAAATCATAATTGCAATCCCAGTGGGAGAGGCAATCAAAAGTGGTGCTGCAGTGAGCCAGTTAATACCTCTTCTTTTAGTCTTGGACGATTTTTTTTTTTTTTTTTGTCTCATTACACAGGCTGCCAATCAGCTCTGCACTAACGCTGCGGTTCTAAGTTTTCGGGATCTGATGGATCAGCGTCCCGGCCGGCGGCGGCGGCGGCGTGCAGCTTTTGTAACGAGCGGTCAACGACTGCTCTCATGTCAGTGTGGTTCCTGTCTCCCCCGCCGTGGCTCTCTGGTACCCATGAGTCATCTGCTCCCTCTTGACCCCCCATTGAAGGGTTCCTTCTGGTGCAGGGTTGTGAGTCAAGCGGTAAACAGATCCAGAGCCGACAAACGGACCTGTCACAACAGGTTTTCGCGAGCGGGTCGGATGACTCAATCACCGGGTGCCCGGGACATACGGTGCCACCGGTCACAGTAAAAACCCCCCGCGAGTCCGCCACTGGCAGCAGCTAGGTGGCGCCGGCCATCCGCTAAAAAACGAGCCTTACGAAACTATTTCTTCGCCGCCGGGATAAATTAACACCGTTTTGGGCTGCTGACAACTTCCCCTCCGCGTTTACCCGGGGCTCGGGAGTTTTTATTTTGGCGTCAACTCGACGTGGTCGCGGCTCGGCGGAGGCTGAATATAGAGACGCAAAACTCTGCCAAAAGGTAAAAGAGACAGATGGGCTGCGTGAGTAGAGTCAAGGGAGAGAGAGAGAGAGAGAGAGAGAGAGAGGGATGGTGGCAGCCACGGGGGGAGGAAAAAAAAAAAAAGAAGAGGAGGGAGATGAAGGGATGAAATTCAACCTTGGTGACAGTGTGGCAACAAAGAGGGGGACGTGAGGGGACTCAAAGATCATGGATGCATGGGAGGAAGAGCGAAGGAAGGAAGGAAGGAAGGAAGGAAGGGAAGGAGCTGGGATGAATAAAAAAAAAAAGATGGCGAGCGCGAGGAGCAGAGTTGAGGAGGAGACGACAAACGCCACCGCGTTGACGTTTGTTTTGTGGCTACGTGTCATTTTCTGTCTCCTGCAGTTGAGTCTGAAAACGACTCACTCCGGAAACGAGCGCTCCTCTTCGGCCCGGGAACGACCGCCGTCCTGGCGAAGCTCAGGTCGACTCCCGCAAACAACACGGCGCCCGGGAAGCTTCTCCGCGACGCCAATTACCGGCAATCTGAGCGCTTTGAAGTGAAAGGATTCTGTTTTTCTTTTTTTCCCCGCATCTCCCGCAGGACATTACGGCGCCCGAATCTTAAACGTCGCCACGGGAGGAAACGCGTTCAAGGTCAGAACTTATTTAAACGACGTCCTCAGCGCGCGACTCTTGTTTTTTTTTTTTTTTCTCCCACCGCGTCGATTTTTCTCAGGGGTGCGTTTAAAACAGCTTGTACGACTTGTGTTCTATTTTCTGCGCATCAAGTGAAGACGTTTTCCAAAATAGCCCCCCACCCACCCCCCGTCGCTAATTAGTTTCTGCTTCCCAAAGCTTACGAGTGCATGTAATTGTTCCCTTAATGGCCACTCCATCCCGACGAGGAGCCGCCGAGACAAAAAAACGGCCCCGGGGCCTCGCGGGTGAACATCCTGCCGCCCTCCTGCTAATGCTGCAGATTTATTTCCTCCACACTGAAAATAACAATTTAACTCCTGCGAGAAACGCCCCCCCACCCCGGAGGTTGAAGATCGGAACAAATGAATTTTTTTTTTTTTTTTTTAAAGCGGTGCAGCTCCGGCCCGTCGCCGCCAGCTTTGGTAATTTGACAGTTTTAATACCTGATGTCTTGGCTGTGACGGACGTGGTTAGCAAGCAGAGCGTGGACGCACACACACACACACACACACACACACACATAGGGCATATATGTCCTCTGAGTGTGTGTGTGTGTGTGTGTGTGTGCGCCAGGCTCTCGCTGTTGACTGAGCGAGTTCAATCATGTACACTTGTTATTAGGAATTTGCATAATATTCCAGCTCGGTGCTCAGCCAGTTGGACGCGGTTTAATGTGGCGCCGGAGCCGAGGCGATGCGGTGCAACGTTAGCCGATCCCTTCCGCCTGAGAAGCGGCGGCGGCTGAGAAAGAGGCGCGTTTCATTCCAGGTGTGCCGACGCACACGCGGCGCGGATTTCATTACGGCGGTGATTGAATACAGGTAAATTAAGCGAGCGGCGGCATCTGGCGATCAGCGCCGCGCCGTCTGCATCGAGTCCTTCAATATTTACACCTGCGCCTTTTGAAGGGAAGTTTTTCAAGAGGCGGAGCGAAAATCTTGTTTCCGACACTCGTGCAGCAAAATAGTTTGGTTAGAGGGATGCTTCATGATTCAAATTACAAAAAAAAAGTAAAAAAAAAAATAAAACGACGGTGTCAGTGTTTGTGCTGACTAAAGCATAAAAAATTTAATTACAAGAAAAATCAAACGTGGTGCGTCAACCCACAAGTTATGAATATTTTTCACTGGAATAACTTTCTGCTGAAGAAACACTTCTGATCTTTTTTTTTTTTTTGAAAGACGCAGTGCAGTCAATTTTTTTTTTTTTTTTTTTTTACTTCAAGCATGACTCTTCAAAAACCAGCGCAGATGGAATCCACACATCATCACATCAGACTAAAATAATCCTGAAATTAATTAAATTGAATTAAATCAATTAAATCGTCACATGCACCGGGGCGATGTCCTTTTCTTCCACCATGCATCAGAAACTCAAATGATAATTATTTACTTGCCATTCAGCGGCCGGTAAAGCTAAAACCGTTCCAATGCAAACTTCCAACCTGCGGATGATTCGGGAGGAAAAGGCGGCACTGGAAGAATCTTGGCGTTTACCGGCCGACTTAAAGAGACGGTCCACACCAAAGTCAGCTTTTCTTAACAAATATATATATTTTATCATCTTAATAATAGAGAATTTACAGTTTTAAGTATATATACTGCACAAAAAGTTGAAAAACTCCCTGAGGCTTTTCTTCCATTCTCCCGGTTGAGATGTGTAAATTTGCCTTTCTTCGTTTTTTTCCCCACCTATCGCTGACTTCGGAGCGCGCCGCCGCTTTAAGAGACGGAGAAACTGCTCGCGGGTCGCCCCGGAAACACCGGCGCGCAGTTTCAACCGCCGGGGACGCAAAATCTGGAAGAAAGGGCGAGATCGTAAAGAGGCGGTGGAGAGGTGTCAGCGCGAGAGAGAGAGAGCGAGAGAGGATTCAACAAAGGAGGCAGGTGCAGCTAAAGGGTTAGTCCAACTAAAAAAAACAAACGAGAAGAGAACACAAAAAGAAAACAGGCAGGTAAAGGTGGAGAAAAACTCCCCAGAGGTCAGTGAGAGGTCAAAGGGTAAGGGGTTAGGGGGTAAGAGCCGGGACAACTGCGGGTGGGTTGGATCACTGTGGGCCCCCCCCTCCCTCGTGGATTAGTCGTGACGCTCGGCGACGTTCGTGGAAATTGTGCGTCGTGCATTTAAGGTTAAATTTTTTTGCAGCGCGATGCAGATTTGTGAGGTTTATTTTTTGTAGTAAAACATGATGTGACGTATAATGGCGGTGGGTTTTGTGTGACGTTACGCAACCATGACTCAGCAGAAAACGTGTGTGTGTGTGTAAAAGTGGCCGGCGGGGTCGAAAAGATGAGGAACTGTTGTGAAATACTTCATCGCTGGAGCGACAGCGGCTGGAATGAAAAACGTACGAATTACTGCATATTTCATTAACGCTTCTGCTTTTATTTGTTTATTTATTTATTTTAAAAAAAACTAAATTTTAATATTTGACCTGAACTTTCTGTTTCATTTCCAGCTGCTTTTGTTTGCAAAAAGGTTCAAATGAAGCGAGTGAAACGTAAGAGAGTGATACTGATGTGAAGTGACGCCGCTCCGAGCGGCAGATACTGCGACTGGTGGTTGGTGGTGGTGGTTGGGGGGGGCACAGTCAGAGCTCTCTGTCAGACACTGTCTGTTGCCATGGTCTTCAGAAGTATAAATAACTCTTTAGAAAACTGCCCCCCGATGTGAAGGTTCAGCCTGAGTTCACTCTCCTCCAGTCGTGTTTTAACGAGTTTGAAAAACGCCCACTTCACTTGATTCTCTAATCGACGTCGGGTAAATGAGCCCCCATCCCCCCACCCCCACCCCACCGGTTCATCTACAGTCAAATCACGACATAGGCCGGGTGGGGGGGGCATCTAGAACCAGATACAGGCTGCTGCTGCTCAGTTTGCTGCAGGTTGATGTTTTTTTATGCGCCTCTACGCTGACGATGTGATGTTTTGTCTCGCAGCCGATGTCGTAGCCTTTGTGGCTGATTCACGTTCGAAGGCGGCGTCCTCCACTGGTGTCTCAGCTCCAGCTGTGCACGCAGAGGTGTTTAAATGGCGCTCGCAAGCTGAGCGACTAATTAATACGCCGCGGCTTCTCGCTTTCGGGTCTGAAGGCTCGCTGGAAACGGGCGAAAACCACTTGTCCTCCCTGAACCGCGTCCAAACGTGACCAGAACTTCCGCCTAAACTCCCAGGAAGCTAAACTTAAAACACCCCCTGAAACTTTCTCTCTGTGACGTTCCCCCTCGTGGCTACGGCGCTTCTTATGTTCATCAGCAAGAAGGAAGACGAACTGTTTAAATTAAAAATGTAAGACATAATGAGACCGGAGTCCGTAAAGATCAAAGAGCGATTAAATATTAAAGCGCTGGTCGAGATTTTATAGGTCACGTCATTTGTCGGCGGAATCGGCGCTCGTTCGAAATCTGACATTTCCCAAATTAGGAGCAGATGAGATTCGGAAAGTTTTTGTTTCATTGTAGTGAAAGTGGAAACTGAATAATTCAGCTCCCAAAAAACACGGGGCGGGATAAGTTTCGCCCAAACAACAAATTGAGAGAGTATTCAGTGCTGCAGTTCACTCTATACGCCGATGATGTCACTGTTTTCGTGGCCTTGAGTAAACATTTTGTTTTGTCATTGTTTATAATACCTAATCCTAACGGCGCGTTAAATCCTCTCAGCCTGTAGGAACGAGCTGGAAGTTCACGTCAGGACTTCGGCTCCCCCGATCCCCTTAAAGTCCGAGCAGCAGTGAGAAATGCGAACGCCGCTACCTGACGTGTTGGAAAACACTGTGGGAATATTTACGTGTGTTGATGAGCTAAATAAAAGATGAGGAGGGTTCAGCCGGGGGTTCGTGTTGTTTACGCTCGGTTTGATTTGAGGCGTTAATTAGGGGCCGTTCGCGTCGAGCACGGACGTTGAGGGGACGGAGCGTCGTCCGCCTGCGGTCGATTATTGTCGGCGTCCTACCGCTGAGTCATGTAAATCTGAGACGAATGAAGTGAACGGATCAAAAAAACCAAACAAACAAAAGAATCGATCAGCAGTTCTCTGCGCCGTTACCGAGAGATTGGGTTAACTGGAGAGTTAAGTGTTAGTGAGCTGATGGAGGAGACGTTTCACCCTGGAGGAACGTGTTGATTTTAAATTCGTCAGTTTTCGCATCGGCTGTGCCGTCGCTATGGCAACACAATGGGGGTTGGGGGGTGGGCTGTTCGACCAGAGTGAAACGTTCCTGCTTTATTCCGGCGTTAGCGGTCAGTCGGGTTAGAGGTGTAGCTAGAGGCCCAGCAGTGCAAACCCCCCCCGCCCCCTCCCTCGCAGGTCAGGGTTCGCCGAGGACGCACATCCCTCCCCCTTACCCTCCATCTCCACACTGATTGGCTCCGAGTCAGGTGACCCCTGTTCCCCCACTGGGGGAGGGCCATCGGGACCTGTACCTCTTTCAGGGTCACCTGCCTCCTTTGGGAATGCCGCCCCATGATAGGTTGTGCTGGCGCTTGTGGGTGTGGTCTTCCCTGCGGTTGTGACGAAGGGGTGGGGGGGGGAGGGGAAGGTGGAGGAGCAGGAGGAGAAGGAGGATGGGGGGGGGCAACAGAGTGAGGGATTAGTGAAATGTGAATCAGCCGGGTGGGGGGGGTGGGGGCAATCATCTGCAGAAAAATAAAACCCTGAGTGGGAAGAAACCCGCCACCTGTTACCACGGAAACCCAGAGCTGCGCCCCCCCCCCCCCACAAAGATCCACAACAGTTTTGCAGACCTGCACGTCTGTGCAGCTGTTATCGTTAACGTTTGTACGCGCTGCAACGAGGTGACGCTCACGGCGAACATCATGGCGGCCGCTGGACCCCGTTTGTGTCGGCGCCACGCGGCGCCAGCTCTCCGTGTCGTCCTCGCGGTCCGGTCTGTAACGAGCCGACCAACAGCTCCAGGACTTCCTCATTACCTCATTTCATCCCGGTTGTGTATTTGTCCTCTCTGGCTGCGTGTTACACAACAGAGGAGCATTTTGATTGGGGAGGGGGGGGTGCGTTTGTTTTGAGCCCCTCTCTCCGCCGGCGGCGCTGGGAAGAAAGGAAATGTCCCGGCCTTTTGAACAGCAGCTTTGTTCCACACGCAGGCGGTTGTTGTTGTTGTTGTTTTACCATTAGAGGAAAAATCTTCACTGATCTTCACAGACTTTAGAGAATCAGCTGGCGCCGCGGCGAGGACGCCACACGACGGAGCAGCAGGGCGGCCCGTCAAGTCGCCGCCGCCGACTCGGTAATTCCTCCGATGGAGGGAGGCTTTACGGGCGCCATGGCGGTCCGGGACGCAGGACGGACGATTCTGCTGAGTCGCGATGGCCGACATCTTCCGTGTTCTCGGCGCTGACTCAGCCGTTCTCAGAACCTCCTCCAGACGTCGAGGCGAGCTGAGCCCGACGAGCGCCGGGTTCTGAACGTCGAAAATCACCTCCTCAATCTTCTCCCAGGGACAGCCAGCTTGGCGGCGTCTCTTCTATTCCGGCCATGCTGGGGGGGTGTGCAGTGTGTATGAGTGTGTGTGTGTGTGTGTGTGTGTGTGTGTGTGTGTGTGTGTGTGTAATGGGACGTGACAGAGATGATGATCCTTCTTGATACAGGGCATTAGGCGGCGTGGCCCGCCGGAGGTCCTGGTCCATCAGAGGAGCGATGCCTCAGACAATGGCTGCAATGTTTGAGCTGTCGGACCGGATTGTGTGTGTGTGTGTGTGTGTGTGTGTGTGTGTGTGTGTGTGTGTGGGGGGGCCTCAGTAAAAGATGCTGTAACCTCCCACGCTGACAGGACAGAGGAGAAACATTTATTTCGCAGGCAGTGCAGCTGAACCCCGAGCGATGCAGGTCGCTGTTCAGCCGGTGGACACAAGTGGACCCGACCCCACACACACACACACACACACACACACACACACACACGACACCAAATAATTCCTGATTGATTTAAGGAAAAAAAAAAAAAAGCTGCCGCTGACGGCGCTCGCCTCCTGCGCTGCCTTCACTTCCCCGGCCTTTTTTTTTTTTTTTAAAGTTTAAGCGAGAAGAGAAAACGACGCGTTCACTGACCATACGCCGAATCGAGCGCCGTGTTTTGCCTGCGAGTCGTCGCCAGGACGTCTGCGGGGGAGAGAGAGAGAGAGACACACACACACACACACACACACACACACACACACATAACGGATTAGGTCGCTTCACAACGGGACGCCCACTCTTACGTTACAAAACGGAAACACAACACGTTTTTGTTCTAACGTAAACCGCTGGAGAAACGAGCGTCTCACCGTGGCAGGGATCCGGGCGCTGACGGGGGCCGTTCTCCACGTCCTGCTCGAACCCTCCTCTGAAGACGAACACACGCCGAGCACACAAAAAAAAAGAAGAAGAAGAAGAGAAACAGGAAGGAGAAACGTTAAATTAAATTTGCATCAAATCGCTCCCGACGACGACGACGACCGCGCTCGCACCTTAACCAAAACTTAATTTGCCGCGCGCTGAGGTGGGAGCGTCCGGCGGCCTCGGATCACGACGTTCCGATTTTTTTTTTTTTTTTTTGTAATGGGGGGGGGGCTTTGTGATGAAAATTGTAATTTCCTTTTTGTATTTTTTTTGTGTGTCCTCGCTTTCCCTCAACCCGCCTCCTCCGGTCAGTTAATCATTTCCTCCATGTTCCAGATCAGCACACACACACACACTCACACACACTCACACACACTTTTCTGTGGCTGCACTGTAATTTGGCCTCTGCTGGTGAAATTGGTGCCCGTGGTTTCCTGCTCTGCAATGAAACTCTTCCTGTTGCATGTTGGTAAAAAAAAAAAAATCAATAAAATTCCCACATTTACAAAAATGCTTTTTTCTACTTCGCAACAACGATTTTCCAAAAGGAAACTTCCGGATCTTCCGGAACAATCGTCGCCGTTTTATTGGGGGCGAGTCGAATTAACTCACAGAAAACTCGATCTCGAACCTGAACGTGCGCGATTCCTCAAATCCTCTGACGACCCTCCGTGTTTTACCTTCGTTCACGTCGGGAGGAGGGGGAGATCGAGCCCCCCCACCCTGCACACACACACACACACACACACACACACACACACACACACACACACACACACACACACACACAGACACACACACACACACACACACACACACACACCACCCGCTGCCGGAGCGCAACGATCCGAGCTCCCGCTCGCCCACGCTGCAACCAACCAATTAGTTCCTTACACAACCGAAACACAAAAATACATCTCGCGCCCGATTATGCTGCATGCTAACACACAGCATCCGTCTATAATTGGCGCACAACCCTCACACACACACACACACACACACACACACACACAGAACAAATGCGTAACACAATCTTGGGGGTTCTTGGAAGGTGGAGAACACGTGTTGTGTCTCGAGTGCGTTTAAAGCAGTGACTCTGTTGTCGAGCGTCGGGTTTGTGCGTTTGTGTGTGTCACACACAGGAAGTTCCACGTCCCCTCAAATCAAAGCCCCAGCAGATTGACAGGAGTCTATATAAGGAAACTGTATAATTAAATATCCATATCTCTGCTGTCGGTGTTTGACGATTCGTCTCTCTTTCGGAAAAAAAAAAAAAAAAAATCTCCGTTAATTTGCGAAGATCGTTGCTGCCGTTTCTCGCGTCCGCGGGTCGAAGAAGACGAAGCCGCCGGCGGATCGATGGCGGCCGCGTTTCCGCGCCGCAGAACTTCTGCCACGTTTTTGAATCTGCATGAAAAAAAAAACAGCAGAAACATCTCGAAGTCGAGTCGAGCTCGGCGAAGAATCGGGGAGGGGGGGCGGGTTACGTAACGACCCATATCAATCACAATGGATGCTCTCTCCGTCACCATAGCAACCGGCCGACGCCGTCCTTTGTCGCCACGACTTCACTCCACTCAGCTCGTCAAACCCGGGGGTGACGTCTGCTGGGGAAAGAAAACCCCCATTTTTTTTGGCGATGGCGATGGCGAAGAGGAGGAGGAGGAAGAGCCCCCGCGCTCGCACATCGATCGCAGCAGGTTTTAATGAGGGCGGCGTTGACTCAACAACACGCCGCGCAGACGTTCGCTTAAGGTGAGTTATCTCCGCAAAGCGAGCCGCCCGCGCGAGGAAATCAATTTGTTTTGAGTCCAGCGTCTGATCCGCGGGATGAAGATCGACGCTCGGACGCCGACGCCATCGTCAATTAGAAAACTCGACCGCAGGAGCCGGCTGGAAAAAACTTTGCTTGGGCGGCGCAGGATGGGCGTGGACCGACGAAGGAAGTCGCGTTTGGGTCGGGGCCCAGGTTCGGGTCGACGGCATTCGGCCATTTTAAGTGTGTGTCGCTACGCGGCAGAAAATAGTCCCTCTGGGAAAAACGTCTTCCTCCGCCATGCGCCGTGTTTCGCTTCGGCGACTCGGAAACACTAAGAGCGTTCGTACAAAGTGTGAGACGAAAGGATGGAGAGAGGAAGAGGAAGAGGAAGAGCCACCCCCCCACCCCCACCCACCCTGAACACCACCCCCTCCACCCCATTCTT
>JAFBJZ010000643.1:490000-512500 GCA_016785225.1 Psettodes erumei
CGACCCGGCTGGATGTGTGTGTGTGTGTGTGTGTGTGAGAATGACCCGTCTGACTCATGACTCAGCACATTTCTGTATAGTCCGGCTTCTCTGACAGTAAACATGATGAAATAATGAAGACGTATTTATCTGAGAGCAGCTGCTGTGTGTGTGTGTGTGTGTGTGTGTGTGTGAAACCAGACCTCCGGGTCGGTGCTGACGAGGCATGCAGAGGTGGGGGGGTGGGGGGGCTAATCCCCGGATGAGGTGCGCGGCAGCTCTGCTCTCTAAAAAGGATCTGGGGATGAGGCCCGGTCCGTGAGCCGGGGCTCCGATCCGTTTCCTCACCCGGCTCCGTATTTTCCCTTCAGCCGCGGAATAACAACAACAACAAAAAAAAAATATGGCCGCCAACGCCACCGCTGGCGCCCAGGCCGATCAGCTGGATCCAATTAGTGACCGAACGCCGCTCAGAGCTCAGAGCTTCTCCGGGCTCGAACAGAACCGGCAACACGGAGCTTAAAGACGATCCTGCTTCATATGGGAGGAAGGACGCTGGACCCACGGCACCCAGAACCGAGCCTGGTCCAACAGCTTGTGTGTGTGTGTGTTTCTGATCCGACTCACTTCCTGCAGGCGCTGTAGGCGGAGCAGCGGCTGAGCGGCACGCGGATCACGCAGCCGGAGAAGGCCACGAACAGCGCGTGGTGGTCCCGGTCCAGCTCCAGACCCAGAACCCTGCGGTCCTCCCCCCGCACGCTGCACCTGTGGGGGGAGAAAAGATGGCGGATCGGACGCAGGATCTGTGTCGTCTGCCGTGCGGACGGGAAACTAAAGGAGACGAAGGAATGGAAAACAAGCGCACCCCCCCAGGGTGGTGGGTGGGTGGGTGGGGGTGACGGAGGCCTCACTTGTTGGGGTTGTAGACGTCGATGTCCTCCAGCAGCTGCGTGCTGAAGGACGCGTTGGCGCCCTCGGTGCTGGCGAGGACCTTCAGCACGCGGCCGTTGTCCGAGCCCAGGAACGCCACCGTGTGGTTCTTGTGCGGCCCGGCCGACGTGTCCACGGCGATCTGGGTCAGCTTGAACCTGCGGCGGGAGGGAAGCGGGCGTGAAGGGGCGGAGCCAGCTAACGGCGGCGAGGACGCGAGTCGGCGTCTCAGCGTCGTCAAAGTCCCACCGTGTGTCTCCACCCGGGTCGAGTCACGGCGTGACGCGCGCCGGCTTGCGTTTCGTTTATCCGGCTCATCCCGGGGGTGTGTGTGTGTGTGTGTGTGTGTTTGTGCGTGTGTGTGTGTGTGTGTGTGTGTGTGTGTGTGCTTTTGGCGCCAGATGTGAAGCGGTGCCCCCCCCCTCCTCAGTGTGGAGGCTCTGCAGTGTCTGGCAGACTGTCAGCCTGGATTCGCTTCAGGAGGCTGCTGTACGGTGTGTGTGTGTGTGTGTGTGTGTGTGTGTGTGTGTGTGTGTGTGTGTGTGTGTGTGTGTGTGTGTGTGTGTGTGTGTGTCTGTCTGTGTGCGCGCTGTGACATTTGAGAATCCACTGATATCAGATGATGACGGGGCGAATGTTGAATCGGTGATAAGTGTCGCACAAGCCTCAGACACGGGACACACACACACACACACACACAGACACACACTTCCTCCTCCTCTGCGGGTCGGGCCGGCGCTGGAGGAAGCCCCCACCCGGGGGAATCGACCCGCAGAGTAAATCCGATGGGTTTTAATGAGGGGACGAGGTTGTGCGTTCCACCTCAGCTCACCGGTCGATAGCGATCGCAGCGCGTCGCCGCGGGCGATGGAAAAATAAAACCTGCTCGCACAACTCGCGGGGGGCGCCGCGAACGAATCAAACGCACCTGCTGGTGGTGCGGGTGAAGTAGGGCCTGTCGTTGACCGAGGGGACGGACTCGTCCATCAGCGGGTACGACTTGATGAAGGTGAGCGTGTCGTCGGGGAAGGTGGTGGACGACTTGTAGGCGGCGGCCGAGCCCTCGCCGGCGCAGCAGCCGGGCCTGTTGTAAACAAAACAAAAACAAAAACAACAACAAGGCGTCAGCGGCGAGATAAACACGCAGGTAAACAAACGCGAAGAGACGCGGCGCTCACCTCGGCTTCGGGACCTGCTCGTCCGGGACGGGCGTCCACGCCGACTCGCTGTTCCTCTGCTCTTTGAATTTGCCGCCGAACGCCTTCTCGATGTCGTCCATGTAGAAGGCGCAGACCGCCGAGCCGGTGATGCTGCGCCCGGAGGAAAACTTTATTGATCGCGCTGCGACGCTTCTTTCGATTAACTGATTTAATTAAATCGAATTTGAAATCGAATAAATTCAATTAATTGATACGTTATGATTTAACATATGACGGCGAAGCGAGAAAACCGCGGTTTCTTTTTCTAACGATCCGCCGACGGGCCGATCGGCTAATCGATTGATCGCCCGACCTGTTGGCCTGCGTGGTGAACACGCCCAGCACGGCCGGCCGGTGGTTGATCTGCAGCACGTTGGTGAGCGACTGCAGGACGTCGAAGTAGAAGAAGGAGTCGCCGGGGACGGAGCAGTTGAGCCGCGCCTTCAGGAACGACGTCCAGTAGCGCTCCAGCACCCGCGGCGAGCCGCCGTTGTCGTTCTTGCAGACGCGGGCGACCCTGGAGAACACCACCTGCGCGCGGGGACGGAGGTGGAGGTGGGGGGGGTGTTCAGAAAGGAAACGAGAGCGACGGGGAAAAAAAAAAAGCGAGCGGCTCCGCCCCCCTCACCTTGCCGAGCGTGGTGTACTCCACCGCGATCTCACTGAAGAAGAAGTACACGTAGTTCCCGTACTCGATGGCGTGGAGGAAATGGGGCTCTGCGAGGGAGGGGGTGGGGGGGGGGGGACACGGAGTCAGACGTGCCGTTAAAAAAATCTCCGGCGTGCGATTGGCCGCACGCCCGCTCACCTCGCAGCCACTTGGAGTCGTACTTGACGGTGCGCAGGACGGCGCTGCTCTCGCCCAGGCTCCGGTAGATGACGGCGTCGCTCGCCAGGAAGTCGGTCATGGTGGCCGAGTAGAAGTCGCCGCCTGAGGAGAGAGAGAGAGAGAGAGAGAGAGAGACTGAGACTGAGACCTGATCCACCGGACCGGCCCGGTTCTGATGTGGGTCACAGGTGAGTTTTACTGCCCTTTAAAAAGGACGCGTCACATTTAATAACGCCCCCCCCCGCCGTGAACTTTAATAACTCCAACATAAATGTCACAGGAAACCTGACTGAGTCCAGGTCTGGTTCCCAGAACCGGTCCAGATCCAGTTTGTCTCCGGTTTTACGCTCAGATTAGATCAGATTAGATTCTCCGTTAGAATTATCGTCCCATTAGCGAATCGCAAACCTTTTTATTCTTCTTCTACTGTTCCAGCTCTTTCTTCACATCTGTATCAATAATCTGAACGCCATGCTCAGATTATTATTGTTTTTTTTAGTTGCTTTCACCAAATTTGTTTTACTAAAAATAATCCAGGATTGATGCCTGGAGACGCGGGAATGATTGATCGGTAGCTTGCAAAAGGTTAGGCAAAAAAACAACAACAACAACAACAACAAACAACCCCCCCGCCTCAATATGTAAACACAACTTGACTGTAAACAACAACTAAAGGACACTTCCGCCCAAACGCCGACCTTTACCTGCGAACAGGCCCACGTTGGACTGGCGGGACTCGAAGGGACAGCGGGCCTGTCCCACCACCTCCTCCCCCTCCTGCTCCAGCGTGGACATCTGAGGACGCAGACGGGACGCTTGGTGAGGACGGACACGACGGCGACCGATCGGGAAACACGTTAACGCTCGTCGAACCACGAGGCCGCCGCCGCCGCCGCGCCGAACGACCGGGCCCCGGCCGTAAAGATTAGTTTTATTTGATGTGTTGCTTTGCGGGTCGGTCGCACAAAGTTCGAAGAGGACGCGTTATCTCCCGCCCGCAGATATTTAGTCGCAACCTGCTGCTAACAAGGTCGTAAACCCTGGATATGAGTGTGTGTGTGTGTGTGTGCGGGTGACGGCGGTGGTGGTGGGGGAAAGAAGCGCTCCCTGGCGAGGAGCGGGAGCTGCACAACAGCTCTGCCCTGAATATCGCTCCTGTGACTTTGTGTTTTGCTGTTGTGCGATCAGAGTTGTTGTTTTTTTTTTTTGTTGAAGTTTTTTTTTGTTGAAGAATTTGTTTTTTAAAACTGTCATTTGATATTTGGCAGCTGATTGAAATCTGATCAGAAATCAGCTGCATTGATGAGACTTCCTGTCCACAGAGAGACGAGATCTGAAGATCGTTGATCTCGTGACTGCAGATGAGGAGGGACGAGGACAGATTAAGTATGAGGAGGACAAGGACGGATGACGATGGACGAGGATGGAAGAGGAGAGATGAGGACAGATAAGGAAGGACGAGGAAACACGAGGACAGATGAGGAGGGACGAGGACGGACGAAGATGGAAGAAGACAGATGAGGAAGGACGAGGACAGATGAGGATGGACGAGGACGGACGAAGACGGAAAAGGACGGACGAGAACAGATAAGGAAGGACAAGGAAAGACGAGGACAGAATAGGAAGGACGAGGACGGACGAGGACGGATTGGACGCCTGGAGGTTTCTGCCGTATGCTGGCGGCGGCGTGTCGACAGCGGCGTCTCTGTTGTCCACCCAACCCCTGTCTCAGCGGTGTGGACAGTGGAGCTGCATGTCCACAGCCGCCGGGCGTCCATCCATGTCTCTGACACACACACACACACACACACACACACACTGAATCCTCCCCTGATTCCTCTCAGACGGTTTCCTTCATATGATTTACACTTCCTGCCCCCCCAGCTGTCTATATTCATCTGTTACACTTCTTTGTTTCCAAACTGGTGTGTGTGTGTGTGTGTGTGTGTGTGTGTGTGTGTGTGTGTTGGGGGCTGCAGAGAGAAGGAATGTGTGTTTGGGTGAAACCGTAAATCAGCCGCTCTCTGCGCGGCGGCGAGACGTTCAGGCGCAGGTCGGAATGCGGCGGCTTAAACGACTTGGGGTCGGTTCTGGTTCCGAGCGGCCCGGACCTCCCGGACTGAGCCGGTCCTGGAGAGCGTCCGGACGCTTTCCAGACTTCCCTCATCCGGTCGGTGAGTTTAAACCACAGAAGAAGCCGCCAGCATCAACACGCCGCCGAGCGTTTCGGGTCACGGGACGCCCACGCGGACCCCGGACCGGTCCGGACCCGGCCCGGAGGCGTCTCACCTTGTAGTTACGGCAGGTGGGGTTGAAGGCGTTGGTGCCGCAGGCGAACAGCGTCTCGTCGTTGCGCGGCACCAGCACCTTGATGTAGTTGTAGCACTCGTCCTGCGGGGGGAGGGGCGGAGACGGGCGTCAGTGTGTGTGTGTGTGTGTGTGTGTGTGTGTGTGTGTGTGTGTGTGTGTGTGATCTCGCGTCCCGTTACGTGTCGGGGTAGACGATACTCACGCTGTTCTTCCCTCTCACGGTGCACTTCTCCACATCCTTCGTCTTCCACGTCAGTTTCTGGGAAAAAAGCGAGAACTTCCTGTCACCTCATCAGCCAATCAGCACCCGATTAACGCCGTGACATCATCACGGGACTCAGCTCGGGCAGAGGCGGCGGGAGAGAGACCGCTCAACGCTCGAAGTGAAAAGGCGAGCGAAGGAGGAATAACGAGGAGCAAAGGATCATATTTCACCCCGCCAACCGCGGCGCCGAGAATCAAGCGCTCCCCTAAACGTCAGATCCAGAGAGCAGGAAGTCACCCGGCGCGCCGCGGCGTCCTGCACGTCAGGAAAAACGTTTTAATCTCACCTGCCGTGGGACGATCTGCTCGGACGAAGCGGCGAGATTGATGGCGAACACGTGGTCCCTGCGAGAGGAGGAGCCGTTAGTCACACAAAACAAAAACCTCGTCAACACAACCGCACCGCGAGCGAACCCGCCACGTGAAAATGTTCAGCGCACGTCGGGTGGAGGAGGGCGGGTGGAGCACCGACCTGGCGGCGATGTAGAGCATGTGGTTGATCCGCAGCATCCGCTGGAAGTCCAGGCCCAGGCGGACGGTGTCGTTGTCCGACATGAGCCCCTGGAAGCTGGGGTAGAGGTAGGAGGCTGCGGGGGGTGGAGGTGGTGGAGGTGGTGGAGGAAAAGAAGAAGTCACATGTTCACCGAGAAGTCACGAAAACACATTTTTATGTCGGCGACGACGAGGCAAACGAACGCCGAGAGGTCGCAGGGGAAGCCGGGCCGACTTAAATAAAACGGGGGGACGAGGAGGACGAATCAAACGCACCCGCGGGTGGAGACGGCGAGGTTGAACGCGGGGGCGGCGTCGCGAACGCAAATCTAAACGCACACAAACGCAAGTCGGCGGAGGGCGGGCGCGTTCTTCTTCTTCTTCTTCTTCTGCGTTTCAGTTCCGGACTCACTTAAAGAAGAGGAGACGACAGTCAGTCGGTGGAAGGACGAAAAAAAAAAAAGGAGAAGAAGAAGAGGAGGAGGAGGAGGAGGAGGAGGAGGAGGAGGAGGATGCTGGAGGCGAGCGGAGATAAAATTAGCTGCCCCCCCCCCACTTTAGTTATTTATTTTCTAACCCAGCGGAGACTCGGCTCGGGGCCGTCGATCCGTAAAGTTCCGTACTGAGCTCCCCCCCCCCCCTGCTGTCTGACCCGGGCAGCCGCTGAATTAGCCCCCCCCCCACCGGAGACAGCACAATCTGAAATTAGCCTCCCTCTGCAGGGAGTCATACGCCCCCCCCCCACCCGAAACATCCCCAAAGCGCTCGTCTGGAATCGACTGTTTAAAAGATTTAAACGCCTTAATGTCTGAGGCCAGACCGTCTGCTGGAGACACCCCCCCCACTCCACCCTGCCCCCCGCCCCCACCCGCTGCCCCCCCCACCCGGGAGCGAGGACTTCTAATTACTCCTCAGCACTTTCACACCCTCTAAAGTTTGGAGGGAGGAGGGGGGGCAGCACTGCTCAGGGCAACGTCCAGACGCAGGTGAGGGAGGACGGGGGTTATTAAAGATGAACGTCCCGAGGCTGCGCTCAGATCAGCCTCAAAACACCCGCCCCCCCCCGCCCCCACCCACCCCCACCCACCCCCACCCCCGTCCCACCGCACCGCTGCACCTCCAGCTGCGCCCGTTCAACGCCTCCGTCGATCAGCGAGTCATTTTCCTTCCAGCAGCTTCTCGACTTTATGTCGTGGCGATGTCACAGGAAGTGACATCACAGGAAGGTGTCCCTGAATTAAATCCCGTCACGATCGTCCACAAAAGACCACAGAAGAAGAAGAAGAAGAAGAAGCAGAAAAGCGAGCGTGGGAATTTAATGCAAAATTAAAAGTAAATTAAATATATTTTTTTAAAAACGGGCCGGGCCTCGCCGAGTCGTTCGGTGACCCGGTGCGGCGCCGTCACCTGGCGGGACCGGGCGATGACAAATCGCTCTCATCGCGCTCCACATATAGAACTATTAGCTCGGGCTCTTCCTGCTAATGGCTCCTCCAGATAGATCAATTACGGCGAGCGCCGGCCGCCGCCTCTTAAATCAATTATGGGCCATTAGGTCCGGCGGGCCGCGACCCTCTCCCGCAGCAGAACTCCCCGCCGATCGTGGGGGGGGGGGTGTGTGTGACATCACGAGCCGGCGCTAAACTTTTACTTCCCGCAACGGCGAATCGCGGCCGACTTACCTTCTCTGCCCACGACGCTGATCGGCTCCAGGTCTTGGGGGAACGGCGCGGCTGCCGAGGACGGCCGAGGCAGGAGGGCGGCGGCGGCGGCGACGGTGAGGGCCAAGATGGCGGCGGGGCGCGGGAGGGGCCGAGGCGAGGCGGGCGGCGGCCTCATTTTTCGGCGGGGGGGCGGGGGGCGGGGGCGAGAGCTCACCAGAAACGCATGGCACCGCGGCAGGATGGGCCCCCCCCTACCTGGAAGGAGACGGGAGAACTTTATTTAAAACAACAAGGAAACAAAAAGGAAGGAATAATTAACATGTGATTGAGATGCGAGGGATGAAGGGGGGGGGGGCACTGGTCTTAAGTGGGGGCAGAGAAGCAAGTCAACAGAGACAGGAAGTGTCGCCAATATTGATCGCGGTCGGCGTCGTTGAAATTCAGGGGAGCGAGCCGCGTTTAGCGAGGAGGTCGAGCGCTGATCGCAACGCTATAAATCGGGCGTGCGTTTACGCCGTGAAACACAACAGCTTGTGCGACCCGCCGCGGGCGGAACAACACACCTGACGGATTCACCTCGCGCGCCGCGACTCGGACGGGTTTTTGTTTCCTGCTTCCTGCCGACGACGTCGACGTCAAAAACAAAACAAGCCAGTGACGGCCTGAAAGAGTTTCTTCATGTCATGGAAATGCACAAAATACCCACAATCCAGCTGTTCAACGCCATGCAAATGATCCACACAAGTAGTCTGTTGTGAGCGTGCCCCCCCCCCACACACACACACACACACACACACACACCCTGCCAAGAAAAAAGAAAACACCAGCAGCATCCTTGTGGGGGTGGGACAGCGTTTCCTGACAGGCGACAATGAAGGGAGGCGGCGGCGATGACACGCGAGCTGGTGAGGACTTTATCCTCGTCACGCTATGAGGGGCTGCAGGATGACAAGTGTGTGTGTGTGTGTGTGTGTGTGTGTGTGTGTGTGTGTGGGGGGTCGGTCCTGCAGGCCACATCAGACTTGGGATTAAAGGACCGATTGCTTCATCATTACGACACTTCAAAAGGAAAATAACTGTCGGCGAGCGAGAGCAGACACAGCGTAAACGCCTCCCGCCGCAGCTGCTGCCGCCGGGTCCCGCAGAACCGGTTCCTCCAAAACCCGCCGCGGCCGTTTTCCAGTTCAAAGAGGAAGGCGTGGAAGGCGGCGGCGGCGAGGAAGAACAAAGGTCTGCCGTGACGCAACAGCAAACTGCGGAGCCGCATCAGGATTCCCTTCCCCCCCGGATTCGCGCCTCGACGGATCGGCCGGTCGGGTCCCGTCACGCCCGAAAACCGAAAGACGTTCCAAAAGCGTTGACGGGCTCGTCTGCGGCTCGTCTGCGGCGCGGTTCTGCGGCGTAAATCTGTTCCAGGTGTAATTTGTTCAGAGCAGCGTGAACACGGCATAGGAATGTGGCGGAACGCTCCGTCGACAAAACGGAACCATAAAAAAGAAAAGTTTCACGTTGGCTGCGTTCGGTTTTGGGTGATTCCGTTACGCTCGGCCGGATCTCGACATCGTGGCGGCTTCAAAGTTCACGGCGCGGACCTTGGGGTCGGGTTCCAGCTCTGGACGTCGGCCCGGTAGCGGAACCGGACTAAAAATAGCGGCTTGCAGGTCGCGTGACCTTTTCTCACGCAGTGGCGACAAGCCCGTCTTCACCTCCCCGTCTACTGTAAACCCGTCAGGCGACGTTTAACGCCTCCGTCTGAGGATGGGGAGGTGGGGTGGGGTTGGTTGGTGGTGGTGGGGGGGGGGCGAGCCGACAGCTGACGGAGGGGAATAAAGCCTCCGCTCATCCCGTGGCGTGTTTGCTCGCCGTGTTCTCGGGGCCTCGGATCGTTTTGTTTTTAATGAACTGGACTGGTTGAGCCATCTGGGACGCGCTGGCAGACAGGCCTCTCTGGAGGACAGGGTTGTTTGTTTGTTTTGTTTTTTTCTGGCCGTGGGGGTGGGGGGTGGGGTGCTGGACCCCTCCCATCGATTATCTGACATTCATTTGGATTAAACGGCGCCGACCGATAAGACGAGAGTTTCGGACTCCCGTGGCCTTTTCGAGCGCAGAGACGGGAGCTGAATGTTAACGGTCGGCATGAATGAGCCCTTCACATCCGCACGTAAACCGCATGTTTATGAACTATTTATTATTTTTACGTTCGGCGATAACGAGCCCCGTTTGAAAAAAAAAAAAAAGCTTTGCACTTTAAAAAGAAAAATGTAAACCCTGATTTTATCCTCGACTCGTACGACCCGTCCACTCCTGGGACGTCTGCTTTTTGTTTTGTCAACACCTGCTGCACTCAGCTCAACAGCACACGCACAATCCTCGGTTTTTTTTTTTTTATGAATAGCGACAGGACGGCGCTCGGCGGGAACAGACGCACAAACTGCCAGCGCTTGGTTGTTGTCGCACGACAATGACCTTTAAAGCAGCTGTGTACAGTACAAACCCCCGCGCCTAACGTGCTTTACACCAGGACATAATGTAAGGGAGTTGTGCAACTTTCTTTAAAAAAAAAAACACAACAACACAACCTGCCTGGTGATTTTTTTGTGTTGCTGTCAAAACAACCACATGGGAATTTTAATGTGACGGGAAGAAAAACAGCACATGATGGAAACGGTGAGACAAACGTCTCATTGTCAAGGCTTGAGTCATGCTGCACACACACACACACACACACACACACACACACACACACCACCTCCATCTCCACCTCCACCCCCACCCTTAAAAAACCCCTTTTTGGAGGGTTCATCGAAGCGGCCATCTCGCCGTGGTCCCATGACACGAATCACACAGCTCATCACCGTCAGCGCACAGCTGTTTATCCCTCGGCACACACACACACACACACACACACACACACACACACACACACACACACACACACACACACTGGACTTCACCCCCGCCTCCGCCAGCGGTCGTTGTTCAACCACAACTGATAACATTAAAAAAAAAAAAAATCTCGAGGGATGGCGGTGACGCTTGTACCTCGAACATCCGATTGTGGCGGCGCCTTCAAGGGCCTTGAATGTTGATGAAGACGCGAACGCTTTAAATCTGATACGAGTTCATCGCGCGGAAAAAAAAAAAAAAAAAAAGGGAACTCGACGCTCCCTCGATGGATCCTGAGCTCAAACGTTCTTGTGAGGAACTCAACGAACGTTTGTTCCTCGCTGACGTCAAAGGTGTCGTGACTTCGTTGGCGTGGAACAGGAGATCGGTTTCGATGGGAACAAAACGTCCACGTGGCGGATCCGCTACCCTCCACCGCTTGGTTGGCCCGTCCCTGTTCGTCTAGACGCCGCCGCATGAGCCGGGACATCCGAGACGGGATGTTGAATGCAAACACGTCAGATATGGGAGCTGGGGATTTCTCTGTTCTTTCAGAGACAAAAACAGAGCGGCTCCCGGGGACCTCCGTGGAAACGTTTTAAAAAGTCCATTAGCATCGGCGGTCGAAGACGAGTGACGGGCGGCTTCTCGCCTTTTACCAAGAATAGAAAATCGATGGTCCCGCGGCCCTTCGGTCCTCGGATTAGTATGTCAACCTCCTGGCGTTCCTATAATGTAGTCCCCCGTCCTCGCCGCGGCGAGGAGAGGGCGAGACGGCATCCGGGATGAGACGCGTCTGTCAGGGGAGGTTGGGACCCGCCTCCCCATCAACGCCACTCACACGGCTCCCGGGGGAGCGGCGCTTTAACCTCGGCGCCCGCGGGGCTCGGGGGCGAGTGACGGGCCGTCCCGTGGCGGGGGCCGTCGGTTGTCACCCGGTGTCACGCCGCGCCGCTCAGTCCTCATCGAAAGCAATCCCCGCAGATTAGAGCCCGGTTTATACCCGTGGCAGATCTTCAGAGGATTGATGTCAGAGTAAAACCGAGCCGACAGCCAGAGCCGACAAAAGTTCTGGTAACTGTTTCGGCGCCGCCCCGCTACGACGCGGGGGCGGACATACCGCCCGCTCAGGACGGAAATGAAGCCGGCTGCTTTGTGCAGGGGTGTAACTCGGAGAGAAGGCGGCGGTCTCAGGACGTCTTTCTGCAGACGGCGAGCTAGCAAGACTTCACACGGACGGATCTATGCAGGACACAGACAGCGAGATGATTCTCCAATCGATCCGCCAAACCGCCGCGGGCGTCATCCATCGCCTTCGTGTCTATTTGCAAAGGATGGGTAGGTGGGGGGGGGCCCAGAGGGCTATCAGCGGCGGGAGGATCAAACCGGCACCAGAGGAATCCTCTTCATCCGTCCGCCTGCTGTTAATTATTTAAATTCATCCAGAGAGAGGCCGATAATTCCCCCGACCGCTCTCCTGTCAGTCAGGATCCGCCTTCAATCTGCCCCCGTCCTCCTGCCATTTTCAGACCGGTCTTACTTTGTGGAGGGGGGGGTCATCTAATCAGACACGCCGGTTTGAAATACAGCGGGCGGCGTTAGCGCTAACCCATCGCCCTCATCTCCCTCATCTCTCTTTTTCCTCTTCCTCCCCTTCATACATAAAACCGAATGCTAACGAACCTCGTTCTCCTCTCAATCTCTTTGTCATCAATAATTCAGCGTGTTATTGAGAAACACTACCTGAACCCTGTATTGACAGAAATCCAAGCGCTGTCATTCTCTCAAGGGCGTCATAATTGGATACCCCCCGAGGCTTCTGGTGCGAAATGGAGAGCAAAGGCGGCGGGTGGGTGGGTGGGTGGGTTTGTCGTTTTTCTTTTCTGTATGTTTTGTCCGTTTCCATTCTAACATTTCTATTTCGCGGGGGGGGGGGCCTACAACCCAGCCCGACAACTTATCGACCCGCGGGACGATCCAATGTCTTAGAGGAGGGTGGGGGGAAGTGCTTAGAGCACTCCGCCCCTACAGGGGGAATCGCTGCGTGAGCGTCATGTCAATTACCGTCAAAGACAGCGTGTGAAAACGAAAATCAACCTCCCCCCTCCCATCCTGAGTCATCCATGCGCGGATCAAGGAAATACAACCCAAGAAAAGATGTAATCTCCCGTCCCAGAACACTTTTCATCGTGCTGCCCGAGCAAGCCGAGCTGGATGAGCGTTCCCACCAAACGGCCGCTAAGAGAGTCGTCGTTTTGGGCTCCGAGTCGAAACCGGCGCTGAAAGACTGCGGTGAAGAACTACACCCCCCCCCTCAGGTGGAGAAACTACCTCGTGGGAAGGGAAGCACACTGAGCTAAACTGTTCGCCTGCGTGTCCTTTGATCACATGTGGTCCGGGAGTGAGTCCACACATGTTGGCGCATGTTACACTCAAGAGTCATACCGAAGTCGCTAATTAATACTTGGATCACGGGTGGGTAGAAGGTGTTCTGGAGGCGCGCCTCTGGCAAACCGCTCAACACGAATCATGGGAAACCCAATGCCAAAATCGCCAACGGGGATTTACGCTCAACGTCGAACCGCGCCCCGTGACACCACGGGACCTGGCGGCCATCCTCGAAGGGCAGGTCGGCGGCCGATCCCGCTTGCAAAACGGTTTTATGCGCCGCTGCTCGAACGCTACAAACCAACAGGCAACGCGAGCACGAGCACAATAGCTCCTCGCCCCGATCCTTAATTACAAACCTGGGAAAATCTGACATGACGAAATCAGAGGCCGCCTCGCACAGTCCACGTTAATACCAAAAAAATAATTAAAACGCGACGGAAAGTTTCTGCTTTGCGACCGAGGACCTCCGCTTTGAGTACTTTCACGGTGGCTTTGCGTCCATTAACTCGGCGGCGGGCCGAAAGAGAGCGAGACCGCTCTATTAACACGGCGGCTCTTTGATCTCTATCTCCCCCGTGGTACCAATTAGCCGGCTGCACCGTTTGCATTTCAAACTCCTTCCTATTTTGAAAGACATCCTGCATGAATTAGCAATCCGCCGGAACTTTTTCTCGCCTCTCGACGAAAAAGTGAGTGGTACGTCTCTAGAGTTCGGCTACCCGTCGAAGGAGGGGACCTCTGCAAATGGTGGAGAGGAAGATGAGATGTCAAGACGCCGGGTTCCCGCCGATGACTTCGAATCCTTGATGCGACAACTCCTTACTCCCCGACGAAAAAGAGGAGGTCACATCTTCAAGAGCGCCAAAACAGAGCTTTCTAGTCGAATGACAGCATTTGATCAACGGGAGATAAATCGCTGTGAAAAAAATCTTCCGCTACCTTGTTAGCGAAGGCAATCACGCAGCAGTCGCCCGGAAGATCCGTCCCCGTCGCATTACCCCGATGAGATTGTAAAGAGAACAGCTGGGGGGGGGGGGGCTATCAAGGGAACATGTGACAACAGTACATGGTGAATTTCACTGGAGCGGGAACAAAAGCGTCAAGCCCTGCTTTTATAAATGAATGATTTTCACAATCGGAGTGGTCGATGCTGATGAAGGGAAATATAAATCAAGGGCAAGCGCGAGGCCTACTTGCCGAGAGTGCCTCGCGGAGATAATGGCATCATCATGCCCGTGTGGTTCGCTGTTCCCGGGAAGATTAAACGCTTTATCATTGTCTTTGGGGACAAACAAGGCGCCGCCGCCGTGTTCGGCGCGTGCGTCCAGTTATTAGACGCGACTCCCGCTCGAAACCCGACGTCTGGTGTCGGCTGCGTCGCTCACCGGGGGGGCCAAAAGAGACGGCGGGTCTTTATCGCGACGCCGCTACCCATCAAAGGCCGACGGCCCGCGGTGGCCGATGATGTCATCTAAACGCAGGCTGAGAAGACCCAGAAGCTTTCGAGATTGCTTCATCTCAGTTTTTACGGCTCCGACAACTGTCATGGGACGGTAACATGGGACGAGGAGACGGCAGGGGGTATGAGAGGACTGGTATGTGAACAGTCACGGTGGGAAGGACAGTAAATCTAAGTGATGAAGAGGAGGAGGAGGAGGGGGTGGTGTCTCTGACGGCGTCTCACAGCTCACTGGTCTGGAATCAGCCAGACAATCAATTCCGGCACTCAGTTTCAGGGCCCGGCAGGTCTCGCTTCAGCGACACCGAGCGTCAGCGGCAGCAAATTATCACCAGCGCCGGATTACTCGGGGGGTAAGTCTCGGCAGGCAGACGAAACATGAATATATGATGAAGATGTGACGCGTTAAAAAAGTATAGAAAGTGACCGTCGCTAGGCTCCGTCACCCTGCGAACTTCCAGTGGGATTAATTAAGCACTTTAGCGGTGGGTATCGTTTCGTTTAGCGACCTTCTCGGGTGTATATTTCTTGTTTTTTTTTTTTACCCGCAGAATCTGTGTCATTACAGTTTCCTTTAAGATTTAAGAACTTAATGCAACAACAAAAATAAATTCTGAAGTACTTAGCTGCAAATGCTGCCGTCTTTCTGCAAAGACAGAGGATTATGTCATTGTCAGTCGCTAAATCCATCTAAGCTACAAATCCCGGTGGTACTTGTCCAACGCTTCTTTAAAAACTAAAGCGTGCTTTGGGATTGGGTTGTCTCAGCTGGTTAAATGAAAATAAAGCGGCGTTGTTCGTGTCGGCGCGGAGAAACAATCCGACGGCTGCTTGACGAATGTGCGTTTAGATAAAACCGTTACGTCTCAATCTTTAAGTATTGATGGCGCTTGACTTTTCACGCCTCAAACCTTTCTGAAACAGGCACCGCCCCCAGATGAACTCTTGTCAGAGGCATCGATCGCGTCGCCCACTTGTGTTTCTACGTTGGATAATGTGTTTGAGCCCGGCCCCCGGATCTCGGCTGAGATAACGCAGCCTCTCCAGCGCCGGAGGAGGATGCGCTCTTTATCTCAATCCCCGGCAGTCATTAGAGGCGGCGGGGGCCCATTTAGAAGTCCGTCTAATTCTTCCCGACGTGAAGAGCTCGGCGACGGACCCCGAGGATCAAACAGGCGTTGCGTTTTAGGACGCAAGCTGAGCGCCGGGCTTCGTGAGATGTAAGATTATCAAAAGGTAGAGGTGCGCCGCTGCACGGATCTCGCCTCAGACTGTCAGCGATTCGCGGGGAATCGCTGAACAGAAGCGAGACGTCGACGCGTCTTAATATCCACCACCAGATGCCTGATCGTGTGAAAACTCGCGTTTTTCCTTGACAGACGCGTCTTTTCAAGTTTCTGGAGTTAAGAGTCCTCGTGCGAGGCTCCTCGTCAACCCCCCTACCCCAACAAATAAAAGAAAAAAAAACAACAACGCTTCACGGCGGGAGATCAAGGCGGCGCGTGTAGCGATCATCTCACGACTCTCTCGCCGAAGCGTTCCACTTGTCTGCAATTTCGTTTTTTTTCTTCACAAGACACAAAGAGAATAAAAGAATTCAAGAACGGACCGATTCGCGCCGGAGAGGACAAGATGGACGGGGAGAGAAACAAGGAAAACAAAGAGCACAAGTGATTCGCGTCCTCCTCCTGCTTCATCCCTCCACAAGGTGTGAACAAGTACCGCCAATAATAGGAAAGCCAGGGGACAAACAGTGCCATCTATAATGGGGGTGGGGGGTAGTTATTGGCGCGAGCGCGCAGTCGAGGCCGGGTGGGGGTATCATTAAGTGCGAGTGCGTGATAAATGCGCTCCGTTTGTCGGATTTGAGATCCTCATTAGTCTGCGTTCAGGAGGGGCCCCGGGGCCATTAGTCTCGCAGCCGCCTCGACAAGAGGCCGAATGTGCAAACGGAGGTGGGTGGAGGGTGGGTGGTGCTATCAGGGGGTGCTCGTGTAAGGTGAAGCGCCCCCCTGAAAGGGCAATCATGCGGCAGCTAGCGGTGCCACTTTCGAGTCGATTTCACGAATGACACTCCTGGATTTTATGTTTACGTAATGCATCATTAACGGCGACGGGTTTGAATAATTAATGGGCTGATTTTTAATAAAAATGTTTTTTTTTTTTATGTGTGAGAAAGGAAAACAAAATGTGTTGACAGCAAAAAAAAAAAAGGCAGATGTAGACAGTAATTTGTCATAAATGATGATGCATTTGCTCCTTTGCTTCTTGGATAACAGGCCTTTTAAAATACAACAATAAAAGTATTTTCCCATGATGCTCTGCACGAGTTCCCCGTTTCCCCGCACACATTTCTGAGCGGCGATCAAAAACTCCCGTCACACTCTGCAGCAGCGCGGCATCCACGCCGCCGAGCTCCCATGCAGTTAGCCATTATTTATGTGCAGCTCTCCGGCGAGCCGTGGCCGCCAGGAGGTTTGTGACACCGCCGCGGGGATAAAACAACCAGGACGCTCGCCGTGCGAAATTGTGTTTTCCAGCTGCCGGCGTCCCCCCCCACCCCACCCCCCCCCACGACTGATGCCGCAGAGCTCACTGTCGATGTCAATGCGCGGAAGCAAAAGGGATGCACGCACCCGGGGAAACAAATTCCCTTATCCGCCGCCGCCGGATCCGCCTCGATCGGCGCTCAGAGACGAGGTGATGCTCGCCGTGGGGACGACACCTGAACATCATGCGGCTAACACCTTAATTTGTCGCCGGCGACGGAGTTCGTCAGCCACCTGGCACCGGCCGCTAGCTCCGCGCAAGACTCTCGAGAGAACGTCCTGGCGCGACGACCTCGACGTTCAATCACGGCGTATTTGACATTATGTACGAGCCTCGGCGGAGCGGACGCCGCGTTGTTGTTGTTGTTGTTGTTGTTCAGACGTGCAGTAATTTACGGGGGGGGGCTGCAACATCGAGTACCGAAACTCAAAGCCTCCGAGATCGAGGTCGACGGTCCGGTCCACGCCCTGGGACCCAGGGAAACCTCGAGCTAATCCACGTTAATCCAACTGGACTGGACTGAGCAAAGAGACGGAGGCGGTCCTGATCCGGAGGGAGTTTACAGGAAGTGACACGCTCAAGCTAAAGGACGGCAGCAGCGAATCCACAGGGACCATGATGGATTCCTCCGGCGTACGTGATCCGTCATTTTTGTTTTAAAACTTCATGGCTGCAGTCCTAAAAACATGTTTTTGTTTTGTTTAGGTTTTTTTTAGATGAACTGCAGAGCAGGAAAAAAAAAAAATCTTGCCAAATAACTCGATTCAAACCGAAACGTCCTTCAGCCTCAACGACGGCGCTCGCAATTAAAAAAAACCTCGCGGCGGCAAACGAGCCGTTTCTCCGGCAGCTTCGCTTTAATCTCCGCCCGTTTCATTTTCCTCGCCTCTGTCTCAGCGCCGCAGATGTCTTCTCCTCACGCTTAAGCCCCTCAGGCCATATGCCGCCGCCGCCCGGGCCGCGGCACAAAGGCTTTTTTTTTTTTTTTTCAGTCCTCTCAATGACGGAGCACATTCTGTCATTAAAAAAAAAAAAGCTTTGAGGCTTTTCTGATCCGTTTGAGCCTTGAGCCCGGTTCTGCCCACAACGCAGTTTCCACTGTAGTCTGGGTAAAGAGCACGTCTGGACGACTCGGACCCCGAGCAAATATCTGCCGGCTCGGCCCGTAACTGGGGTTTCAAACCGGCTGTTTTTTTTTTTTTAACATCTCAATCCGACGCCGGTCCGACCGTCGACCGGCTTGAAAAATAAAAACGGCGTCTCCAGCGGCTCCTCTGGACGGAGGCCAGGCAGATCAACGCTAAATGTGAGGAGGAGTTGTCCGAGAAGGAGCGCGTGAACTTTTACTGTAATTGAATTAATTTGGGGTTTCTGTAAATATTATTCAGCAACGCCGGACATTTCCATAAATTAGAGCGAATCCGAAAATAAGATCCGCTCGTTCGTTCGTGACCTTTGCGTGTCGTTAGACAAACGTTTGACCCCCGCGCTCATGTGAATTGTAATTACAAACAGCTCGGTGTCGAGCTTCTTGACTTTCACCTCAACTTTAAATGACCCCCCCCCCACCACCACTGCTAAAAACCTAAGCACGGGGATGAGAGCTGCTCAGGGGGCGAGAGGATGGAGGTTACAGCCCACGTAGTGTGTGTGTGTGTGTGTGTGTGTGTGTGTGTGTGCGGGGTTGCAGCCATGTTTGCTGACTCTGTAGAAGCAGTTGGGGGGGTGGGGGTTGATTTATTTGCAGATTTGTTTCGGCGCTCTGAACGGCGTTCCTGACTGCGGGGAGTCGGGTCTGCAGATCGTTTACGCTGGCAGTGAAAGGAGCTGCTATCATGAAGTGTGTGTGCGAGTGTGTGTGTGTGTGTGTGTGTGTGTGCGCGGTGGCTGTTCGAGCACGTACACACAGTTGGATTTTGTGCGCTCCCTTGCAAGAACCTCTGTCGGCGTGTGGAACGTTACACGCTCCGTGAGAGCTTTGCACTTTTTTTTTTTTTTAAATTAAATTAAATTAAATTTTTTTTTTTTTTGCTCAGCCGGCTACTTTAACTCGCCCCCGAGAAGTTGCATCAAATCCTGCAAACTTCCCACGTGGCGATAATTAGCCGGCGATGAAGATGAAAGTCAGCAGAAAGTTTTTCTTTGAAGTCCAAACGGCGGCGGAGGTTTGCGGAGCGACGGAGCCGATCAATAAAATTACTCCGAGAGAGGAAAATCCTGAGAGGGAGTCAGCTCAGACTCCCACCCCCCACATCACGGCTGCCGATCGACCCCCCCCCCACACACACACACACACACACACACACACACGACTCACAGGTTCACTAAGCGACCGTGGGAAAACCTCATCCCGTCACGTTCCGCACGAGGAGACCGGGAATTATCCCGCCCCCACCCGCCCACGCTGGTTTTTAATGAATCCGATCCATTAACGAACCACCTTCATTTATTCTGGAGCCATAAAGTGACTGGGGGGGGGGGGCTCAGGTACACACCACATACCTGTGACACCCCCGGGGGGGGGGGGGTTCAAGCGTGGCCCATTAAAAATAAAGAATCTTAAAACAGACAGCTGCGTCCTCAGCGTGGTACCGATCCGACAGAACGCCGCCTTAATGTGGAGACAGGTGCTGAAACTGGGTTCCTGCAGGGAGGTGTGTGTGTGTGTGTGTGTGTGTGTGTGTGTGTGTGTGTGTGTGGGGGGGGAGGTTAATGTGTTTGTTAAAAAAAAAAAAGAAAAAAAAAATAATTAGAGGCTGAATATTAACTCGGGGGCGTCTGTGAATCGCGTCACGCAGCGCTGGAGTTGTTTAAGCACAGCTGAAGTACAAGTACACGTACTACCTGGTGTAGTACTTCATTGATCTCAGTAAATACTCGGATCATTTTTTCAGAACTTATTGAACCGTCTCCTTCACATTTTCAGGACATTTCTGGAGACAAAGAGCTCGTGTGTCACGTTCGGCTCCGGCGCGTCGAGATTTTTCTGCACGTGGGCCGTGAACAAATGTTCATGCATCCAAACTATGTGTCGCACTGAGCTTCATTTATGGGCTGGGGGGGCGGGGGGCGGGGGTGGGGGGGCAGAGGCCGGGGTGGGGGGGGCACAGTGGGGGGGGCACAGTGGCGGCATTGTCGAGCGAGTGGGTGATGAGATATGAAAGAAATGCCGCTCGCTCTCTCTGGGTTTTTGGCACGATAACGGCGCCGTTCAGCTCAGTGGTCCGATCACGTTTCACGCCTGTGCCCCCCCCAAATTGACGGCGGTCCAATCCTGCCCCCCCCACCCCCCCACCCCCCCCACCACCACCTGTGATATCACCTTTGTGTCACCGGTAACGACACAAACACAAAACACCCGTCTGATGTCGGGGCCCCGGTGCGGCCGCCACGATGCCAGTGGTCGGTTCAAATCCTTCTATCCGAACCTTTCCCCCCCCCCCACACACACACACACACACACACACACACACACACACACACACACACACACACACACTGTTCGCTTTTTAACCGACGCACAATGTCGCCCACAGAGGGGATCACAGCACAATGGCGGCGTGACTGAACAGAGCGCGACTAAAACTCGAACGAGTTTTTTCTGTTTTTAGACAATAAAAAACAAAAAACAAAAAATCTGAATGGGGGGGGGGGCGTCGACCGAACACACCGTTAACCAGGAAGGTAAACAAACAAACAAACAAACAAACAAAGATGGAGGGAGGTGGAGGCTCGGAGCAGCCACACAGAAGGAAAACTCACAGACAGGTTCCGTCACGTCCGACCCGGCGAATCTGTCCGGCTCCCGTCAGGAAGTGACCTCACAGCAGGGGAGGGGGGGCGGGGTGGGGGGGGCAGTCAGGGGCTGAGACCCCCCTCTTTGAGCTTCCCCCCCTTTCCAAAAACAAAACAAACAAAAAAAAAAATCCCTCAGTTGTCAACGAACTTCCTGTGAGAGAGAAAAAGAAAAAAAACAAGATGAGGACGGACGACAGGACGAGCAGCAGCTGCTCAGCAGAACCTCAGGGGCCCGGTTCTTCTCGGACTTAAACAGGGCCAATGACCTTGCGGGGCCCCCATGGGTGGTGGGGGGGGGGGGGGGGGGCGGCTCTGTGTCCTCTCATTCTCTCTGCTGTCATAACACCGGCGCAGAACCAGAACCAGATGGTTCTGTAAGATTTCTTTCTTTATAATAATTAAAAACATGAATCACGTGATGAGACGTACGGAAGCGTCAGAGGTTTGTTTTCTCTTCTCAAACTTTCTCTCTGCTGCCGTGGGAGTCGGTTCTGAAGGGGGGTGGGGGGGGCTGGGGGTTCGGATCGGGCCCGGTTCTGTCGTTAGGCTCACCTCGACAACCGAGCAGCCATCCTTTAACCCCCCCACCCCCGCAGAAAACGCCGCAATTACACCAAAGGGATTCAAGACAGATGGAACTTCCTCCTGCAACCCCCCAACACACACACACACACACACACACACACACACACACACACACACACACACAGCTCTGATGACCAGCGGTGACTAATGGCGGCTGGTCCATGGATTTCCTGTAACCAAGCTTACCCCCCCCATTAAACTGACACGCCGTTTAACACACACCTACACCCACATGGCACTTAAATGAAGAGGAGGTGTGTGTGTGTGTGGGGGGGATGAGGGCGTGACCCCCCCCACACACACACACACACACACACACACACATAGCACACAGCCTGTAAGCACAGAACAAACCCGTGACTGATCACATGGGTCGAACCAATCAGGAGCCACAGAGGCTCCGTCCTTTTGTGCGGGCGTTTCCTTTAATTTTAGTAACGCTCGTTTCTCAACTAATCAATGAAAACTGATCAATCAATCAATCAATCAATGAAGCGACTGTCTGTGGTGGAGTTTCCTAACAAAGACGTGAACCCAGACAGAGAAGACCCCCCCCCGTAATGTCAGGTTAGCGGCATCCGATAATTTCTAATCCCGTTTTATAGAAATAGTCCCACAGAGATGCCCCCCCCCATGCAATCCTCATCTCCTCTAAACGTCAGCTCCTCTCGCCCTTATTCGGGGGGGGGGCAGGAACCCCTCCCCCTACCCTGAGTCACACTAAACAGACACCACCACGTCACCCCCCTCCAAACTCCACTCCTCCACATATTTCCCCGTGGGCCTCGGCGTCGCTCACTGGACTACAGCGGTGATCAATGGCTGCCGGGCGTCAGGGTGGGGGGGTGGAGGGGGGTGGAGGCTCCTGGAATGGGAGTTATTAATAATTCAGGGTCCAGGCCTGTCATATCCTCCATTAGCAGGGAGGAGGCGGGTGGCCCGACGGCTGATTGATTACTAATTAGATTAATTGCTGTCTTTTGGAAAAGGAGGGGGGAGCGTAATAGACCTGGGGGGGGGGCGAGGAGTCGAGTCAGTTAGGAAATCTCCACGGAGGAGAAACCTCTCAGATTAAGGAGGCGCGTTCCTCGTCTCAGCGATAAACAGGAATTTAATCAAAGTCCGGCTCGCGGCTTTTTTAAAAACTTTTTAAAAAAATATTAA
>JAFBJZ010000643.1:517500-565000 GCA_016785225.1 Psettodes erumei
AAATACCGCTCGTTACGAAGCCCGCACCACCCGCAGGAAGAAGCTGAGACGTCGCCGTGGATGAAACGAGCGCACCTCTCGTAAAACAAAACGAGGGGATTAAACGAGATTAACGGAGCGGCCGGACGCAGGAGACGCTTCTTCGGCTTCTCGCTCTTCTTGGCATGAAGGTGCGTGTTGGGGAGGTGGGGGGGCGGGGCTTGTGTGGGGGTTGGGGGTTAGTAATTGGCATGCAGGCTTCGGCGGGTGGAGTTAGACGAGCCAGGTCGTGGAGCACAAGGGCTCCGCTGTGCCCGCGAAGAAAAAAAAAAAAGTTTAAAGCTGCAGTTCGGCGACGGGCCGAGACCCGACGGTCGGCGCCGACGCCGTCAGTCATGGAGCCGCCCCCCCCCGCGCACACACACGCAGGAGCGGCGGCAGGTGGAGGAGGATGAGGAGGATGAGGAGGGTGGGAGGGTTTGGGCCGGTCCCGCCTGGCAGACGAGACCCGGGGCCCGGGAATCGAAAACGTGTTTTCACATAAAAACAAGAGGAAGGTTTAATCAGCAGATTTTACAAACACAAACCAAATCAAGCGCTTCTTTTTTTTTTTTTATAGAAAAGATTAATAGCTCAGAAAAATCCAGCGCCCTGAGCAGGAACGCCACAGCTTTCATTTCTTTTTTTTTTAATTCCTCACTTTTCATGTCGTGCAGCTTTTTTTTTCCTCCCCCTCACGCTCTTCACCTCAAAAACACAAAAAAAGGAGTTTAGGTGAGTTTCAGTGCCGCCCGGGTCACGGCGAGCGAGTCGTTACACGCCACATCGAATCAAAAACAACGATGGCCACGCACAGGATAAATTAAGTTTTAAAAAATTATACAACCACCTCCAAATTATTTTATAGATTACCAATTGATTTTATGAATTAAAAAAAATATTTAAAATTAATTTAAAATAAACTTACTAAATAAATAATTTGTCTGTGGAAATGGTTTTAATTGGAACCCCCCCCCCAAAAAAAAACATTTAACAAGCTGTTTATGATTCATTTGTAAAAGTGCAGTGAGAGTGTGTGTGTGTGTGTGTGTGTGTGTGTGTGTGTGGGGCCTATTAACAAAGAGCACCCAGAAGACCAAATGATTTACACAAGCAAATGATTTTCCGTCTCTTGTTCTGGCGTTGAAATGGGTAAGTGCATCAACAGATCCTTCATAGTTACATCTGTGGTACCCAGGGGCATGGTGGGGGGGTGGGGGGGCACCTCAAACAAACCCAGGCCTTGCACCGTTGCCATAGTTACCGCAGCCCCGACACCTCTGGCGATGGCAGGCGGCCCGACCGCAGAGGAACATTTGAGACGACGCTGGCAGAGTCTGATCGGCCCACAACGAAGAGCCGGGGGGGTGAGGTGGGGGGACAGTCGCCGAGAGGAAGTAACGAACCTCACGGACAAATGGGGGGGGGGGCTGGGGGGGCTGGGGGTGCTGGGGGGGGGCTGGCATGGCATCCATCTCCAGCTGGTGCATCGTGGAATGTTAATTAGGCTGAAGGCAAAGACGGGACACCTCCCTCTTAAATGTCACATCGTCGTGAGGAAAGCTGTGTGTGTGTGTGTGTGTGTGTGTGTGTGTGTGTGTGTGTGTGTGTGTGTGTGTGTGTGTGTGTGTGTGGGGGGGTGTTTGCCTTTCCAGTGGCCATTTCTCTTCCGTTCTTTTTTTTTTTTGTAACCGCGAGCCTTTTTCTCTCTTAACGTCCTCGCGCTCCGTTGCTCCGTGATGAATGGCTCCATTTCAACTCCCCCCTGTTTTTTTTTTTTTTTTTTCCGCTGGAATAGATTACAATCTGTGCAATTGAGCAGAAACAAGATTGATCTTGGAGGAAGGGGGGGGTGTCTATCGACTGCAACTCCAGACCCGTCGAACATCCAGCAACACCTGAAATTATTTGAAATAATAATCTCCTCCCCCACGACGTGAGTCAAATTAATCGGGGGGGGGGTGTCATGACAGTTAATATGAAAAGTTATTATTTTTATTTTTATTAGTCACTGGGGCCCAGTCAGCGCATGACTTATTTAAATAAAAAGGACCCTCGCCTCCCTCGTCTATGAGCAAAAATCCTTTTACATTATCCAGCTCAACGCCGGGGAGAACAAGAAAAGAAGAAACCTGTCCGAGGTCCAGGGAGGCGAGCGGTTTACACGCCGGCTGCTGCCAGCTTACGTTTCGTCTTAGTGTCACATTTTGTTGTGGAGCATCACAGACGCTGGGAAAAGAAAAAAAAAAGCTGAGGAGTCGCCATCGGGGGGGGGGGGGGTGACAGAACGCGGCAAAAACGCGAAAAGACGGGAAGGAGAAAAAAATCCTCGTCGCCTCCCGCCGCGCTCGGCCTCAACCGGGCTGTCAGGGTGGCGAACGCCAAGCGTCCGTTTAAAACCGCAGCCTATTGATTACAATAAACCCACACACACACACACACACACACACACACACACACACACAGAGGATCTATAAGTGGAGCTTACATAACAGTGCAGGTTTAAATTAGAACACGCTTTCGCACGGCGTGTTGCACGAAGCTGTTCTGCAGACGACCACATATCTGCACACGCGGACGCCGCCGCCGCCGCAAAACCTTCGGGCCGACTCGGCGGCTCCCGTGATTTCATTGGCTGATCCGGGCAGCCGCCACCGGGTCGGCAGGCGACCGCGGGAACGTCGCTTCATCCGGCAGCAAAGAAAGCGCAATCATGACATCACCACCAGCGAGAATGAAATACAGCTCAACTCCATCGACCTGGAGCGACGGGTGCGAGCGCCCCCCCCACCCCTCCACCCCCCCGAGTCCTTAGGTCTGGCGCGTCGCGTTCAAGAGCCCCCGAGATGTTAAACACGGCACTGAAGAGGCCCGCGTCTTCTCCGAGCCGCCGATTTGAATATGAAAACGCGATGGAAAGCGGTGATTAAACGCCACTTGAGGCTCGAGCCCATGAAAAGTCAATTAAGTGTTTCGGCGGCGGGGGGGGGGGTTCTTTTGTGCCGGGGTGATGGCGGGGTGGGGGCAACGGTCGGGCGGGGCGGAGCGGTGAGGCCTCCGCCCTCCCCCGACGGATCCGCCTGAAGGCGTCTTTCAATTAGGAGTCGAATCCCGCGGAAACACGAGCGGGAACGTTTTCTGACGAAACACCAAAACAAAGCCGCTCGCCCTCGCGAGTCCCCGAAGCGTCACTGCTGGCCAACCTCCATCTGACGGAGCCCGCATTGCTTATTCATGCGCCGGCGGTGAACGGCAAATATGAACGACAGCAGAAGAAGAAGAAGAAGAAGAAGAAAGAAGAAGAAGAAGAAGAAGGGAAAATAAAATGTATGCGGTTCACGCTGCAGCTGCCAGGTTTTTGATCACCAGCCTGCAAACCTGCAGGAGCGGCTGTGTTCGCCGTGTTGCCCTCCCCCCCACCCTGAGGACCCGAACCAATCTCCGGTTCCCCTGATGGCTTCGCCCCCCCCCCCCCCAAGCCTAAACACCGCTTAACCCGGCACTTTAATTATCGAGTAAAGCCTGAAACCGGCGAAACGCACAAACCCTCTCGAACTGGAGAGGCTCGTCGGATCAAGAGGTTCTGGGGGGGGGGGCTCATTTTCTTGTTGTGGAAAAGTCACGACAACCCGGCGCACTACCCCCACCCCACCCCCCCATTAATGCACACAAATGGCGACCAATCAGCCGGTGCACCACGCGCAAACAAAAAAAAAAAAAAAGCAGGAAGTAGTCCGGCGTCTTTCCCAGGAACGAGCGGTTTGCGCTTTTGCGTTTTCCTCTGGCGTGGAACTCCGGAGTCACCTCGGGAGAAACCGGAGCGCAGCTTAACCGATCGATCGGAACCGGGCGGCGCGGTCCGACGGTGGCGCTCCGCCCGCCGCTCCGTCGCTGCTCCGGCAAACTGAAGTGGAGCTTTTCATCGGGAGGCTGAACAGAGCGGACTTCATAAAGCGGCGGCGGCTGGAAAATCAATGGCCAGATTACAAGGCGGCGCTTTGTTCTGCTGACCGCCGCTGTTTGTGTTTTATTGTTGTTGTTGTTGTTGTTGTTGTTGTTATTGTTTTTCTGCCAGTTAAACCTTTAATAAAAAGGAAGCGAAACGACGCGCCGCCCCGTAAATCTGCTTCCCGAACACGGCGGAGACGGAGCCGGGAGTTTCGCTGCGCCGCTGAAAAAAAACTCTGCGCACCTGGAAGTGATTTCAAACCTCCACCCACCTCCCCCACCCCATCACCCCCATCAACCCCCTCGAGCGGACGTTTAATAACCGTGATACAGAAAGGCTGTGATTTAAGAATCAAGGGCAGCTTTTCATTTTCTTGCACACAAAGCCGTAAATAAAACTGACGTGTCGGGTTCAAAGCGTCACGTCGCTCGGTCACATTCGCGATCAATCTCGTGCTTCAGCTGCTGCCCCCCCCCCCGAAAAAAAAAGAGCAGCGAGTCTCAATCTGAACGTGGGAGGAGAGGTGGAGGTCATGAAATGTCTTTTTCCTTTTCATAGGAATCAGATAAACACATTCCTGATTATTGGCACCTGATGATTACCTGTTTATCACCTGGCAGCTGCAGTGACAGCTGAGGGGGTGTGAAACAAAAGGAAGAGGGTTGCGTTGCAAATTGTGCGACTCTTCTCTTCTCTTTCTCGGTGGTTTTCGTGTGCGATCGCGCAGCAGGATTCCCACGAAACCCGACACGTCAAGCTCGGCTTTTGATCGCCGCCGCCTCTTCTCTGGATGAATGAGCTTTGATTGGGGGGGTGACCGGGTTCTTCATGTCGCTCAAGAGGCAAATTTCGTTGAACCGTTTGGACGGTCGACAGCAGCAGAAGCACAGACGACGAGCATCGCACATCACCAGCGGTTTATGTGGAGCAATAACACGGGCGGGTGGGGGGGGCATGGGGGGGGGCACGGGATCTGGATCTGGATCTGGATCCATTATGGATAATAACAACAGCCAGAGATCCCGTGTCGCGTTAAGCTGCCGGGGCCGCAGCCAAACCACGAGGAAAGATTGTGGGAGCACGCTGGGTCGAATCTTAAAAACTCAGCACGACCGTCCATAAATTCAGCCGGGGGGGGAAGTGGTCGCTCGGCTCGGCTCGGCACGGTTCAGCGCCATTACCGTTTGAAAAGGGAGAAGATGAGTTCAGCAGCAGCAGCAGCAGCGGTGGGGGGGCAGAAAAGGCTGAAGGCGAAGAGCTGCAGCCGACTCGGACTCGGATGAGCGCCGTGGTTCGGAGTCGGGGGAGCGTATCCCGGTCTCGTGACGGAAACTGAGAGGAGACCGTTACGACCTCGGGGGAAGGAGGGGTTGGGGGGTGGTGGTGGGGGGGGGCAGTCCTCCTCCCGCTGCGTGAAGCTCATAAAAAATAAAAACTCCCATGCTGCTCTTTAACAGACAAGAGAGTCCACTCTCTGCACTTTACACTAAGAACCAAGTCTGCCCCCCCCCACCACCACCACCACTGCCAACCCCCCCCCAAGAGCCTCAGTTTTATGGAAAACAGTTCAGGAAAACCATCATAAATTAACAGACTCACGTGACCTCATTCCCACTCTCCAAAAAAAAGTCTCCCAATATGCAGACGACGTTCTTTAATTTTGCAGGGGTCGGTGGGCAGCTACTCAAATACAATCAATGCATTCATTTCCACTCAAACTGGGACTGACTGACCCGCCGGTCTTCAGCGCACCTGCGGTCCATGGGAACCACAGCGAAGGGTCGTTCCAGAACCACCTGCGCTAAAACCCAAACTCACGCTCTGAAACCCGTTTTTACGAGAAGCCGCATAAGCATTAAAGAAAACTGTGCTCGCAGGAACCAGTTTGGTTCCACCTCGGGGGCAGGCGGCGGCGGCAGCCAGGCAGGTGGGCGGTGACACGTGGCATCACACCTGTTTCCACCTGCTGGGTCCGCGGGTCGCTCCCCGCTGCCAGCAGTTTCCCTTCCTGCTGCTGCTGCCTTTTCTTTTCTCTCTCTCTCTCTTTTTTTTTTTTTTAGCATCAGTCCCACGCCCGTTCGGAAAAGCACACGCGTGCACAATCGCACGCCCACCGGCATGCAGAATTTAGCTCGGGGGGGGGCGTGCTGCAGGATGGCGGGCGATAACAGTCGGTTTCAGCTTCGTCACCCGCGACGGACCGATAACGCCGCTAATGCTAGCGTTTGGCGGCTCGATCCGTCGCCCGAAATAACCGCAGCTTCCTCATGATGACGGGGAAGCCTTTGGAAAAATGGCGTGGACTGGTGGATTTTACGCCACCGCGCTCACCGCCCCTTTAAAGCCAGATGAGTCGCCCTGCCCCCCCCCCCTGCAGAAACACTGATTTATATAATAATACTAATAATTTGCATGAGGTTTTGCCGCTTTGTTGTTCGTTTCCTTCGGACGCTGCGTTTCCTCAACGCGCACGAGCCTCGCCGCCGCCGCAGAACGCTGAGGTGAAACTGAGCAAATTCATAGAACTAAAAAAGAAAAACAAAAAGAGCATCAGGAGTTTTCCGCCCCCGCTGCACGCCAGGTGAACCGGTTCGTTGACTGACAGCCCAAAGGTGTGGCAACGACAAAAAAAAAAAGAAAAAAGGATCAAGTCGAAGCACAAAGGAGCTGCCGGGGCGGAGAGGCGAACGATCCGCGAGCTGAGCGCCGCCGCCATCGATCCGGAGGTCCGGGGAGCACCGGACACACCTCCTCTTCACACACACACACACACACACACACACACACACACACGCACACACGAGCAGCGTGAGCGTAATAGATTTCAAGTCCTCCTCGACGAGAGTCAAATCGCCATGGAAACCGAGATTGGCTGTTCGGCAGGTTTGAGAGGCAGCGGCGCCGCTTCCCTCGCACTTATGTGAAAAACCTCCATTTGCACGTCCTCTGATCACCCCCCCAACCCCACGACCACTTCCTCTTCCTCCCCCGGCTCAGCGAGCCAATCACGGCGGCCCCGCGGTGTGCGAGCGTCTCAACTGTGGCAGATAAAGGCTCGGAGATTTGTCAGTAATGACGGGTCCACCAGCGCCCAAACTTCCCAGAGCTGCTTGTTTCAGCAGTAATTACGACGTGTGTGTGTGTGTGTGTGTGTGTGTGCGTGTGTGTGCGTGTGTGTGCGTGGGGAAGGGGGGGGGCAGCGTGACTAGCTATAAAAAGCTTAGCAAGCCTTTTGCTTGTGATGCCATGTCAACTTTTTCCTTTAAGGGAGGCGAGGCGGTCGGATGCGTGAAAGAAAGAAGAAGAAGAAGAAAAAAAAATGGGGGTGGGGGGTTTAAAAGTAACACAAGGAGGGAAAATGCAGAGGCTTGCATGGGGGGGGGCAGGCATGGGGGGGGGGGCTGCTCTGAAGTCTATGAATAGGGATGAGATTGGATCATTGGTGCTCAGCGTTCTCCGATCTGAAGAAGGTGAAGAGTGAGGCGATGAGACAGGTGAGAGGGAACACGAGCAGGGCTGGGGGGGGTTAGGCTGGGGGGGTTAAGGTGGGGGGGGCAGGCAGGAGTTGGAGTGATTGGAAATACGGGAAAACAGAAAGGAACAGAAGGGAAAATCTATCATCTTGTTTCCGTGTGCCACTTTCTCTGCAGCCGGTCCTCGGTAATCACCTCCTCAACCCCCCCCCACCCCCACCCCCACGATCTGTGAGACACAGGTGCTCATGAAGAGACCCCCCCCCCACCACCACCACCACCACCCCCCCAGGCCCTCCTCCTCTTCCTCCTCCTCCTCCTCACTGTGCGCTCAGATCGAGAGCGACTCCTCGACTTCTTCGTCCTGCACTCGGGCAAAAACTGGATACTGAGTGCAGTTTTTTTTTTTGGGGGGGGTGCAGATGACGAGGTGGCGGGGGGGGGTTGAATGAAGATGAACTGATTTTAAACACACACACACACACACGGCTACGGGACGGTCGATTTTATTGAAAACGGTGGTGGTGGTGGGGGGGGATTTATCAGACGTGTCCACCTCTGTTGACCGCAATGGAGGAGTCATCGATCACGGGTCAGTACGGCCTGGGGGGGGGCAGGGGGGGTGATGATGAAGAATCGCTTAATTCAAGTCAGACAGCCCCAGAAAAAAAAAGATGTGAGGATAATTGCGGGAGAAGAAATGAAAAACTGGGCGATTATAATGGGTTTGTATGGATGTTGTGTAAATGTACATTTTTAATGGGGGGGGCCACAAAAACAATATAATTTATATATGTTTTTTTAAGATGGTTGTCACACCTCAGGTTTAAAAACGGACAAAAATAATCTTGAATCAATCAATTTAATTTGATATCGATCAAGCAGCCCTCTGATCGGACATGAGCGAGTCGCAGATTATTCTTCTTGGAGTAAAAAAAAAAAAAAAAAAGGAATATTTTCAGCTTTTTAAAGTTTGACCTGAACTTTGTCGTTAAAATTAAAAATAAATTAAAAATAAAAGCTAATGGCCAGATAAATCCCCCTGACTGTAATACCTGCTGCAATCAGCAAAAACACACACAAACACACACTAATTCCTTAAAAGCAGAGGGCGTCAATTTAAGCGTCTTAATTTTTCAGCGGGCGGGAAACTCAATAAACAAACTCCGAGCCGAGCGCATTTGCATTCCCGCCAACGGCGAGCAATTAGCCATTTAGACGCCGCGCGACGGCAATTAATGCAGCAATCCGCCTTAATGCCCCCACCTGGGGAATTCGTCAACGTCAATTACTGGGAGTGAAGGAAGTCTCTCAGATAAACGGCGTCCCGCTCCGCGACACGTGGACTGAAAGCGTCGGACGCACAACGCCGCCGCCGATTAGCGCAACCGTTAACCCGCCAATTATTTTCTCCATTCAGTCACCGTTTATCTGCAGAACGACAAAAAACGGAGCGTTGTGCACAATGTGACGCGCGACAACTCGTTTTAACGTCACGCAGGACGACGACGCGGCACGAAAAAAAAAAATATATATATATATATATATATAAACTAAAGACTGAAGATCAATTAAATGAAAAACTAAACATTTCCCGTTTCGTCTACTTCGGCGCGAAGGAGCGACGTCTTCCCCGCGCTGAGGTTTCGATACCCACCGGTTTCCTCCGCGCGGCGCGAACCGTCTCGACTTGACGTTCAAAGACGTCTCCGTCCAATCTGAGGAATTAAAAAAGAAGCAGGCAGATAATTTGTGTGATGAAACATCTGCTTTTAATCTCTGCGGCGGCGGCGGGACTTCCTGTGAGTCGGGCTGATTCATGCTCAGATGATGAGCCCCCCAGATAAGATGAGTCCCAGACAAAAAGATAAGAGACGAGGCCTCGCAACCAATTTCTTTTAAAAGTGAATGAGTGTGTGTGTGTGTGTGTGTGAGTGTTGGGGGGTCGGGGGAGATTAATTTGGGGGGGGTGTCTGACCTCGAGGTCTCAGCGAGTATAAAAAAGTAAAACATGGCTGATGTAAATGTGATGTAACGTGCAATGTACCGGTTCTGTACTTCCTTCGCTGGGCCCGAACGCTCCGCCGGCACCAGCCCCCCCCAATGCCCCCCCCGGACCCCCCACCCCCCCCACCCCCCCACCAACGAGCCGGTGTCGCTGCAGGAGCGGCACCAAAGAAAGCCGAGGTGAACCTCAATTTTTCCGCCACCTCCTCGAGCCCCTGTATCCCTGAACCTTTGAAGTCCAGCCAGAATTTTTTTTCTTTTTTGGGGGAGTTGTGAAAAACCCCTGCGACCCCCCCCCCCACACACACACACACACACACACACACACACACACACACCATGACCAGGCAGAGGATTAGCTGAGCCACTGCAGGACTGAGCGGAAAGAGAGGATAGAAAAAAAAAAAAAAAACGGGGGTGGAGGGGGAGCTAGAGGAGCCATGTTTTTCTTTCGAGGGGCATGGGGGGGGGGCAGTGACCCCCCCCAACACACACATATACACACACACACACACTGCCAGAGCTGCGGGGGATTAACAAGCTACTAAGGAAGCAGAGAACAGACCACCAGTCACTTTTTCATGAGCTTCACAGAAACCAATTTGCAGCTGAGAACCGAGGGGGGAGGAGGGGGTATGGGGGGGGGGGCGCTAATTCCCCCACCCCCCACCCCCCAACTCCAACCTGCCCCCCCCCCGTACTGTACCTGCCTCCTGCTGTTGTGTCGCTCACAGAACTCTGTTCAATCATTGATACGGGAACTTCATCAGCTCAGCGTGTCAATCTCTGCAGAATGATGGGGGGGGCTAAACTCGTAATCCCACCATCAGGTTCATATGATCAATCACAGGGGGGTGTTGGGGGGGGGGGGGGGGCACCCTGGAAAAGTTCATTTTCATCACGTGTCGTCATGAACCACAACCACTACAGATTACTCCTCCGCTGTTCTCCGACTCTTCCGGATTGAGAATATTCCAGAGGAGTTTACCGCTCGTTAATCTGAGCGGATTCTTGACACGAGTCGCACAATCTGAGGGAGAAAACAAAACGATGACACGATCGGGACACGACGGCCACCGAGCTCGACGGGCAAATAAAGAGGCGGAGCCCCCCCCCCCCACCCCCACCCGCCACCCGCCACCCGTAATGGGCTCTTCTGTCTTATCTGTGACGGAGACGAGCTCCAGGACACCCCCCCCCAATCGTTACAGACTCCCCTGTGGAAATGGAGGGTTGGCATGGGCGTGCGAGGGAGAGTGAGAGCACATCAGAGCGAGAGAGAGAGAGAGGTCTTAATAAAGCCTCCCTCCCTCGCCCCGGAGATCTCCTCACCCCAATTATACGTCTGACACCTCCACCCTGCTCCATCTCCTCTTATTTCTCACGGATACCCCCTCCACCCCCACCCCACCCCCCCCCCCCCCCGCGCCTCACCACCTCTTAACCCCCCACCCACCCACCCGGTGGCGTTTGTTTCACAGTCTGCTGCTCGGATCGAAGCGGGGATGGATCTTATCTGCCGCTGACACCAGATCAGCGCCGCCACCGAAGGCTTTCAAACTAACTTCACCCCCACCCTCACTGTCGAGTGGGTCCACGGGGGGGGGGGGTCCGGCCCGGGCGACTTCATCAGTACTTTCGAGCCGGATCGGTTCCCCGCGGCAACGGTGGGGCGGATCTGTTCAAAACGATTCTACGCGACTCCAGTGCTAACATGTTAGCCGCCAGACGGCTAATAACGACCCGGGTATCGGAACAAGTCGGATCCGTTCAAATCCGAGGAGCACGGCGCTCGGTCGTCGGGGGAAAAGAAATCCCACGGCGACGATCCGATTATGGTTTTAATTAATTTCATAAACAAAGACACGTTTTTTTTTTCTTCGTCGACAGCTGCTCGGACCAAACAAGCAGTTTTCACACGATAATTCTGCCGCCGCTCTCCGGCGCTTTTCTGACATTTTCCGCTCCGATCGATGAGCCAATTAGTCCAGAACCGGGCCCGCCAGATGAATTCATAATGGAAATAGCCGATCAATCTCATTCCGGTGCCGGGTCTTAATTTTTCCCCCCGCCGGAGCGGAGCGGGCCTGCGGGGGTTAATCGGCGAACCGTCCCGGGCTGACGCTTATTTCCAACGCCGGTTTGTCTTCCCGTTACAAAGTCAAACGTCGCACCGGAATAACTTCGCCGGCCGAACTTCTCCGACTCCCAAGTCCCGACGTTCGGCGAGACACCGCGGCATCCGGCGGAAGATCGGCGCAAAAACAGGCGACCGCCGCCGTTTTCCCTTCAAGGTCGCGCGGACAAGCCCACATCTGGCCGGCCATCTGCTTCCCGGGTGTCCCGCGGGGCGTCCTGTCATCGGCGCTCCCCGTGCCCCGTCCTCTACTGTCCACGTCCCCACACACACACACACACACACACACACACACACACACACACACTCAACAACCTCACGACGTCAAGACGTCAACACGCACGAACCGCAAAGTGACAACACGGCAAAGCATCATTTACTTCCTGTCGAAGCGAGGGAGGGTTCGCATCCAACTCGATCGATCGTCCGCTGAATTGATTAACGGCGGAGCGGATTCGATTGGAAAAAAGATCCAGGACGTCGGGACGAACGACTTGGTTTGGGAACGCCGGGGCAGGAGGGATGTAAACAACAGAATTCCCATGGGAATCTTGTCTTACACACAGACGCGAATGTCGATTTCCGCATTTGTGCGATGTTTTCTGGGCGAACCAGTTAATGTAGCAGATTGGGGGGGTCGGGGGCGGAGCCATAGGTGGGTGGGGGGTGGGGGGGCAGCAGCCCGGCGATCATCTGGCGAACAGACTGCGCTCCTGCCCTTTCTCCACTTCGCTGTCCATTAAAGGAAAGCATGTGCTCCGGCGTCATGTTTCAGGGAAAGTGAAAACACAGCCCCCCCTGTGTGCCCCCCAGGCGTGTTGTGACTCTTCTTGCCCCCCCAGCACTTCTCCTTTGTACCACGTCCCCTCGCTCCACATGGGGCGGGGTAAGTGTCCTGACCCCGCCATCACCGGCCGTCTCTTCCCTTGACACCCGCTCAACGAAAATCAATCAGCGTTGGGGTCGTGCCGCGGGTGGCGGCCCCCCAGGCCCTCCCCTTTAACACGTGACCTCTGACCCCCGCCCGGGTTCCTCCTAAGAGAGCGTGACAGGGATTTGTCTGTGCGCCGCTCCGCTAACAAAGTCCTCGTGTCGGGGCGGGGTGGAGGGTGGAGGGCGAAGCGAGGCCAGACCCGGCACCATAAATCCACCCGCGGGAGGGGGGGGGGCTGACCTGTGTCCGACCCCGTCTCTGGAAAAAAAAAGGGGGGGGGGCAACAGGTTTCGGCTGGACCCCCCCAACCCCAAGAGCTGCAGGATGAGCTTGAGTTTCCCGGACTCCCGACATCCGAACGATCGGGAAGCCTCGTTCCTCTCATGGGAAGTGATTGTGGGGTTGAGGTGGGGGGAGGTGGTGGTGGGGGGCTGAATGGGGCTGGGGGTGTAGGGTTGGGGGGCAGAATTAGCATAGCGTAATTACGCCGGGGAAAGATCCGGGCTCCGAGGAGCAAGACATAACCCGTAATTTGCCATTGTGCTCCCCGCGCAACTGACAGCGGGTCCATGATATCGGAGATAAATGTCGGAATTCAGGCTGTTAGTTTAACTGATGGTGCGTTCAGGAACGATAACAGCCGCGCAGCCAATCGTTCTCCACCCCCCAACCCACCACCACCCCCTCCGTGGGGGTATTATCATGCTAATCTGAGAGGGAAGAAGAAATGAGGAAGTATAATAGGAAGCGGGGACCTCGGGAACGGCGAGGAGACAAAAGGAAGGCGACGGCGGCGGTCCCGAGCGAGGTGGGGGGGGGGGGGCAGGGAGGTGGGTGGGGGGTGACAAATGGACACGGGCGTAGTGGCATCCGCTTAATTAAAAGAACACGACCTAATTAAAAAGAGCTTCCTGGTGAATGGGCCGCCGCGACACGGGGCGCCGACCTGCGCCTCCTGCACTTGTCGGCCATGCAGGAGTCGCTTCCTTCACCATTTTTAAAAAATGCATCTCATTTTCAACTCTGGAGCTGGGGGGGTGGGGTGGGGGTGGAGGCTAAATGACGCCCAACTGCTCAGCCAATGAAAAGATGAGATTTTATTTTCAACGTTATTCCAGATCTCCTGCACAAAAGCTTTCTCGGATATATCTTTGCATGCAGTTATTCCCTAATTCCAGATTAGGAATTTGTTTGGGGTTTTTTTTGGTTGGAGTACGACGTTGCACTTGTTGCAGTGTCGTTCAACGTATTTTGTTCAGTTCAGGGTTTGAAACTGTCGACGGGGGACGAGATTTGACAGCGAATTAACAATTCAAGTTGTTTTTAAAAAACGAAAAACAAGCCAAAAAATTATCGCCTGCAGCTTTTCAAACTGACAGCACTCAGAATATGTGTCTGGGGGGTGGGGGGGTCCTGTCATTGCGTACATTTCTATTTTAAAAAAAAACAAATTAATATTTATTATTAACGCCCGTTTTTTACAAATTCTAATAGGACTCGCGGGCATCAACACTGAACCCGACTCATGATGCATCCGTGAAGAATCAATCGTTTCCTGACCACCACCATGCACCCACACACACACACACACACACACACACACACACACACACACACACAGCTGCAGGGGTGAGTCAACACATGGTTAATAAACCGACACAGTGTCTTGGAATGGGAAGAGTTCAGGAGGAAGAGGAGGAGGAGGAGGTGTGTTTTCCTCGCCCTGGCCCGCTGCCTGGATTTGGATTCATATGACACTAACTGAACCCTCCCCCCACCCCAAAAGACACCCGCCCCCCAGTTTAAAAATAGCCCCGGATCGGGTGGAAACGAGCCCGGAGTTCTGAGAAACGGACGGGGGGAAACGAGCGCGCTACGTGTGGGCGAGCGGACTTATCGCACGCCGGCGTCCCGAGCCAAACGGGGTTTTTTCGCCGCACATATGGCGGCCGCGCAAAATGTACACAAATAACAGCGTGTGTGTGTGTGTGTGTGTTTACATTTAAAAGAAGTAAACACCCACCTCATGCAGGTGGGGGTGTGGGGGGGGTGTGGGGGGTTAAATCTCAAAAAAGAAGAAGCACGGTCTAAATTTAACACGTTCCCGGGAAAATCTGCCGCAATTCCTATCTGCCGAGCACAGAAAGTGGATGATGAAGAGCCTGAGGTGGGGGGGGCCTGGGGGGGGTGGGGTGTAACACCATCAATGAACCTTTAGCCCTGCAGAGCTTACAGTGCAGGGGGGGGGGGGGGCAGCGGGACTCGGACAACTTTCTTTTTTTTTCCAAGGAACAAGGTCAAGGAGCTATTTTTGGGAAGTTTGTAAATTAGGGCCCTCCACTTGTTGGGGTGGGGGGTGGGGGGCATTGGGTGCAGGTGGGGGGGGGCTGTCACATGATACTGCTGAGAGCAGCACCCATTTAGGTTTTCAAAAAGGCGGGTGATAACTCTCCAGAGGACAAAAAAAAAAAAATCTCTGAACACTTAAATAAATTAAATATGTGAATACCTGTCACCTTCGGAGCGCGTGGAAGAGCGGGAAGGGAATGTGATGGGGGGGGTTAATGTGTGAAAGCTACAGCTTTGGATGGGGGGGGGGGGGTCTTATCTTAGGTTTTTAATTTCCTGCTTCATTTCACGTTTCAGGACCATAAAAATTCTCATTTCGAAAAACTGCAACGAGCAACAATGAGACATGATCATAACTCAGAATTACTTCTATAGTAACTAAGCAGCAGACACACACACCCCCACACACACACACACACACACACACACACAGACACACACACACACACACACACACACACACCAACCAACCAACCAACCAACAGCAGCCATTTGTCTGGAGGAAACAGGAGAGTAACTGGAGCTGTTAGCGGCCGGACAAGAAAATAACTCGGCTAACAGAGATGAAAACTGAAAATCAGAGGAAAAGGAGGAAGTTACACACAAACACACAAACACACACACACACACACAAACACACATACACACACAGAGTTTCATTAAAAGCCAATCATGGGGAACCGAAGCACGAAATCAAGCGCAGCAGCACGCCCTTAGCGATGAAGGTGACGAAGATGCTGATGATATACATGTTGGATGCCGTGGAAAACTCTCATCCACGAGAAGGAAAAGACCAGGATGTTGGTGGGTGGGGGTGGTGTGTGTGTGTGTGTGTGTGTGTGTGTGTGTGGGTTGCTCCACCTGCAGCCCGGCCCTCATTATGATTGATTAAGACATCATCTGGAACAACAGAACCAACGCACGCCGCACTTTAAACCGCTGTTTGTTTGACGATTCATTTTCTTTCCTTTCACCACGGATCCTTTGTCTCGCGCCGCCGAGTTGCCCTCTGGGTAACAGCCTCTGTGATGCTCGCTCGCTCGCTCTCTCTCTCTCTCTCCTCCGACGAAAGGGCAACGGACGCGGGAGACAAAAGCATCAATCTGACGGCAACCGCGACGCAACGCAAAACGGGACGCGCGCACAAAGCCGGGCGAGCCATTTAACGGCAAAAGGAGGAGGCCGAACAAAAAAAAGGAGCCGGTTTAAAATCCCGACAAAGACGCTTTCACGAGACGCAATCTAAAAATACGAGGCGGTGTGCTGACGCGGCGAGCTACAGGTTCGAGGGTGTGTGTGTGTGTGTGTGTGTGTGGGGGAGTTAGCTGGCGAGCGGAGCCATGTTTGACGAGGGGTTAACTGAAAAACAGCTCGACAAAACCGCAGGAAGACAGCCAGTCTGGACCGAGGCCTGTCGTCCGTCCAGTCCTGCGGTACGCCGCCCCCCTGCCCCCCCACCCCCCCACCCCCCAACCCCCAGTAGCCTCTCGCTGAACTCCCCCCCCCCCACCACCTTGTAGAATTTACACACTCATCAGCTCGGCTATAATTTCCAGTCCTGCACGAAACCGCACCGGGACCGCAGGAGGGAAGCCGCCGCACGCCTGTTTCTGGAATCAGAAGCAATTACAAGCCTGCCAAGGAGGAGGAGGAGGAGGAGGAGGAGGAGGAGGAGGAGGAGGAAGAGGCTGTAATGGCCGACGATCAGGCGTGCGGGAGAAAGCGGGGCGGAAGGTGCTGAAAACATCCACGGGTCGCTCGCAGAAAATCCCGCAGCGGGGACGACAAAAAAAACGGCAGTTGTCTCCGCATCATGGGCCGTAAATGTGCAAATGAAGTTGGGAAAAAAAAAATCCTGCAGGCCGGCGTAACCCGGGAGATACAGAGCAGCCAATCAGCAGACAGAACATGGTGTGGGGGGGGTTCCTCCAGGCCCAGTAAAGAAGTTGTTCTGCTCGGTTGAGAGAGAGGAAAAAAAAAAAAAGCCCACTGGAGTCCGGACAGTGATGGAGCGCCCGCTTCAGCCGGCCTCCATTCTTAACCTGCCCATTTGGTAACGCTCCGTGCAACATGTTAATGCGATTCGTCGCCGGGCCGCGGACGAATGGGGGGGTTTGGCGGTTGGGGGGGGGCCGAGGCCGAGGCCCGGCGGTCTCGGGCCGAACAGCCCCTGACCGGTCTGCGCTGCGTCAGCCCCCGGATTATGGATGACGGGGAGCCCGCGGGGCTGATGGGTAATAATTCACTCCCGGGGGGGGGGGTCCCGCACCCTTTGCCGGACGGGATCAGGTTGGTGGTGGTGGGTGGGTGGGGCAGCCTTGGAGCTCACATCCTCCTGACGGACTCCTGCCTCCTCCTCCTACTCTCTCTTTTTTCACCGTCGCGCCTCTCATTGGCCGCCCAGTTGCCGAGGTCGGCGGTCGCTTCAGACGAATGAGCGGCTGTCGAGGTGCCACCTTAACCCCCCCCACACACACACACACACAAATACAACATTAACCAACGCTTTCAAGTTCTACTGAGCCTGAAATGGCGGCGAAATGAGTGTGTGTGTGTGTGTGTGGGGGGACGTGTCACGCAACACGTCTCCATGCGGCTACGTGCAGATATCCTGCACTTTATCACCGCGATGAACACGGAAACTCACCGAACCCCCCCGCCGAGGGCCGCAGTCCTCAGCCCCTGGTTAGGAGCCTATTTCAACCATCATTACCCCCGAGGGCCATTAGGAATATGCCATCTGCACTGGCGGGGGGACCCCCCCCACACACACACACACCCGCACCCGCCCCCGCCGTCGGGGCCTCTTGTCATTTTAAACGAAAAGCAAGCGGCGAAATGGAAATGGGAAATAAAATTACACACAGGGCTAAATGCGCCATTAACCATGCTAACGGGAGCGACGGACCTATCAGGGCCCTGCGAACGAGGAAGCGGACGACGGCGACGCTCAGCCGTGACAAGGGGGAACGCCGACATTTAGCGCCATAACTCAGCCGTCGGCAGAATGGGACTTTGCTAATGGCGTGAAGAAGAAAAAAAAGAAAAAACACAAAACAGGAAGGAGTTGAGCGCCTCAAACAGGAGTTGAATATAGATTTGCATGCACAGAGCCCTCGGGCGGGTGGGGTGGGTGGGGGCTGCCGAGCGTCAGACGGGGCGTCTCACTTACGAGACGTCAAATAAAAATCACCTGAAACCGCGCCGCAGCGTCACAGGGCAGCACCGACTGCCAAGTCACCGCACAACTGCGGCGGGAAACCGCAAGCCATTGTTGCCCCCCCCCCCCAACCCAATCAGTCCTATGATATCACTGCAGCAGCTGGGGGGGGGGGGGGCAAAACCAAAGGAAATCACAAGATCCCGACCACACGGTCTCCACTTAAAACATCTGACTGCGAGCACAGAGTCGCACCATGTTTTCTGCCCCCGCTCCCCCGGCGACAGCCCCCAAAAAAAGAGGAATAAAAACGAGCAGGAGGCCGTTCAATCCAGGCAACGAGAAAAAAAAAAAAAAAAACCCTAAAGCTCAACATCAATTTTTCAAAATGCCTGCAAAACTTTTCTTTGCAAGGCCAGAGACAGATGAGGAAAAAAAAAAAAACCCAGAGCAGAACCAAGCTTTGGCAGACATTACCCTTGCAAACGGGCCCCAGATCGAAGAGCGGTGGAGTTTATCTGTTTGTGCACGCCACGGATTTATTTACTGCTGAAATGCTCTTAACCTCAACTTGAAACTGAACACCCATCCAGGGAGAGAGGGGTGGGGGGGGGCGCACAACAGGCCGAGACAACAGCCGAGCCGGGGCATCCATTTCAACACCGGCCAGAACCACAGGTTTCTCTCCTGCATCTGTGCAGGAGACCAACACTGAAAACTCTGCGTGCATTTAAAAAAAAAAAAACTGTTAGAAACAATGAGCTCATCGTTTTCCCTCCCGAGTTTGGCATTAATGCAAAAAAAAAAAAAAAAAGCTGCAGATCGAGACAAGCGAGCAGCAGGTCGAGACGCACAGCGGGGAATCATCACAGTCACGCAAACGGTGTTTGCTCTTTTCCAGGCATCCAGAAATTCATTTATAACGTGATCCACTGGTTAAAATACAAAAAAATAAATAAATAAAGGAGCAAATTCCACATTACACAAACCGCTTTTTTTCTTTGCTGGAAAAAAAAATAAACAGGGCATCCAAATTAAATTAAAGCCTCTTTGGGGAGACGATCGCGTTATCAAGCTCGCTGATTTACGAGAAGTTGCAGTCTGGCGAAAAACAGGCGTTCGGGTTTTTCAGCGCCGCCGGACTTCATGTAAAAAAAACACCAGTTCATGTGTTAAACCCCGACCGCGCAGAAACGACACGGCGAAAACAGCTCGCATAACAACCACAGCAATTAACCGTCGTCTGATACGGAGTTGTGATTTTTATTTTTTTTTTGGGGGGCTTGTTCTTTGCAAAAATAAAAAACAACAAGTCTTTGGGGGGGAAAAAACAGCCGAGGAGAGGAGGGGAAAAAAAGCGACAACGAAAACGGTTTCTCCGGAGCACAACTCGAAGGGAAGAGTTTAGCGTCATAAAACGCGTAAGAGACGTGGCGTCTACTTAAATAAAATTAGAATGAACATTTTTGACGCTGGGATAATCCCATGTGACGTGACAAACTTGGGAGCATCGGGCTCTTAATGAGCGAAGTGAGCGCAGCGGCAGCGGCGGCGGCGGCGGCGAAGTCTCCCAACTAGCAAGCGAACCGTTTCTTACCTTACTGTTTCCCTCCGTGTCTCCACCGCGAACAACGACACAGCGGACGCCGCGGTCTCTCGGTGGTGTTTTTCGGAGACGTCGTCGCAGACCAGGAGCCGGTTGTCGAGGCGGAGGAGTTAGTTTTAGCTAAGTTTTTTGGGTTTTTTTTTCGTCGCCAAACGGTTTGTATTCCCAGCGCGCCGCAGCAGCGGAAAGGCGCCCGTCACCACTGTGAAAAGGCTCGAGCCAGACTGAAATCACAACACTCCGGCAGCCGCTCAGGCCACGCCCACCCGGCGTTGGTTGACAGGGCGATGCGCCCAATGGCGTGGCCGCGTTGAGATCGCGACGTCTCCGATTGGTCGGTTTTCGTTCGTATGCGCACAGAGCCCCCGCCTCGCACGGCTCACTTTTCTCTTCCAGATGTTGAATACCTTAACATTAGCTGCCCCCCCCCTCCCCCCTCCCCCCTGCCCGTGAGCGTGAACCAGCCAATCAGAGCGCAGGACATGGGGATTTAAACACACACAGTCTGATCGTATGGGAGTTGAACCCCATGTAAATGAACGGGAAGCGACATTTTTACACTTGTAAATAATATTGTGCTCCATCATATTAATCTGTAAAGATCTCAGTGCACGTGTTAGGTGGAAAAGTATAAAGTACTTGCAGCATATAATTTAGTATTATCAAGTAATCTGGAAATTGTGGCCATAATACTAGCCGAAGAGAAAATAGTTGCATATTTTAAAGTAATATGCGGTATGGAAATTTTTATTATTGGTGCTAAACGGTAGGCCTGTTAATAACTAACTAGATTTTATAATCATTTAATCAATTTAATCTACTTAATCCGGGACTGTAGCTCAATTAAATAATTGTTTATACCACAAATATGTCATCACAAGTTTCCGGTAACATCTTCATATCAGCCCCAAACCCCAAAATATTAAATTTACAATGATATAAAACTGACAAACGCTTCCACTGTGATCAATACGTGCTGTGACCGTACAACACAATACAAATATGTTAAATGCATCCACAACTGTAAGGTGAGCTGTTCTGCATAGAGGGCAGCAGAAAAATACAAACCGCCTGCACTGCAAAGAATAAAAGCCGAAATATACGATTTCAAAAGCAGAGGACGAAGCAAGGTGAGAAGATCTAATCACGAGCGTGATGATGACAGTGATGAAACACTAATAAGACACCTGCGCAGGGATGGCAGCGCTCAGGCATTTGGTCCGGCTCTGCACCGGCGTTTGATGATAATCTAGTAGATGGCTGCGGACTCGCCCGGCTCATTCATCTCCAGCTTTAATCTACCGGATTTCCATTTCAGTCAGTCTCTCTTGTCAGGACGCTGTAGCGCGATACAAAGCAAAGGGACAACAGTTCAAGTGGCTCCTGCAGCAACTGCGTGCAGCGGTTATGACAGGACGTATACAGCGTTAGCTGCTTTGCCAGTCAGTATGAATACGATGGCCTCTCTGGCCCCGGGCTGCACAAACACGGCGGTGTGTTTTCGGTTATAGTAGATTGACTCCGTTGGCTTCTTTTGGCAGTGCGAGGCCTGCCTGTCGAGGTGAGGCTCGCTCGTCTCTGCCAGTTTGTTTTTTTGGCAGTAAAAAGGGTTTGATATACTGAGAAGCTTTTCTCCTTTTGAGCTTCCGTCCTTTTTTGTCTCAGTAACTGAGTCGCGGTTGCGTCCTGGATGCTAACGCCTCCGGAGCCTCGCTGGTTTTGTTCTGGAGCGTCTGAACGTGCAGAAAAACTTTCCCGTCTGAGAATCAGACGCTGCGCAGGAAATATGAAGCCACGGCTGCTAACAGTTTAGCTTAGCTTAGCTTAGCATAAAGGCTGGAAACAAGGGGAAGCAGCTAGCCTGTCTCTGTCCAAAAGTAACAAAACACACCCGCTAAAGCTAAATAATTAGCATATTACAATATTGTAAATAAATACACAACTGTTTTCAGAGCCTCTGATAAAAGTTTGATTAGTGACGTGTCAATCTGAGAATCCAGGAGTTATTTTTGCGATGACATTTTGTAATCCCCCCCCACCCACCTGTCTCATCACTGTCGTTTAGTGACTTTTAGCGTATAAAGGGGAGTGAACCCCTCGCCTCTTGCCTTCTTATCTCACAAAACCACACTTCCAGCAAAAACAACAGAGGTGCTGAGAAATTTGAACATGATAATTGGTTAGAAAAGGGCAGCGGAGCTGTGGGCTGTCATCATCATTCAAACCGCCGCTCACCTGTTTGCATAGGAACGAGGAAGCGAGGCTGCAAAACTTTTGCCGGGGCACGAGTACGACGCACATCAGAAACTCTCCGGAGACAGATCTACATTTTAACTTAATTCAGACTGTCGGTTGTGAGACATATTAATGTTGTGTGTGTTTTTTTTCTCCTGCCAGTATTCTGACATACACGTCTGAGGAGCAGTTAGTTTTAGGGCAAAGTAATGGATAAAGTGCTGGGCTCAATAATTATTATTTTGCATTAGCCTCGGCCAAATCGTGGATATTTCCATAGAGGGTTTCCTTCACCGGTCCCAATAAAAAGCTGTAATGTTTTCCTGCGGTTCTACGTTCTATGACACCAATAAATAAGCAATAAGGCTGCGGCTACTAAAACAACGCTATTCTGTTTAATGCATTGCTGTTCTTGCTTATTCCAAAGGGGGGAAAAAATTAAACAAGTCGGTTATTCTTTAACTCAAAGCCTGGAGACGGGGATTTTTTTTAAATTTCCCCAGTCCACGCTGGTTTCCTTTAATGTGAAGGTGTGGTTTGGTCGATCCTAATCAATAGATCATTATTCTGTGGGTCAGAAAACACCCGCGTGGGATGTTTTGCAATGGTTTCCTCCATATTTTGCATTTAAGGTCTTTAACTCTGCACATTTGTTCTTTTGCATTCCCGTCCAACGCAAATACCCAAATACCAAACATGTTAACGAAGGCAAGATGTTCCTTGTGACCATGAGAGTGAGTCTTTTAAAAAAAAAAAAACAGGTCGTGCGACCTATAGGCTGGCTGAGCGGCTGACAGCCATGCTGCAGGACGTCAACAAATGCCTGGCGCTGAGGGAGAAGCATGTGAGCACAATGGCTGGATTCAAAAACAAACACACAAAAAAAAACAGCAGCCTGTTTGGGAGTCGGCTGGAACAACTCGAAGAGTCACCTTACAGCCAATTATGAGAAATGCGCACACACACACACACACACACACACACACACACACACGAGCTATATATTTCATGTGCGGTCCCGCGGGGCTCTTTGAGGAAGCGAAGGCAGCGAGAGCCGCGGAACAGAGCGGGAGGAATGTGGGCCCCGGCATAATGATGACATCGCTCCGCCAGGCTTCACCGCCCCCGACTGTAAACCCGGGGACGACGTCTTACCTGGATTTTCCGGGAAGCCGGGCGCGTCCCGGGCCCGTCGATAAGCGTATGTAAATGTGCCGCCCCGCCGGGAGGGCGGCGTGGCTCGGCGGTGCGAAGGACTGAGATGATGAGATGATTAGTTTTTGGTTTTTTTTTCCAACTGGGGATGTTTTGAATGTGTGAGTGAAGGACTGTTGTCGCACAATGAAGATTTTTACACATAATCAGACGTGCGACGATTTAATTCGAGGGTGAATCTGCGCCGGATGCCGATGGGCGGGGCTTGACAGGTGAGCGGGCGTCGCCGCACCTGCTGAACTGAGCCGAGCCCGAGGGCCTTCGCGTACGTTATCTGTTGCCGAAGGACAAGCTAAAAAAAAAAAAAACGTGCGATATTTGGCGACAGTCAGTAAACAGGCTGCCGTTCTGCAGAATCATGAATTAAACATGTCGGAAAATCCAGCGCCACGGACCGCGAGCGCCGCTATTTATATGTCTATTATTGAGGTTGAACGACTGATCTTTATGTTAATGTTGTTCAAACACACGGGACTCCCGCAGATACAGACATTTTTGGGGGTAAGCGCGTACGAAATGATGCTTTTGATGGATCGTTACGCTCAACACGTGGATCATAGAGGAGCTGAGACAAGCATCGATGTTTGTCTCCGGGCTGAACGTCCAGGCTTCCTGCCTCGGAGCTCCGACGTAGATCGAGAGCCGCTGAATCGATGAGAACTTAATTCCCTCGCGATCGGATCCTGCGGCTGATGCGAAGTGAAACACGTGATCAATTGGTCCAGGTGATCAACCCCCCCCCCCCAAAAATCATGCATCCGACCGAAAGTCGACGCTTAATCCTCTCGTTGCAGTTAAACCCAGAACAAACGTAAATACAGCGGATATCGCTTCCCGCGGTATCAGCGTCACCGTGGAGACGAGCCGGCGCTGACGGCGAGACGTGTCTCCTGAGTGCACCTGATGTAGACGTCTCTTTAAACGTTATTTATCACTGACGGCTCAGCACGAGGATGCATCGCTGTGTGTGTGTGTGTGTGTGTGTGTGATCCTAATCCAATTCTGGCATCCGCAATCCCCAGCAGGTTTTTGTTTTGTTTTTTCTTGTTTGTTGTTTCAAACCAGACGAGATTAAGAGAGATTTTGTTTGTTTGTCTACCATCTGAAATAAATGTCAGGGGTCAGTTTGAGGTCACAAAACGTCCGCTCGATGCAAACTGGCGTGAAAACGAGCACACGCGCGATCTTTGCGTCGACGCGTCGGCCGTGGCCTCCCCCCTCTGTTCGACAACGCCGCGTCGCCGTTATCGTTTTATCGTTATCTCCACATCGCAAATGTTTATCTTCCCTGAGCCCGCAGGGTCACGGTTTTTACGATTTAATTACGAGGGTGTTTGGGATAAAACGTCGAACGACCCGCAGGAGAACGTCCGACACGGCGCAGATATTATGCGTAAAACCTCTGGTTGTCTCAAGATAATGAGGTCATCGGGTCACGATGGCGACACGGCGGTTTTATATATCTTAAGATAACAAGATAATGAAATCATTATCCCTGACTAATGGGGGTTAAACAGCGAAGATGAGAACCCCCCCCAATTTATTTTAAAGCTGCGCTAATCAATATCTTCATATAAACAACGGAGCCGGTGATTAAATGCACAGAGGCCTGATCTCCCCTCACGTCTGCCCCGCTCTCCATCACCCGGATCATGAGCGCGTTTGTTTTTCGTACCGGCAGAGCCTGAGGACGCGGACAGATGCCGACGCCGCGGGACGCCGCCGTCCGCTCCGAAAGGACGAGCGCTCGCCGACCGCAAAAGGTCCCACGAGCGGTGCGGTTAACGCCCGGGTGGATAAACACATCATGAGGAACGTCACGAGCGGCGGCGTGCGGCGAGCCAGGCGAGCAGACACACACACACACACACACACACTCTCCTGCCCACAAACCACCACAGTGTGCGATTCAGCAGTGAACAGATATCGCTGTCGTCCTAATACGACACAGACGAAATGAGCGTTTACCCGGGTGGGGGCGCGACCCGCTGACCCCCCAGGAGGCCTCGGGGGCCGCCGCCCTCCTGACCGCCGTGACACGAGGCATTAACACCGGCTGGGTTTTCATCGGCAGCGAACGCAAATTTTTACCCGGAGGTGGGAAACGCCTTTCCTGGAGCTCGTGCCTGCTCGGTTACGATGCCGCGCATCTCAATACGGAGAGTGCAGGTTAGCGGCGCTTTGATGCATGAAATCATATTGTTAGATTTAGCTAATTTGAAAAACAGGGACTCTGAAGGTCAAAGCAAACCCGGTTTGTTTCGGACTGCGTGCGATTACTCTATGAGAACTTTAAAAAAATCCTCACTGGACAGTGATGAAGTGTCGTAACTTAATGCAAAAAGCAGGAGCACGCTGGAATGACAGATGCAGCGCGCAGACTTTATTCAATTTGTGCTTCTTTAATTCCATTAGGAGGAATGAGGTTCCAGAGAGCTGCGGCTGCTGCACATCAGTTATTCTCCTGCACCCAAGAAAACACAATGCGCCGCACGCTTTTTTTTTTTTTTTTTTCCTCTTTTCAATTATCCATTTTCATTTACGACGCGCGGGCCCGTACAACTGACAGCAGGACCAGCCTCTCCTCCTACTGTACATCACCGTCGTTACGGGAAGCTCAGAGGGTGAAGGGTCGCGACCCCCACGACCTGACGGGATGATGAAGGTGGATGTAAGAGGCGAAGAAGTGGAGGAGAAGGATTTGTTTGGATGAGCGGTGGATAAAGGACTGAGGATATGACTCCATGTTTGGAGGAGGCGGGATGTGAGGCGCTTCTCGAAGAGTGTGTGTGTGTGTGTGTGTGTGTGTGTGTGTGTGTGGGTGGGTGGGTGGGGGGGCAACGCACCATTAGAGAGTGACAACCCTGCGTGGATCGATCACCGGGCGGGATAACGAACGAGGAACCGCGCCTCGGATCATCGCAGCAGGAGTTGGGTCGGTGTTCCGGGTACGAGGCCGAGCCCGGCGACCTCCGGATCACGAGCTTATCCGTCGACCGCCTGTCCCACGAAGCCGGGAGTTTGATTCCACCGCTTCATCTTCTCCTCATTAAATCTCCTGATCGTCTCCGGGCTGGAAACTTCAAAACCGGAACTGTACGCTTTAATATCGCCTTCGTAACAGATCAATAGATTTTTTTTTAAACTTCCGCCAAGACTCGACGTGATTTACGCGACGATGAAGGGAAAGAGGTTCTGCGCTCATTGTTTCCTGCGTGACTGAAGACGGCGACGATGATGATGAAGGGTAGCGTACCGGTTCTGGATTTGTAAACAAAACTACAAAAAGGATTTAAAAAAAACAAACAAAAAAAACTCCAAACGCAAAGAGGAATCACAAAAAGGAAAACAAACGAGTCTCCGGACGCTCGTAAACAAAACTGAACCACGTCTGACGATGATTCCACAGTGTGTGTTTACATCTCGAACGCTGCTCAATTTTAAATTTTATAGATCCAGTTTTTTGGGGCCGCCCCCCACCAGGATGAAGAAAGCGAGCAGAGTTACGGCCGAGCAGATTCCCCTTTTATTTCAGATATTGTGCGGCAGCTCTTGACTCCAGTTGTTTAAGATAATATCAGAACCCGGAGAACCGGGGCCGGGTCGCAGCCTCTTAAAGCCGTAAAGCGGGTTTAGTGCCGTCCTATCATCATCATCATCATCTGGAGTTCGGGCCTTCCTTGCCCCCCACCCACCACCTCCACCCCCACCTCCTCCACCCCCAGGGGAGCATTAGAAGACGCAGTGTGATTTCAGGGGGCAAAAACTCCAAAATGGATTTCAGAGGAGATGGGGGAGAGAAAAAAAGATGTGCTTTAAAAAGATCACAATCTTTTCTCGTAAAAAAAAAAAAAAAAAACTGCATGAAAGTGGCTGAAAATGGAGGGGGGGGGTGAGATGGGATACGAGCGGGGTAATCTGCGCGAGAGTGTTTCTCAAAAGCACTTCAGCATCCCATCGTCTTGGCCGTCAAAGGGCCCAATTTACAGAGGAGAGGATTACAGGGCCAGATTATCTCGGCCGAGTTACCAGGCCTGCCCCCCCAAAATAGCATCATTACCCGTCTGGAGGAAAACGAGCGCGCAAAGGGGGGGGGTCAGAGGAAGAGCGACTATCTCCGCCCCCCCCCTCTGTTGCAGGGCGCCGGATGGTTTTCAAGATTTCACAGGATTATGACTCGCAGAAATGTGCGGGAGTTCACAGCCGAACCTGTGACGCAGCAGGAAGCTTTCATGTGTGCACACACACACACACACACACACACACACACACACATACAGTGGATAGCGGGATATTGCGGCTGAATTCCAGACCAATCACTTCTCTGTTAGCGAGCTGACAGGCTAACGTGTTTGCTAACTGAGCGTTAGCGGGCGCGATAAAAGGAAACAGCTACTTCCTGGAAACCGGAGGCGAAGATGGGAGAAGTGATTTGAAGGTGATGGTGGGGGGGGGGCGACTGCGGATGAAAACATGGCGTGGATGCAAGAGCGATGACGTGAAGCAGAAAACGAAGCGACGCCGACGAGCCCGTGTCGTCCGGGTGAACCGCTCGACGGGTTCGACTCGCGTCAGAAACCTTTTGGGCCGAACCGCGGCCCCGGATCTCACACACACACACACACACACACACACACACACACCGGGGCCAGGACCTCATGTTTGAAGTTCAAATGGGAGGCAGCGGTTTCTGTCCCTACCCAGAACAGAGCTGCTCATTCATGCCGCTCCTTCGCTTCGTGGCGTCATGTGTTTGTCATCTGGGCTTTGTCTCGGCCGCCCGACATCGCCGGGGCCACGCGACCTGGGAAAACACGGGTAAACAACCGCAGAGACGGGCAACGCGTCAACGCACGTCTCTCCTCCGCCAGGTCACACGGGGAGGAAAAAAAAACTCTGCTCTGCGGGAAGAGAGAGAGAGAAAAAAAAAAAGGAGTCGTGATATTTATGGTAGAAGGTGAAGCGATGCTCCTCGTCGAGCGGCGTTAGCTCGCGCTCGCCCGCCCGCCCACGGTCAGGTAGGTGTTGCGGAGCGGGAGGCGGCGAGGGCCCGTGGGGGCACGCCGACTACACGGAGCGAGGAGGTTGGAGGTTGGAGCTGCGCTCGGTGGAGGCCGGGCACACCGGAGTCTCCTGCCCCCCGGGGGGGGGCGTTCGGTGGCTAACATTGGGCCGACCTTCCCCCCCCCCCCCCTCGCCGCCACCGGAGGGCAGTTAAACGGCGCGCCCTCCCGCCCTCGGCGGATCAGGGGCAGCGTTTTAAACCGATCGGATCGCGGCCCTCTGCGGCGCGGGGGTGAATAAATCTCTGAGCCTTTAAAGAGCGGTGATTAAAAGTTTTACTGCGTCCGTCTGCCGCGCCTCCGGAGCGAGGACAGCAGATTTCTTCTTCTTCTGTTTTTTTTTTTTTTTTTTTTCTACGCCATTTGTTTAATGACGAGCGGTATTGATGTTTTTTTTTTTTCGCCCAGGACGGAGTCAAATATTGGACTTGTTATTAAAAGCCCACTCTTCCCAGCGCTCAGGATCAGTTTTCCCACAGAAAGGTTAGCCAGAAACTTCCATGTGCCTGGGGGGGGGGCGAGGGGTGGGTGGGGTGGGGGGGGGTGGGTGGGGTGTGGGTGGAGGGGGGGTTACAGAGGAGCAGAATGCTGCAGTTGTTTTGTCGAGAGATTAACGTCCAGAAAATGTCAGGATAAAGTGAAAACACGGTGCTGATTAGCAGCACAGAAGGTGTTGATGACCCATTATTTTCACCCCCCCGTCCTTCATGCACCTACGTACCTTGTTACGACCCCCCCCCACCCCCACCCCCACCCATCCCCTCCACCCTGACCCCCCCACCCGACACACACGGAGACGTATTTGCAACTTAGAAAGACTAATTAGACCGTCAGCGAGAAACAAGGGTGGGGGGGTCAGTCGCAGTCACATGTAATACTGCATTAATTGGTGTCACTTCACCGGGGGAGGGGGAGGTGGTGTTATAGCCCCCCCCTCCACCCCACCATCCACCCACCTCCACCTCCAGGTGACGGGCGCGCTGACACGCCGCTCGTTCTTCAGGCTGCGGTGGAACGAGGAGAATGTTGTTGTTGTTTTTTAAACCTTTATTTGTGCAGTAATTTATTAGTGTGTCATCCATCACACACACCCCACCCCACCTCCACCCCCTCCACCCTCAAGTCACCTGTCAATCAAACGTGGGCGGCTCCCTCCCTCATTGGTTTTCCTGAGATTTCCCGGATGAGGGTTGGAGCGCCTGCGGGTGGCGCTCTCCTCCCCGCTCCCGCGGTTTGATCTGGCACAAAGGGATAGATGCTGCAACAACAACAACAACAACAACAACAACAATAATAATCATAACAATATGTATAAATAGATAAGTTAGAAGAATAAAAGTAGCATGATTTACAGTCTGTCCGGCTAAATGCAGCTTCCTGGTTATCCGTCTTTTACCGACGTTATACGACGACTTCGCTAACACCTCCGTTAAATAAATCACCCAACCTGACGTTTTATTTTTTCTATAAATGGAAACACGACCCGCAAACTGAGAAAAAAAAAAAATTTGTGGAGCCTTTTGAAAACGTATTAAACCTTTATCTTTAACAGCGGCGGCGGCGACGAGGGCGATAAACCCTTTACATTTTGACATCCTATTTTATTTGCAGCTTTTTTTTTTTAATCTCCTCCTTTTTTTTGATGGTGAAACAGCTATTTCAGTTCTGACCTTTATTTGAACAAGGACCCGTAACTCTCGCTGCACTGGAGCTCCGTCTGTCAAAACCCCCGCCCGACGAAAAAAAAAAAAAACAGCAGTTTGACACGAGCGCGGCAGAAAACTGTCAGACGCACAAATCTGGGATAAACCAGGCGAAGGCGGTTCCGTCAAACGTCTCGCGCGGTGTCATGCAGACAGCTAAACAGAAGTGAGACGGTTCTCGCCCCGGCGGGCGCGACCCGTAAAACAGCGAGCAAAACGGCTCGGATCGAGCACGCGAGGCGCTTCGCTTCCAAGACAGACGTTTGTTTTTTTTTTCTCGCCGTCAAAAGAGGAGCGAGGACTTCACCGCCATCTTGGCAAAAGACCTGACGGACGGACGGACAGACGGCGCTCCTTCGCCGCCGGAGGAGAAGAAGAATTCAGAGGCGGGATGCGATTAGCGTAGCTTAGCATAAAAGACTTGAAATAGCCTGGAGGAGCTGGAACTCAGTAAATTATTCTGATTTTACAGATTCCTGATTATTTAATCCGACCGAGGGAGGGGGGGGGGCAGAGTCATTGGACGTTAATATAAAAGTAGAAGAAAATGGATTTTTTTTTTTTTTTTTTTTTTTTGGAAGGGACGACTAACCAGGCGTATCTCATGTGTAATGGGATGTAATTAGCAGCCAGGTGTAAAATTAATTTAGGTTTCATTATGACTTTAAAAGCCACAGATGTGCCGGTTCTCTGCCCGGACGCTCGGCGGTGTTCCTCAACTTTATTTAACTTTGCGGCGACTTTACGATCGTCTGGAAAAAAAACACCACAGATGTTAATCGCGGTGGCATTTGACAATCATAAAGTACATTAGTACGACTGTCAGCCGCATGACTTTGATTTTCAGATCGACTAAAAACTCTGATTTAATCCGACGGGGAAACTTAAAAAACTGATTTACTTTCTGTTCCATCTGCATTGATTGATTTTTTTAAAAATGTGATTACTTCAAACACAGAGACATGAAATGTGATTTTAGAGCGGGAGTGGGAGGGGGAGGTGCTGTCTGGATGTTGAGCATTTGAATGATACCTTAATAATAAAAAAAATCAAAGTCATGTTCACTTTTTAATAAATGCACCTTGGCTGTTTTTTTTTTTTTTTTAATCCAGATCTGTTTGACACTTTGAAAAAAGACTTTTTGGTCTCAGGTCATTATTTTGCAGAAGTGAGGAGCGTCGTGACAGTTGTGGGAATAAAGTCGGAACGCCGGAGGAGGTGACGGGACGGAGAACATCCGCGATGTCACGCCGAAAAACGCCGCCCCGGTTGATTCCCCTTCCCGCCGCATCTCGTCCAGCGAGTCCTGAGCTCATTTCGACGGCGCCGCAGCCGTGTACCACATATATCTGCATAGGAACACGCTGACTGTTTTATTGCGGCGTAATTTTCAGTGAAACCTGGTGCCGGAGGCGGCGAAGCGGGTCTCGATGTCCCCGCGATAATCGCCGTCCTTGTGCGTCGCCGCGCTCCGGCGAGGGGCGGATTGCGCGAAAATGGAGAGAGGTTGCCGGGAGCGTGACGCGTAAAGGGAGGATGTCGTAAACGTAAAGTGAAATGAAGAGGAAAGGAAAGAGGATGTGCTGCACGAATAAAACACATGAACGCAGGTTTGAACACGGGCGACAATCCAACAACGGCTTCCCGTCGCGCAAAAATGCACAAAACGAAAGGGGCAGCACTTCGACCCGCGTAACGATACGAACCACAATCTGTCGGGAGCCCAAAAAAACAGCTGAAAGATGCTAAAACGCTGGAGATCCAGCCGCAGAACGGGTTGAAAGTTTCCGAGTTGACCTCGACTCACTCCGCTGCCTGAAGAATCGCGATGTCGCCGAAACTCCCCCGCCGCTCGACTCGCACCCGGGAGCAGGAAGTGGACGTACGCACTCATATTTATGCTCCGTGCGTTTGCGATGTGGGCAAACGGACTCGGGGCAGGCGCCATATTTAGCTCCACCGTCCCTGACGAAAAAATAGCCTGTCGCTCCCGGGGGGGCGGCGGCGGCGTTAGCTTTGGGGAGCGAGTTTGTGCCTCGAGATCAATATGGCTGCCGCGCACCTTCCCGTGGAGGTTTGTCTGGGCACGTCCGACCGGTAGGAGACCGCTGGGGGCAGATCGAGATCGCCGACCTCGCTTAACCTAAAACGGCAGCAGGAAGTGGGTGGATGGAGCAAACCGGCGAGAAGACCAGTTTCTTCTAACTTCTTCTACCGCACGTTTCTTCTCTGGTGGAGCTGGTGGAGACCAAAGCTGAGCCGAAAGAAGTGAACGTTTAAATCCAACACGTGGTTTCGTATTTCCGTCGCCCGTTTTTAAAGACGTCTATCTTTCCACAGCGGCCTCGGACCTTCACCCGGCTCGTCTTCTCGTCGCAGCCGCCACAATATCTCCTCAAATCCCATTACCCCGTCGAAGACATCCTGAACTTTACATACAGACGGGTTTCATTTCACCCCCCCCCCCGTCCTCCAGCTCATAACGTGCCACTTCCTGCCGGGTCATAACTCAATAAGGCGGAACGCGGCGCAGCCGGTCCGGTCACTCAATCTCCTCCCGACACGTTTCTCCTCATTGGCAGATAAGAGACAGCGATTGCACTCTGTCACTTTTATTCGCTCGCTCTGTGGAAGAGAGACGGGGGGCGGCGGCGGCGGCGAGGAGGGGGGGTCGAAGCATAGCCGCCTGCCGCTTGATCGATTCAGCCCTCCCGCAATATCCCCCCACCCCCGCGAACTCCCGCGTGCCTGCTGGCATTTGAAACGTGAGTTTCTCGCGCAGCAGCGGCGAGAACAGTCAAAATGGCGGCATTTCTCAGGCGCCGGCGTCGCTTTCTTTTTCACGGCGTTCCCCTCGGAGGGTTTTCGCTCGGGGCGGGAGACGACTCGCGCTTCTTCTTCTTCTTCTTCTTCTGTGGTGTTCAAGCTCAAGCTCTTTCTGACCATGACGGACGCCGCTCAGCTCCTGCTTGTTGTTTGTCTTCCGACCTCGCAGAGAAAGAGGAACTGGGTCAGTGTGGGCATCACACACACACACACACACACACACACACACACACACACACACACACACTGAGGCGATACCTGGCGCCTTTAACCTTTTGACCCCTGCTCCCCAGGGACCCCGGCCTCGGTCAGCTAATGAGCTGCCGTGTTGTGTGGTTAAGTGTGCGCACAGCTGGGGAGTTTGTGGATGTTGTAAACAGGTATGGGGGGGCGGGCGGGGGGGGGGGGGTCTGTGTTTGTCTGCCGACATACACTTCTGCACTCGTGAGGACCGGTGGAGGGTTGAGGGTATTTTTGGAAACTCTGGGCTGTTTGAGGATAATTATAAAAAAAAAAAAAAAAAAAAAAAAGGGATTTTATTTTTACAGTTTCTTGGAATAATAATCCCGCACGAGCCGGTTGCCGGGATCCGGGTGCAAAGCGACGGCTGAGGAAGGAGAGTCGGGACGAGCGGCCAGATGTCATTCGTAAACATTTCTTGCAGGAAATTTCCCTGTAAACTGTGGGGGATGTTTACAAGGAGGAGGAGGAGGAGGAGGAGGAGGAGGACGCTCCCAAATTTCCAGTTTTTCCCACCTTCCCCTCATGGCATCTTGTCATCCGGCAGATATTTTGGAGCTGCCTTGTACTGGGTTTCGCAGCGGGAGCTTCAGAGGCCACAGCAAGGCTGAAACTTTCTGCACGGTCACACAACGTTCAGGGAGAGAGCGAGATTCTTTTTTTTTTATTTTATTTTATTTCACAATACGGGGTGAACTGACCCTTTAAAGATGGAGAACGTGTCGGCGGCGGTCCCCGACAGCGCGTGCAGTGAGAGGAAACACGCTGTACGGCGGCGGAGGAGAGGTCACCGCTCGAGTCCCGCTGAGCGTGTGTGTGTGTGTGTGTGTGTGTGTGTGTGTGTGTGTGTGTGTGTGTGTGTGTGTGTGTGTGCGCCTGCAGACGGACGGAGAGGACACATCGCCGCTGCCCTGAATTCCTCCGAAGACAACGACCTGTTGGCCTTTTCCAAAAATAATCCGGCCGTCTGTCTCACGCTGCGCGACCTCTCCGGAGAGATCCGTGCACTTCGCCCGGCGACGGAAAAAACCTCAACAACGCGATTTCGACACGATTCAAAGACGGAGCGGCGCTGCGGAGGGAATCGAAAACCTCGGGCGTCCTCGTTTAAGGACGACCTCCGGCCACGAAACCAGGAAGTGGCGCGCGGTGCATTCGATGACTGACCTTTACTACGTCAGGTGTGTCTGATCGTCCTACATTTCCCAGAGTCACGTGCGGGCGGCGCCCGCCTCCCCCCCCCCGGCGTGCAAGCGTGAGCTCGTCACCGTGTGAATACAGAAGCAGCAGGGAGCGCTGGTGATAATGGAGCAACAGCTGATTCATCAGAGAAAAACTGAGACCGACAACTGTTACTCCAAACACTTCACGTTGTGTGTGTAAAATTTACCACCCGGGAATCACTTCCTGTTTGTGTGCCTTCAGTATTTAAATACAAAGCTGATTGAGTTGAAATCGAGGTTTCGAGCCCGAAAAAAAAACATCCATTAAGAGCCGGTCCGGTCGGCGCCGCACGGAGAAAAAAAATAAAAAAGGGCTCGGAGGATGATGTGACTCACCGAGTCCTGAAATTCCCAAACCATGTGCACGAAAACCCGGCTTTTTAAAAGCGATAACGAAGCATGATCCCGCAACCGCGCGGCCTATTTGCCGCCTCCAAATGTATTCGCCGGCAGATTTCGGTGAATAATTCAGGAGCAAATCTGACAGAAATCTTTCCAGAACCGAAAGAGTCTTCTTCCTCTGTGGAAAATTGGGAGGCAAAAAAAAAAAAAAATTCTGCTCTTCGGCCGGGGAAAGTGTCTGGGGAGTCGGAAGTGTTAGGTCACGCTAGCGCGTTAATGAAATTACCCCCCCCCCCCGTCCTCTGTGAGCCGGGGTTTGTGGGAAATGTGGTGCCGCTTCTGCTGCTGCTGCTGCTGCCGTTTGTCGAACATGACTAGAACACTGACTCTCCTCATTATCATTTTTTAATAAACCCGATATAGAAACGCCGGATTCCCAGAAACGCGGTTGGTGCTGACGCTGAGAATATCTCCTCGCTTAAAAAAAAACAAAAAAAAACACTTCAGTGATGAAATCTGGAGGATGGAAAAACACAAAAGGCGTCGCTTCCTGCTTTTTGTCTAACAACTGCTCAAAACTAGAAACTTTTTAGTGGTGAGAGATGACAATTTGTTATCAATATAGATCCAGCAAAATGTACCAAAAGTTCTGAGGCAGACTCCCCCCTTCTGGGAGTATATATATATTCTGAATATATATAGTACATATTGGGTTATAAGTACTGGAGCCATAAATGCAGTATTTCATAAGCTGATCTTAAGACTTGATCTGTTCCATCTGCTGAACGCCGGGTTTCTTCTTGGACGCCTCGCAGGTTTTTCCACCTTGCTCCCAGCTGGTGGACATAAAACACACCGCTGCGGGTGTTGCACCAGAATTCCGGCTGAATGCGGAATACTGGGAAACACAAAAGAGTTTTACTCGATGCTTAACTCAGGCCTAATTTCATTTCTTGGCAAGGGCTTGAACGTAATGGAAAAAAGAAAAAGTATATTTAACTCCGCGCTCTTTCTGGACGCCCGCCGTTCACGCGGAGAAAGGAGCGGCCGCGGAAAAACGAGATTCCCGCAAACCGCCTTTTACACATCAGATCCAATTCTTCACCGGAGGAAACCCAGCGACACCGACAGCTCTGCTCTCCGGCGCCGAACGAGTTCGGCTTCTGTGCGATAAGAATCTGGTACGTAATCACGACAAATGAGACGACTGCTGAGAGAGACAAAGTGAAAATAACAACTCGGAGCGGGCGAACTCTTTCTTATGACTCAGCTCTTTTAATTAATTTCCAACGCTAACTGCTGAAAAAACGCTTTTTGCGGAACGGTCGTCGAGGAGTCGGCGGGTCGACACCAGGCGACCCCGCCGGGCCCTCGGCCGGGGGGAGGGAGCGCTCGGAGTTTCAGCTGCGGATGGAAAACTGCCGCCCTCCTGGAACATTAGCGGCTTCAAAGAGGCGAGCGAGACGCTGCCGGGAGAGAGAAGAAGGGGACTCATATTTAATTCGGCGGCGCAGGAGCTCACCCACGGGTGCGTTGCTTAACAAGAGTTTCATCTTTGTTATCTTGTTAAACAAGAGGATTTTATGGATCCGTATCGTCCCCAGCTAACTCTGCTAACTCTGCTAAAGCTGCATCGCTGCGCAGCCTCCTTCTGAACGGGCATGTAGATTTTACTTTTTCTTAATATCACATCCTCTTTTGAAAACCTCATAATTGATGTGCGTTCGAGTTTCTCCCTTAGAATAACGTAAAGTTTGAAACTCTTGCACTCGCAGCCGAGTGAATCTCCGGACGAAGCCCATGGGCCACGTTTGAAAGCACGGGAACAAGGGAGTAACAAGGAAAAGAAGAAGAAAATGCTTTGTCTGTCACACTGAATTATGATGTTTTCCCTCTTGAATAAGTGGTTGCCTCCGGTAACAATACACATTAACTACTACCAGTCAAGGTCGTATTTCAGAGCATTTGCGGCGATGCTGACGCCGTGGTATAAATTTCACGTTATCGGCGGAAAACATCCGTTTGGTAACAATCACCGCCGATTCACCGGCAGCCCCGAAATGCTTAAAGAGCTCCTGTGTGTGTGTTTTTACGCCGTACGGATGTGCTCACCTTTTTTTTTTTTTTTCCCCCCCACCCACACAAACACAAAGCTGCACTCTCACAAATAACGTCCTCGCTCTGCAGAGCTGCAAACCCGCTGCTTGTCCCCGCTTGAGGGGAAAGAAAAGAAACAAAGAGCGGCCTGCTTTTCCATGTCAAGACATTTGTTTTGATGATATAGTTGGCATGATGAGCACACTGGGGCGAGAAAGAAAGAAGAAAAGACTAAGAGACAAATGCAGCGGCGTGAGCCTGATGGAGGGGGGTGCAAATTGAATTTCATGAGCCGGGGAGCAGGGAAAGCGACGCGCTGAGACGATGTCAGAGGTGCGAGACACCGGCAGAGGACACATCAGTAACCGGTCCGTCCCCCCCCCCCGAGCTTTGAGTCGGTGGCAAAACAAAATATCGTTCCCTCATTACAAACAGACTCTGTTTCCTCTTTTGGGACCGTTTCTCATTTGGTTTTTTTTTTTCGTGTTTGGCATTTATTTTAAGACCGGTTGGTATTAGTTTGCAAAAAAATGAAAACAAGTGTCTCAAATGACTGTTTGAGAATCATTGATATGTCTCTCAAATGGGAACTCTATGCGCTCCGAGGCGTCCTGGGATTATTCTCCCTCACGCTTTGCTTTGTGTTGTAACATTTAAGCCTCTGGGCTCAATTTCATCATCTTATTTTCTAAATTATTTTGGAGGCTTGTACCTGTTATTTTCTTCTGACAGATTGCTCAGATCAATACTGTGTAACAGCCCACAGATGGAGCCGTATTAATAAAATTCAAACAGTATGACAGGATAAATTTTAAATGACTGTGGGCGTTGGCCAAATCCTGAAAATGAGCTGCGCTCAAAACACATAAAAGCTGCAGTATCATGTAGCATAACCAGCTAACATGCTGGCTAACTCAACCAGATAACAACATGTTAAGGTAATCATGGTGTTAGCTAACCACCACCAGCATATACTGTACCATCTGCCTGCAACAGACTAGCTAACACTATCAACTTACTACATACAAGCTAACAAAAAACAGCTAACAACATGTTGAGCTGCCTAGCATGTTAGCTCAACAACACCAGCTAACACTATCAACTTACTGTGTACAGGCTAACAAAAAAACAGCTAACAACATGTTAAGCTGCCTAGCACGTTAGCTCAACAATGAGCTTCGTAGCATGTTAGCTCAACAACACCAGCTAACACTGTCAACTTACTGTGTACAGGCTAACAAAAAACAGCTAACAACATGTTAAGGTGCCTAGCATGTTAGCTCAACAACACCAGCTAATACTATGAACTTAATAGACACAACACATTTTTGCCATTGGCTGAGACTTTTTTGTTTGTATTTATGTGTTTTAATACTTGTGGGACAGCAGTGTATACTAACACACTCAAAAATCAAGTGTTGACACTTTTCATGCTCTTAAATAGCCTGAACACACCGAGTCAGTTTGTGATGTGGATTTAGATTAGTGGATTTGCGGACGACGGCTCTGTGTGCCGGGGTCCATGCTGTTGATAAATGCCCACGGCTTAATGTAACCGCTTATCATATTCAAAACCAGCGGCCGAATAAACCTCAGGCCCGACTCGCAGCTCAGAGGTTAGCGTTCGCGCGACCGCAAAGGACCTCCTCACAGTCGTATGGAAGCGTTTGAGCGATTCACGGCGGTGAAAGGAACATGTTTTTCCTCTGCTGAGACAGTTGTAACGGACAACCTGCGACTCCACCTGGAACAGCGGCTCAAGCCGCTGCAGGAAGGAAATCAACAACAGTGGCAGCAGCGTGCTTCCGCCACCTTCACTCCACGACATCTTCCCTGAAATATTGCCGCGATTCACTTTTGCTGCAACGTCCTAGTTGGAAAACACAAAGACCCACATGCGAAATCTTTCATCCGCTGCCGCCGGTAACTGATGGGAGTTTTAGTTTTCAGCGGAGAAAGTTAAAGCCAGAAATCTCGGCAGCTTGGCCCAGCGATCGTTAAAGAGTCGCTGGAATTAATCAAAAAGCCATCAAGCCTGCGCAGATGTATGATGGTTCTGTGTTATGAGGGCAGTACAACTCATACTAATTGCTCATTTAAATAAGGAAAACAAAGGAGACAAACAAACCAGAAGGCAAGCAATCAGTAACACCACAACAGTGCAGAGGTAAATGTCAGAAATAAGTTATGTGGGAGGGAAAACGCTAAGCTACGTGCAGGTCCAAGGCCGGTGTGCAGAGGTAGCCTAAGGTTTGCAAAGATTTAAATGAACTGAGCGACTCTGGGGAAAGAACAAAGCCAAAGGCCAGAATAGAATATTTTGACATTTCCACAGATATCGCCAGCTTGAATGCAAAGTGGTTATATTCACTGGAATATTTTAATAAATCTTGTGGGCTTAAAGCAAGAGATTACTGTAGTGGAGGTGTAATTCTGCAAACCACGACCCTGAACTAAGCCGGTCTGATCCGGTGTCAGAGACATGAGGACAATTAACACACAGCGGCGAGCGCCGACAGAGGAGATGGCCTTTATTCTATGTATAGTTCATTAAACAACGCTTAGGACAGGCTTATTAGCGGCCGGCAGTTTTTCACACATGAGGGAAGTACAGTAATTGAGCTGCGGTGTGGAAAAAGTCAGACGAGAGGAGAACGCAAACAGCTGTTTCCTGCACGAACGCAGCGTTTCGCCACGTGCGTCGTCAACCCGGCGACGCCAAACCCGGGGGTGGAGACCCCCCCTGGAGGGGCGCGTGGTGATTAATGGGAACGGAAAGAAGGAAAAACATTGGATGGCCACGCATATTTATCTTCATTTCTCCTCCTTGACTGTTCTTCATCCTTTGCTTGTTGCATGCTCTCGCTCACGTACTCGCCTGCGCACTTTGTCCGAAAGACTCGAACGGTCGGCAGAAGATCCCACGACGCCCCGACGATGAATATCTCGCTTGACGGCGTCTGATTTTTTACACAGTGCGAACGTGTCGAGTCTATCGAATTAAACGGCAACAACGCGCCGTTGGTCCGTGCGCCTCAGGAAGCCGTTTCGCCGAATTTACAACGCGCGGTCTGCGAGTCCTCTCCGGCGGTGAGCATCACGCGCTCTTTGCCGTCTCATCAAACTCGCTGAAGTGGCTGCCAGCGCCGGCTCGCTCGCCACGCTCAAGTTGGCTGATAATGACTGAACAGCCACTGCCTCCTAATGAGCGCCTGCAAAGTGGGAAACGCAGAGGAGGATATTAAAAAGGCCGGGGTCGGGGTCTAAAGTGGCTCCTGCTGGGTCCTCCGCTGTCTCTGCGGCCGACGCCACGACATCCCGGGCTCTGATTATTTCGTAATCGACCAGCGAAGCGATTTGCGCAGTGACTAATGTCCAGGTGAAACGAGAAGCGGTTTGTTCTGAGAGTCACAACTTCACATGAATTACATCAGTTTGTTTTCTCGACTCTCAAAGTCACAAACAAATGATTTGACGTCTCCAGCCGCCGCTCAGTTTGCACGTTCTTCCTGTTCGTCAACAGGTTTGGACCATGCATTAAACATCAGGCGCCTTTGGAGCTACTCCCATAATGCTTTGGGGGATGTAAACAGGAAGTAGCACACTGTCCAAATTGGATTCATTAGCAGAATTAGCTATTAGCAGATTCGATTTGCATTTGCACCGTGACGTCCAGGACGTTCAGCGACTGTTTGTTTGTTTGTCGAGGTGTTTTCAGTACTTGCAGGATATGGCTTGGGACTGGACGGCAAAAAAACTACCCAGTAAATTACGTTAAACTCGGAGGCGGGGGTTGTTGCGAAGACTCCGAAGTCATTTTTCTGTGTTTCAGTGCTGCGACACACTTTCTGCCCTTCGGCTGTCTGTGGCAGTACGCTGGGCCCGATCGGCTCGGCTAAAAACTTACCGCGCCTCGCTGCGCTCCAGCGGCTTATTCCCCCGTCGGGAGGCAGCCGCATGATCTGCTCTCTAATAACGGCGCCGGCGAACGCTCGATTCCTCACCGGCAAATCGACGTGACAGCTACTTTAAAGCCTCGCGTCGCCGCTCCGAGCCTCCCTCTGTCAGCGCCGGTGCCGTCCCGAGTCGCCGGGAGGGAATGCGGCGCGAATCGAGGTTCCTCAAAGCGCCGTATTACATGACATGACTGAGCCACCCGGTCTGCTGGGGGGGTGTTGGACTGAATTGAACAGCAGTAGCTGAAAACCCTGTCACATCAGATGAACCATGAGCGGCTCAAGTCGCAAAACTGGGTCGGAGATGACAAATATACAAACAGGAAGACAAACAACAACTTCATCAGCGGCGACTCATTACCGAGGCTCATTTTATAAATCCAATCAGTCGACGGGTCACGTCACGCGCTTGTGAGTTTAGCCGCCGCCGCCGTTTCTCGCTCTTCCCCATTTAATGTTGGAATCATCGGGTCTCACGGGGCCAGATGACGCCTCGCGGGCTGAACTCGCGTCCGGATACCGACCAATCGGAGCGGCCGGAGCGCCTGGCTGTCTCCAGGGACGTCAGAGCCTCGTTAACGAGCGGATAAACGATGTGAGGGGAAACGTGAGTCCGCAACCGAGCGGAGGATTTCTCGCCTCGGTCTCCGCCGCCGTCGCCCGACGTCCGGCCCACTCGAAGGGACGTCTGCAAATTCAGCCGAATGAGTCACGACGGGAAAGAGATGAAAACCCGCGGGATGGTTCCGACCGCCTCGTTTCTATTAAAGTTGCTCACTTGTTTAATTAAAACAGCAGTTGCGGCGACGCTGGCGTTAAAGCGGAGACGCGTTTTGCGGTTAAACGCCCGAACTTGGAGCCGCGCGTCACTGCGTAGGAAACGTTAACCGTTCTGCGAAACGCTGATTAATAATCGTCCTCTTCTCCCACCGCGGCGTTTTAATTTCTGAAAATGAAACATTTCATCGCACGCTCCTGATTTTTTTTTCCCGCTTTGAGAAAGTCTGAGGTTTGGGGGTGAAACATGTTATCTCCATCCTGATAACCTGCAGCATCGCACCCAACCACCACAACAAAGGATACGTGTCGTGCCCCCGAGTCCCAGCGGACACTTCCTGGTTCCAGGTAGAACCACAGCGGCTCTGGGTTCGAACACGAAGGTGTACGTGTCGTCCGGCGCACGCGTGCTGTTCGCTACGCGCCGTTCGGCGGCCGCTAAACCCGCCTGTCGGCGACGATTGTAAAAAATGAATAACAGCAGTTATTCACCCGCAACGAGGCGGCCGCGTCAAACTGATTCTGCCGAACGGCTCGGCTGCTTTATTTGGAGGCGAGAGCACAAATAAAATGTCATCGCTTTCACAAAAACCCTTTTTATTTTGTTCCACTCTTTTTTTTAAAAAAAAAACAAAAAAAAAAAAAAGACCCTCAATTTGTACGTACAGGCCGATCCTCTGCACACGCCCCCCCCCCCAACGCCAGTGCAAGTTCATCTTCCCATCTGACACACACACACACACACACACACACACACAAAAGCCATAAAAAAGAAGAGGGGGGGGGTACGGGGCGGGGGAGGTAAGTGAACAGCCCCAGGCTCAACAGCGAGTGGTTCGATGTAATGAAGAACATGTGGTTCAGTTGGGGTGGAGGGGGGGGGGTGTGTGTGTGTGTGTGTGTGTGTGTGTGTGTGTGTGAACCTTGGGGCTCGCTCGGCAGTGTTTCTCAAGAAAAGTCTGGGCGAGGGGGTGGGGGGGTGAACGTTTAAACACGGCGAGCAGCGTGGGAGTGAGAGCGTTCCTCCCCCCGATGTGCTGACGGCGAGCCGAAAATAGCCCCCCGCTCCGAAGTAACGGCCCCGGCTCGTAATTGGACGAAAAAAAAAAAAAAAAAAAGGGGGGGGGTGTCACACGGGGGCGGACGCTGGCGTGAGAGTTCGTCCAGTCCACGATCACCGTGAGCAACGTGAGCTGATCAAACCTGGCGCCGCTCGTCGAATCGTTGCACGAGTTGTTAAAGCGTTGTTGATATTTTATTTATTTATTTTCAACTTATTATTCCAGTAGCGTGACATCCGGCGCTGAAAATGAGGCTGAATTAATTCATCTTTCCTGGCTGTCGTCGCCGATCTCAGCCGTTCGACTCGACAGAAGCTGCCGCAGCTGTTGCACGAGGCAATTAATGTTCTTTTATTTAAAGAATCAATCCGAGAACAGCGTCAACGGTTGCTATTCCTAGCTCGCAGCAAGAGGCCGAGGCTCGACTCGCGCGAGACCGTCGGCTCTGGACAACCGCAGACGACGTGGACTTTCGCAGACCTTAAGTGAGAAAACGCGCAGCTGTGCGATTTGGGTGAACTGACCCTTTAAAGTGGCGAGATGAGATGAGCGCGCAGATAAACGGCAGAGACGACGGGGCCTACGGGGTCTTGAAACAATTAGCATACCGCAACGAGATAGCCTTCGTCATCACAACTCCTCAGCGCCGCTCAATCACGCATCAAAGACGGGGGGGGATCTGGATTCATTACGACGATAAACAAACATACTGGAGATTCCAGGCCCAAGAAAGAGGAAAAACCCGGAGACCGTAAGCGACTGTCGCGCAGATGTAGGGTGGAAGGTTGAACCGCCGGCCGAGTCGAGACCTCCACGCTGTGGATCTCAGCGTGTGTGTGGGGGCATAACGACAGGATGCGGATCGAACCGGAACCTGATGCCGGTTTGCGGCTGGTTTGGCCTCTGCGGGGTTTCGTCGTCCGACTATCTGATGAGTCACAGCAGTTATATTTAGCGGTTACTTTCTTCCATTACTGGATTCATTACTCACTTCCTGTATGTTTGGGTGCCATTTTTGGTGTGTGTGTGTGTGTGTGTGTGTGTGTGTGTGTGTGTGTGTGTGAGGGTACGGGTTTGGTTACGATAATAAAACTACTGGGTTAAGATCTCGGCTGGTTCAATGAGACGTCGTGTTTTTGTGCAACGATGAGAAAGTTTCTCATTGGAGTTAAATAATTCATACGCGGAAATAACAAGGGGAACGTGTCAGTACAGCATGAAAATTATCTCGTCACACTGTGAGAAGGATCTGAACATTTTCTTGTTCTAACGAGGAACATTATATCTGCAGTAAATGTCACAAACGTCACAATCAGACACTGCAGAACAGGAATCCAGTGAGTCCACCCGCCTGCACGAGTCTGATCCCTCAATGTGACTTTGGGTTCACGCCGCCGTGTTTCTTATCTACTGACGATCAATAAAATGAAAAAACACACATGACAACCTGCACACAACCCTGCTGCCTTGTAAAAAAACCCCAAACTCTTCTTTTTCAGGCGTTATCGCGCGGCGCTATCAGACGGAGGTCAATGGGAGAGCGCGGTCTTGTCTCCTCATTTTCTGACGGCTTAATAAAACTCCTCATGGACCTCTACCCTTTCACTTTTTTTTTTTTTTTTTATTATTGCCCCGTATCAAACCTCATGCTTCTTCCAATGCATGCGCGATAAGACAGCGTCAAAGATAAAGAGGATTTCTCTCAAAGCTTCTGGCCAGAAAGAGTCGAAACACAGAAGAAAGAGCGACGCGCGTCCTCGTCGCCGTCGCTGGTTTTTTCCGTGCGCGTCCCGACCTGTCGCCCTGTCTGCAGCGTCTTTAATAAAATTCGGCGAGTGAAAAGAAGAAGATCCAGACATATAATCCCTGCAGGTTTGTCAGCAGACGTAGGACGGTCCAATTTAAAAAAGGAGTGGGGGTGTTACGGGGAATGAGACGTCGGTGGGCCGGAGTTAGCGGTTGGAGATGTTATTTAAACGCTCTCCTCCTCGCCGACTCTCTGACACGATGATGAAACTGCATCTTTGAAGAGGTCGGCTCTCAGCCGCCTCTGGTGTGATGCTACCGACCGCGAGACGAGACGTTCGGGGACAGACTCGACTGAAGAAAAAAAAAAAAAGAAGAAGAAGAAGAAGAAGAAGAAGAAGAAGAAGACATCGAGGTTGTTGCGGAGTCCGCTCTTACACGTAGCGTTCATTTCTCAAATGACAAACTGGCGTCGGAGCTGCCACGTCCGGATTAGGAATTTAATCAACATTGATTTCTTCTGTTGATGGCGCGTGTTGCGTCGTCCAAGCTGCGATGGATTTATTTTTTTCCCCCCCTGTGGATGGCAGAAGAAGAACGAGGACACATCCTGTTGGCCTTCACGCTGCAACAATATCCAGTAACAGACGGAATTAATGATGATTTAATGCAGCAGTGTTTCGCGCTGGAGTCAACGCTGCGGTTCGTTGTGCTCCTGTGTGCGTTTTTTTTTTTCCTGAAGGTCGTTTAAGGCTTTTTTTCCGATTTCGACCTTTTACAGCGGCGACAAGAAAAACCTTATCTGGAGCGTTGGTCTCCTCCAACTTTGGTTTAAAGCAATTAAAGCAACGTTAAGCAGGGGGTGCGACCCCGAAAGCGGTATCTCGCGACCCCGTCAGATTTTACGAGGCCGGTCCAAGATCCACGAATCGGGAAAGATTGATCCGGACGAAGCGATCGCATTTAAGCGGTTTACTCCAACATGGGCTGCATCCCAATTCAAGGGCGACCTTGAAACGTTCTTGAGACCGTGGGAGGAGGAGGAGCAGGGCGCCTGATGGACCCACCTTCAAAGCGTGCAGGTCCCGAGCGGGGACGTTCCTCCGAACCCGTCCTAAGGACCAATCGGCAAGGAGCTCGCCCAGCCGATCAGAACTCGATTTGATGAGAGAAACCGTGTGAGTGAAGCTGGTTTCCCAGCGTTGTGACACATGTCACGCACCTGTAAGAACCTGCCACTTCACACGGCAGCAGGAAAAGGGGCCGCGTGCAGGAGGTTGATGATGTTGTTAGTCACCTCCGAAGACGGGAACAATGGAACCAATCAGCGCCGAGGTGACGTGCGGTCCAGACGGTGACAAAGCGGGTTTAAATACGTCAATCAGACGCAACAGGCGAAGTGAGTCACGGCAATTGTCTCGTTACAGCGACGCCGGATAAATCCTGGAACAAGCAAACACGTCGGCGTCTCGTCGGGTGTCCGCGGTGGACGGCGCCCACCCAAAGCGTGCCGACCCACGAACGAGCCCAGGGCGAACTGAGAGGCGACGGCGAACCCGTGCGGACGAGCTGGGGGGGGGGGGGCGTCGCGGTTGTGTTGCGCAAGCACACGAGAACACAGCGGTTGTCGTCTGCACGGACGTGATTTAGGATTCTAATGATGCAGAATTATGAATCAAATCGGGCAAAAATCACCTTCACCGATGCTACAGGGCTTTTTAAAATTTAAACACGCACACGCAACACACTCCTCGTCATCGATGCATTAACCTCGAGCGCCTCCGTCCACCGTCCCGACTCCGGGCGGATTTCCGTCGTATTGGGGTATTTAGCTGCACTTAAATTCCATTCACCCGCCACCCCCCAAGTGGTAAATCTGTTCCCTGATTAAATGGCTACGATTACAAAAACAGCGGGGCTCAGAATGTGAAGGAGCGGCGGCGGGAAGCGGCGCTCCGACACCTGCTCTGCATTAAAATGCATGAAATGTTGGGAATAAATCAATGCGCCGCAGCGGTTACCGCGCACCGGCCCCGCCGTAAACTGTGCACCTACGTCTAAATTAAAGGAGTAAATCTCAGCCGTGTGTATGTAAATGTCAACCGTACAGTCCGATTTTTACAAGCCTTGGTCCGGACTGGAGGACGGGCCGGGCGGAGGAGGATTAATCCAATTTTTATTTTGACCGTGAGGATACGTGCGTAGGTGTGTGCTGCACAATAAATGGGTAAAAAAAAAAAGAAAAAGAAAAGGAGATTAATGCCACGCTGATGCAGAATCTGGGCTGTAAACAGACGTGTTCTCTGACAGCAGCGAGACTGAAGAGCTTTGTAACGCTGAGAGTAAATAAAAAATGACAGGCCTGTAATGGAAAATCATAACAAGTTCTTATGAATCAGGACAAAAAAAAAACAGCAGTGAACTCGGTGTGGGTATAAAGACTACACAAGAGTTTTGACGCTCAGGACTCACAGGTTTCCCCCCCCCGAGAGTTTTTTTTTTTGCTGGAGTGTGGAAACGGTTCTTGAACATGAGTACGGATCAGAACCGTGGGCTCCGGGTTCGCCTTGAAGTGCGAGTGTGTGTTGGCGTGACTCCAGGAGTCATACGAGGGAGACTCCACATCTGGACGGGCTTCATATGCAACTGGTTTACGGTCTCCAAGAACTAGTTCTGAAGACGTGAGTGAAAAGCCGGCTGTGAAAGAGAAGGGCATGATATGATGTCACCCGTCATTCTGAAGCCTGGACTTCGACATCTTGGTTTTTTGAAACAGGATGTGACCATATTTGGACGATGGGGCGGATCTGAACACTTCCTGGTATCGTACGTACAACATGAAGGTGGCATTGTGTTGAAGAAGAGTTGAAACATAAACTGTTGTGTTTACTGACGTCATAAATCCATTTTCTCACTAACTTCCATACAAACCAACCAAAGGAGTCGCCCCCCGGTGGCCGTTCAGGAGAAGACGGGTTTAAAGAAATAAAACCTGCACTGGTTAAACTACAACCAGCTAAATCCCTGATATCCTCTGATACAACTGAGCCAGTACAGCGAAGGTGCACTTAAACAAACACCACCGCCGACTCGCATCATTACCGAGGAACCTTTTCCGAACCGTGTCTCCTCCTCGCTTGGCTTTCATATTATCATTTCCATTTATTTAAGAAATGCAAAGCCACGCCGCCATACCAATTTGCCCTTCACTCAGTTTTACAATCGTCATTAAGGCAAGCCTCTGATCGCTGGAAGAGGCTTTTAGGGAGCCACTTTTCATGCGCCGCCTTAACCACTAAGTGTATGTTTTGAAACCCGATGAGGATTTTTTTTTTTTTTTTTCCTCCTAAAAGAGTGAACCATCGAACGCACATCCAGTCCGC
>JAFBJZ010000643.1:570000-687500 GCA_016785225.1 Psettodes erumei
ATCCACACAACTGTGGAAGACAAAAAAAAAACACAACAACAACACTACTTAAGGGTAGTTAAGGGTGGAGCGGCTGCTCCATCACTTCAGCCCTCAGAAAGGACGACTGAAAGGAGACCCGGGAAAGAAAAGCCAAGGAGCCAAGGTGAATCGTTCCACGCCGCGACAATCCATTCTCTCACCCTCCGCCTCGTCACAAAATCGATTAGTCCTTCCCGTCTTTAAACAAAGATCTGACAGTTGCCGACCCGGAGTCAGCACATTGTTCACAGGCTAACAAACGCTGCGGAAAGAGCGTAACGGGGGGTGACATCGCGCTTGCCGGTGACTCATGCCAACGTGCGTTTCAGTCGTAAAAAAAAAAAAAAAAGTCCTTCCGCTGTCAAAGCGTCCGAGCGTTCAGGCTTTTATTCTGAAAGCTATAATTTAAGACTAATGCAGATTGCCGCGCCGTAATTGGTCCGCTCTGGAGAAAGTCGGATCGGCACTTTGCTGCGACCGGGACGCCGGCGTGACATATGTTGATCATCAGAGCGAGAGTGACTAATCGTTTTTAAATGCCCCCCCTCGTTTGAGCTGCCGTTAAGTCGCAGCCGGTCGAGGGGAGGGGGAGGGGTTGGTCGTCGGGAACTTTCTGCAGCTGAGAGCAAAAAGAAAAAAACGGCACTTAACTCTTTTGCAAATATCAAAACCATTTGATTTGTGATTTCAGGCTCCCGAGGAAGATGCGAACGCTTTCGAGCGTTTAACCGTTCACTGCATGTTTGAAACAGACGGTAAGGAAAAGAGCCAGGCCAGTGAGCTGACTGCTAGCAGCTAGCAGCTAGCACGCAGTCAAAACAGCTGCCTGATTATTAATATTAATAATATTTCTCTTTTCACCGGCACTCTGCTGTCTGCTCCTTCCTCCTCCACCGTACATTTCAATAAAGATTGGCGAGTGAGCGCCGGCTCGCTGCCGAGCTAGCGGCGGCCAAAGCCGGGCTAGCTGTTTCCATCCACTTGCAGTCTTTGCGCTAAGCTAGAATAAAGTCAGTTAATCCCCGCCTGGCTTTAGCTGCGGTACGTCGCAAAAACAGAACACGAAAGCGGTATCAGTCTCCTCCATGTCTCAGCAAGCAGCATGAAAATACTTTCAAAAAAAAAAAAAAAAAGTCTAATTACTCTTTAATACCCGAACACGGAGCCCGATCCTCACGCTAATCTCTTGTGAGGACTTTCCCTCATCTGACGGATCTAGTCTTGTAATCTGAGCGTTTGATGTCACATATTAACACGTCAAGTTTGGACCGGGAGCCGCGTGGACGCACACGCGTGTTGGGTGGGGTTGGGTGGGGTTTGGGCACCAGCTGGAGGGAGAGAACGGGAGAAATCCCCGTCGGAGCTGGAGCCTCTCACCACTTTGTCTCCGCTCCTCCTCATTATGTCCGGACCATCAGCCGCGCAGATGGGAGGATACGCGGCCGAGCATCAGTCACTCCCGAAAGGCGAGCGAGCGCGAATTTTCCCTGCGCCGCCTATCAGATGGTTTTGTCTCGGAGCCTCCTTTGATTTTTTCGGCAGTCACTTTTCACTGCGCTATCGAGTAAAAAGGCTGCGCTGCGGGGAGGGAGGGGGGAGGTGCGTTTGAAAAGGAGCGCAGATCTCCTCCTGGTTCCCCGCTTCCCTTTTATCGCAGAGGTCCAGGTTGTGCTGGTCTGCAGCAGTCTGGGCGAATAAAGCAAAAAGATGGAGCATCTGCTTTGTCTGAAACAAAAAAGCAACAGACGCAGAAAAAAATAAAAGTTTAGTCCCGAGCTTTCAAAGACGAATTACGCCGCGCTGCTTATCTACGGCACAAAGGGCGTCTTTTACGGTCACGGTGAGAAATCTTCAGATTCACGTATCAAAGGAAACGAAAAAAACAGCAAATCGCCTCAGATTTACGCCGGGTCTGGGTCCAGGATCGTTCAGATATCGAAGATTCAGCAGAGCGAATTCTGCAAGTCAATGTGACGCCGCACGCCGCCGTGTTTCCACCGTGGCCCAGAGGGCGCGAACACCGAGCAGAGCAGCTTCGGCCTCGCGACCGCGACACGTCAACGAGATGAGGCGTGTGACAGCATCGATTCCACCTCCCGACCTCAGGAATTTAAAGGTCAAAGTTCGACAGGGAGGGAAACCGGAGACGCCGTCTGGACTCGTATGAACCCGGCGGTCAGACAGAAGGAGCTCATTAAATTACACGCCGAGAAGGGGAAACCCAGCCAGGGAGTCTGATGCGACGTGCGTCCGCCGGGTCGCCGGGCCACGGCGCCGCCGCTAAACAGCCGCTCGCTCCGCCGCACGACGCCGGGCGATTCGCCGGCGCCGTGGCTGCCGGAAAAAGGGGTCGGCGTTCGCCCTCTCCCCCAGGAAAAAACGGATTGCGCGGAGACGAGTGTTTTCCCCTAGAGGGCGAGATCAGGCGAGTGCGAGCCCCGTTGCCCGGGCAACCGCCCCGCCTCACGCCGGCGTCTCCGCGGAAACGTTACAGGGCGTTACAGAGCGTCGCGCAGCCTTGCATTATCTGTACGATAATTTAAAACTGGCGGAGCAACGCAGCCTGTCGGTCTGAAATCACAGAGGCTTCTCCAGAATACAGAACCGGGGATTAATCTTCTCAAGACAAAGAGGTTTTCGTCCCGGTAAATCATTTCCTCTTCTTCTCCCTCCTGAAGATGAAGTGATGCAAAAAGAAAAGTCCCCCTCACTCGTGAACAAATCTTCTCAACGCTGTGGAAAGAGATTAGGCCCCCGATAAGAAGATCTATGCAATTACACAAAAGATATGCTGACTTTTTTTTTTCTTCTTCTTCTTCTTCTTCTTCTTGGGCCGTTGACCAAATCCCTTATGTGTGACTTAGTGGTTGCTTAGTGAACATAATCCGTGATTACCGCGCAGCCGGGAGGTGGTGTCGGTCATATTTTCTGAAAATGGAAAAAATCGAGGGACGGAAAGAAGAAGCTGGAGAACGAGCAGGCGATCAGAAATCAATAATCTACAGGTGGGGTTTGAGCCAACAGGGTGAATCGGGGTTCTGTCGTCACGACCCGTTCGTCTCAGGTGTCTCTTCTTCCCTTTCTCCAATTATGTCTCAGTCGCTTTCATGTAATCGCCTGGAAGGTCTCGCGTCACCAGCCGCCACTTAACGGCTGAGATATCCTCCTCGACTTCCAGCGTCGCCGGGCTGAGGGGAAATTACGGGTAATTGTTATGTTCAAGAGAGCTAAGAAAAAAAAATCCATAACCGGCGCTGTTAACTAACAGGCGTGTTCGGCTGAAACCGCAGCTCGGTCGACGGCGGCCGCTGAAAAACGCCGCTCGTATGATGACGGGAACCGGTACTGATGACGAGATGATGGCGAGACGTCCTCACGACAGAAGCGAGACGCCGTCGAGTCGTTTCCCTTTCAAAAAAAAAAAAAAGCAAACTCCTAATGGCATCAAATATCTGAGGATCACACTTTCCTTTCATGTCCACGGGTGTAAACAATTATTGGCTTAATGAAATGTGCCGCCGCAGTGGTAGCGCCGCTAATGAGTTAGCTGTTCTGTGCGCTGCCCTGATGGTAACTGTGGGGAGGCGCAGCGGGTGGGGGCCGGGTGGGGGCCGGGTGGGGGCTGTCAAAGAGGCGCTTCCACTTCGCCCTCGTGCAGCTGAGATGAAGTGGCTCCATCCGTCTTGTCGGCTTCCCGGTAAGGAACGGGCTCGCTCGGACGCCGAGCCCATGACAGATGGGAACCCTCGGCGAGCCGCGAGCTGCAGAAGGAGGCCGGGTGGGGGGGCTGAGGGGGCGACCCCTGCGCCCCCCGCCCCCCCCCTCCTGCACGGAGGATGATGTCATCCAGTTTGGTGGAGCGCGTTTAGCCGTCACACCGCCGCCAAGAGCGAGATCAGATGACTCCCGGACTGTCTATATGATTAATGCATGGAGCCATAGAGATAGAATGATATAGATAGGTCACCCTGTAAGTACAGTACACTACTACCACCTCATACCTTTTAATAACAATAATATAATCTACATAAGGGATTAGGATGGTACCTGTCGAGATCCACGTCTTCTTTTCTTTTCTTCTGTTAGCATGCTAACATGCTAACAGAACAGAGTCCGGTGGAACCGGCGCCGGCGGCGGGATACAGAAACAGCACCGCCGCTGCTGGATCGATCGGGCCTATCGGGTGACGTACGGGCCCCCCCCCCCGCTCGGCGTCTGACGCATTAAGCGGCACCGGAGCGGCGGTGAGTTATGAGAACGGCGCTCCTCCCTGCAACATTACCCCCGGCTGTCGCAGCGAAAAACAAAGTGAGCGACGGACTAATTAAAAAGAAGAAGAAGAAAAAAAAACGTCCGCAGCCATCACAAACTTCATCCACGTAATTACACCCCTGGAGTTCCACAACACCGAGAGCGTGGAACTAATTGCTTTCGGTGTAATTGCGTTACCTTTCTTTTTGGGCGGAGGGATGATAATGAAAGGTTAGCGCTGACCGTCTGCGCCCAACCAGGCAGACCGGGACCCCCCCCCCCCACCCCACGCCAGATTATACAGGTACGACTACATTTCCATTTAACACCGCTAAGCAGCTGAGGGGGGGAAAAAAAAAAAGGGGCTGGGAACCATTGATGACAAGCTGTCGGTGATAAATAGGTTTTAAATGCAGTGCGCCGTGGGTGCGTTACACCGCGCGTCATTTTTTATTCTTGAAATTACATTATAGCACCGCAGTCGATATGAAGGACTTGATGAATGCCGTCGCGGGCCCCCCTGAAAGCCCCCCCACCCCTTCTACTCACACACACGCACACACACACACACACATGGGCGTGCACGTCCAATGATGGGTTGTCGTTTATCTTCCGACGAATATTGATCATTTACATTCATTTGCGGTTTTAAGCTCATCCAGAAAGAATGTAAATGCATCGGCGGGGCGAAGGAGCAGCAGCAGCTGTTACGAACGTCGGGCGACGCGCTCGAGTGACAAACGCATCGAAAAACCGACCGCGCAGATAAATCCGTGTGTTTTCTGCAGGAGCCGCTGCAACATCAGAAACAGAAGAAAAATTAAAAATGTGCCGCAGGTTTGTTCGACGGGTGCGTGTCGGTTTAACGGCGATCGTGTCTAATCTGTACACGACCGGAGCGTCGCGTGATTAGCGTCGCGTGATTAGCGCGCACTCAGCGACCCGCACGGAGGGAAACTTGTAATTAACCCCGCCCTCGCCTGGACGTACTCCGAGATGATTCGAACGCACCCCGCGGGGATTGCTGTTAATGGAAACCTGCGACGCCCACGTGAGGATCGTGGCGGGATTTTTTCTGAGCGAATCTCATGATGATGATGATGAGGAGGAGGAGGAGGAGGAGGAGGATGAAGATGAAGCCTCCTCGTCCTTCAGTTTTCTTGGACAGTATCTGTCGGGGTCGATCCGAACAATCGCGGCTCCTGTTCCTTTAAAGACGGAAACAGAAGGAGGGGATGAGGGATCGCCGGGCGCCGAGCGCCGCTGACGGAAACGGGGTCGACATCTGCTGTTGTGGCAGGTGTCGCCGTTTACTTTCATGAGCCGCGGGAGGCGCAAAGAGTCACAGGACCATGATGCACTTGGGCTCAGCGTGAACCTTTGTTGACACAGCGGTTCGTGCCAAAACACGATGTTTTCGACCGCGGATTAATAGCTGTGAAGAAAAAAAAAAAAAAAAAGAAGAAGAAGAGGGGAGAGGAGGAAGAAGATCAAACTTTTAATCCCAGGATTTTGTGTTTCGGCCAAAAGCGTTTAAGCCCCGCCCCTTTGGCGGTCTGTCGGCTTATTCGTCTGACAAAAAAGTCTCGTTTACACGGACCTCGTTGCCGGTTTAATGATCCTCGGCGTTTCCTATCGCGCTGCCGAGCTCCCAACGGCCGCGTTTTCCTCAAGGTCGCCGAGACGTTACCGCCCGATGGCGCTGCTCAAAGCCAGCGGCGAGCGACTACACAGGTGCGTCAACGTGTTGCAGAGAACGGCGGCGTTTCACATCCGTCTCTTTACAGTTACGAAAAAAAAGATAAAACGAGGTGTGTGTGTGTGTGTGTGTGTGTGTGTGTGTTTTTGGGGGGCTCTGGGCCTCCTCCAGCAAACGTGCACCTCGAATCAATCGCGGCAATCTGCGCGATAAAACACGCCGAGGTTCTTTCTGGCCCTTTGTAATCCAGTTTGCGTTTCGACAGATAAGGTTATTAGGTCCCGCGGTAATCTGTCCACGTCTGGCAGATTATGCAAAAAAAAGGGGGGGGGGTTTGGTTACAGGAAGTGAAATGAGAAACAAAAGGTTCGGGGCAGGAGTGAGCGTCGTCAGATTGTTGCTTTGCAGGTTTGAGTCGTTTGTCCTCGCCTCCTCTCTCTCGCCGCTCACGGGGCGAGGGGGGTATTTTAGCGGTGCGACCCCCCCCTCGCAGGAATTAGCGGAGGACGTACGTTGGGGTTTTCGCACCGTGCGCCCGGCGCCTGGCAACGGGCCGCGGCTCTGCGCTGAAATAAATCGATAGTCCTGAGTTTGCTGCTCGAACAGTGTTTACCTGATTACATTAAAGCGACTGCAGGTTGTGGTGAACGACCTCTGACCCCGGGGGGGGGCCCGCCGGACAGACAGGAGTGCGGTCGGCGCCTGAGCAGAATACAGATTGGGGGGGGCTCATTATTGGCTTTTCGCCGCCGGTCTCTGCGGCATCAACGGCACCGAGGACTCTAATTCCCTGTCGCTCGGCCTTTCTGAAGACGGACAAAAATAGAGTGGGGGGGGATTTCAGAGAGCGCGGCAGTAAAGGGTGGGGGGTGGAGTGGGGGGGCGAGATAAGGAGGCCCGACGGACGAGAATAACGATGAAGAGCGCGAGCGCCGCCGCCCTCGAAGACGAGATGAGACAGAGACGATGGCGTGAGGGGGGGTTATGGGGGGGGCAACGGAGATGACAATCTGCACCATTAATGACGGGGATGGGGGGGGGGCATAATCTGGCCCAGATGATGTCCTTGTTTAAACTGGGCCTGTTCAGAACGCGACGGGGCGAGGAGGACGCACTTTGTTTCCTTAAGCGCCCGCTCGACAGCGGTTTGCTTATTAATGAAGAATCAAGTGGGTCGTTCAGTGGTACACACACACACACACACACACACACACACACACACACACACACACACACACACACACACACACACACGCTGCTGCTGAGTTCAGCCTCAGCCTTCTCCACAACCTCGTTCCTAGCAGCAGCTGTTTTCTGCAAACAAGCTCTGATAACCCCCCCCCCCCACACACACACACACACACATGTTCACACACTCACACACACACACACACACACACACACACACACATGTTCACACACTCACACACACACACACACACACACATGAACAGCTGGAGAAGAAACTGAAGGATCTTCTCATGCGTCTGGTGAAAAACTTTTTTTAACATTTTGAATGAAATTATGATTTTTTTTTCTTTATTTTTGCACGATAATCTAAAAACCATAAAATGTGAACAGTTTAATCTCTGGACTTTAAAAAAAAAAAGCTGCTTCATAAACGTGGGGAGATGAAGGGAAAGAGGCCGACAGGTACACACAGGTACACAACACACAGGTACACAACACACAGGTACACAACACACAGGTCCGCTACACACAGGTACACACAGGTACACAACACACAGGTCCGCTACACACAGGTACACAACACACAGGTACACAACACACAGGTGTGCTATACACACTAATCTGCAGCTCTGCAGGCGACACGCATCAAACACGCCTCCTTAAAAAAAAAAAAAGCTAATTAAATTACCGCTGAAGTCGACGTCTGCGATGAAAGCCAACACCTGTGGTCAGGTGACCCGTCTCACCCCGCCCCCCTCCCCCACCGATCACCTGACTGAGCCGCAGAGGGACCTGAAGCAGGGAATTGTGGGTATTTAACGTCCGGACCTACCTGAAGCTCGTTTCCAGTGTTTCCCTGTACGTGCTGCCGGTAACGACCTGGCCCGGCGTTAATTAACGGACGTCGTGACATTAAGCGCCGGGCGACCGAGCGAGGCGTCCACGCGATCAATCGCGGCGTTCGACGACAAAAAAAAAATAATAAATGTCACTGAAATGCCAGAGGGACGTGACTGTCAAACCAGGAACAGTTCCCACGTTAACTGTTTTCATCTGCTCCGAGGACGTTTGCCGCCGCCGCCGCCGCCTCGAACAAATGAGCGGCGAGCGAATGGGCGCACCAATCAGAACGCGGCGCCGTTACACTTTGAAGTTTTTCTCCCGTCCGTGTTTGTTTTGCGCGTCAGGCGACGGCGTACCTACCGTTTAACGCAGGGGTATAAATCGGCCTTAAAAGCTCTCAGCAAGTACTTTGTACTACGCTCGTGTACTCGACCCCGACTGGTGACGCTGCCCCCCCCCTCTCCTCCCCACGACCAATCAGAAAGGACCTGTTGTGCGAGAGCGGCTCTAAGAAGAAACACCTGATTATTTCTATAAAAATGAAAAGAAAAAAAAACCTTTTCCAAAGCGACTCCAAGCGTTTGATTCGCCTCCGTCTCATCCTCCCACGACCACGAAGGTACGATGAAAAATATACGATATAATTATGCGACGAGTTAACGCCGGGCGATGTTTTACGAGATCAGAGTTAAATGCGAGTTTCGCAGCTTTTTCCTCTGGTGTTTCGCCACGAACGCACAAACAGGCGGGCGCATTAAAAAACAATTAGGCCGCTCTGATTCGTTGTGTCTCTGCGTGTTTGTTTGTTTGTTTGTTTCGCTGCCTCGGCAGCAAACCCGCAGAGTCCAGCTGCTCCCCTCGGGCCTCTGCTGCGGAGTGGTGGGATAAAAAAAAAAAAAGAAAAGAAGCGCTCCTTCAGAAGAGGAGGAGGAGGAAGAGGAGGAGGAAGAGGAGGAGGAGGCGCAGCTGAAGCTGTGGACGCAACGAACGCTTCACGATCGTGTAACCGCGCACCGAGCGGGTCCTGCCGGGCTCTTATCTTGATGGAGGTGACGCGAAGCCTCGGGAGACGGGGGAGACAAAACAACAACAACAACAACAACAACAACAACAACACAACAGCGAGCGGTGACTGTACTTCCTGCTTTCCTCTGCCGCAAAAACTTGATGAACGAGTCAGCACGTCACATGAGCAAAACACAGCGTCAACGGGACACACATGCAGAAATAATGTGTGTGTGTGTGTGTGTGAAGATGGGGGGGTGGGGAGTGGGGGCTGGGGGGGGTGTGTGTGTGTGTGTGTGTGTGTGGTGGTGGGGGGGATTCCTGCCAATCAATTACCCTTCAGCGCCAAAGTCATCGGGTGGCGCCGCCGGAGCTTATTTCAGCAGCAAAGGTGGGCAAGTGTGTGTGTGTGTGTGTGTGTGTTGGGGGGGGGCATTTTAGAGAAGTGCACACAAAGCGGCGCTAATGGAGCGGCGTGCGACAGGGAGCCCCCAGTGACCCCCCCCCCCGGCGCCCCCCCGGGGGTGATGGATACAGGTAATTTAAAAAGTGGCCTCGCTGCTTTCGATTGTGCTGCTTTGTCGCAAACTAGACAATTCCACACTGTGTGTGTGTGTGTGTGTGTGTGTGTGTGTGTGTGTGTGTGGTGGTGGTGGGGGGGGGGGGGGTATCAGGAGTCGATAAACAGCTTTTTTCGCCCACAAAGCAAAACAGGAAGTGGGGTCGCTGTGATGTTACTCACCGCGTACGACCCAGGACGTCCTGCAGAGGTCACACTCGGATCAAGCGGCGCCGGTCCATTCAGCCCGGCTGGAGGTGAGCAGGCGACCTGACACCGGCACCGGGGGGTGGGGGGGGGGTGGGGGGTGGCGGTTCTGGTTCTGGATCCTCGGCTGCAAAGACAGACAAGATCTGCGTGACGGCGTTCATTTCAATCGCTGCCAATTTATCCTCCCGAATAATACAAGCACTAATCTAATAATGACAAGGGGGGGAAATTGCTTCTCACCAGCGCTCTGACGCACACACACACACATGCACACACACACGCACACACACACACACACACACACACACGCACACACGCACACACACACACACACACGCTGCCAAATTACCATATCACACGTGCGCGCGCACAAACGCTCCCACTCTGAGACTGTGTGCACACTTCCTGTCTGTAATTTTAGTTACAGTTTGCTTTTGGCGAGATAAGCGATCTGTGTGTGTGTGTCTGTGTGCGTTTGTGCGTGTGTGTGTGTGTGTCTGTGTGCGTTTGTGCGTGCGTGTGTGCGTGTGCGTGCGTGTGCGAATGGCGGGCTGAAACTAATTCTTCCCACCATTATCGTTGGGAGACAGGGCGAGCGGAGCTGAGAGGGGATTACTGTCTCAGTCATCCTCTACATCACTTACTTTAATAAAACTTCAGGCCCGTGATTACATTTCATATGCAGATACAGTATGCCGTGTGCATAGACAATGAGCCGGGGGTTAACACCCCGTGTCACACACACACACACACACACACACCCTCGCTAACGTGTGTGTGCACGGAGCAAACGAACGCGTCGTCGTAGAACTGCTCAAATGACTCAAAAACCCGTCAGAGCATCCAGACTTCCAGGAAAGTTCCGGAGCGACCCGGCAGCCGAGTGTCTCCCTGTTACAGTCCACCTCATAGAAAAGTAGAAATACTCGTAGTAGAGTACTTTAAAGTTGTGTAAATGTACTCGAGGTACTGCCTGTCACACCGCCGCGTGTGTGTGCGTCGTCCTCCGTGACCAAACGGCGGCGCCGGCGGTCTGACCATGTTTCACGCACGTCAGGCGCCCGGATCGGATCGGGTCGGATCGGGTCGGGTCGGGTCGGGTCGGGCCGAGAGCGTGTGCACGTGTCACACACACACACACACACACACACACACACACGCCTCACAGGGAGAGGCAGAGACTTACAGCAGAGCTGACAGCGCATGACTAAACGCATGGGGGTGGCGAGGGGGGCGGGGCCAGACGTGTCAATCTTCCGGGGACTTGGGGGTGTTTTGTTTCTTTGTGGGGGGGGGACGCCGAGCGTGACGGATGCCCCCCCCGCCTGACAGACGATTTGTCTCGGCGGCATCTCTCGTGGTTTTGGTGGGAAAAACCCGGAGAACTTGGATTTTCTCCTCCTCGGCTCCGGAAGTCGGAACGAGCGTTTTCGAATTTTCACCTTCGCGCAAAGTCAAGTGGGCGCGAACCCTTATTGAACTAATCAATCACCGAGCTTCTTGTCCTAATTGGCTAATTATCCCGGAGGCCTGGCGAGGAGGAGGAAGAAGAAGAAGAAGAAGAAAAAAAAAAATCAATCCTGCTGATGACTCTGATTGGACCAGCCGCACTCCAGTTGATTACAAACGAAGGGCTTGATTGGGTGAGAGACGGCGCCGCCAGCCCGCCCGCCGTCCGAACCGGCGGTCCGAACGCCGTCATCGGAACCGCGCAGGTAAAAAAAAAAATAAATAAAAGCGCTGATTCATGTTTTATTCATTCTCTTTTGTTTACAACAGAGGTTAAGTTTTATCGCAGCGTGCGGGTTCATATTTTTCTCGCCGCTGCCAGCAAATAATGTAATTTGATTTTTTTTTTTTTTTTTTTTACCCCCCCGCCCCCTCGAGTCCTGTCATTTGCATCATGCTTCAAAGTGACACACTGCAATCTCAATCTCATTAGCAGAGGAGCAGAGGCGGGAATATTACGCTCGACTGGCGGCGGACGCCTTTAAACTTCTCCGCGCTTGTTTTTCGTTGTTTTTTTTTTCTCTCTTTCTCTCACAGATTTCGGTTTATTCATCATTTTGAAGCAAACAACCAATTATGCAAATAGTACATAAAAGCGACCCATTCAGCACATTTCAAATGGCCTTTTTTCAGTTTTTTTTTTTTTTCCTCGTCTCCTTTTTCCCGGCGTCCGTCGCGCTCTTTGTGTATTTCTGATAAATCAAGCGGGAGCCACGGGGGCGATGCATCACTCCGTGTCGTCTGGCGGCAGGAAATAAATGGTTACTCGCAGATTTAACTCGGGGGCCTTTGTGTCCCGCTGGGGGGGGGGCGGGCGGGCGGAGGTGAGCGACAAAAGAAAAATCAGATTTAGAGTCTCCTCGGAGAAATTCAGCTGCGATATTAACGTCGGATACGTGGGACGCGGCGGGACAAAGACGCCTTTAAATTTCCTCAGGACGTGCCCGGCGACGGGACGGGACGGGACGGGGTGAATAAAGGGGGGGGGGGGTTAAAGTCAATAGAAAACACTGGGGTCTGTCACAAATGACGGGAAGGAGAATCATGACGCAGATCACTAAAAATAGATCCAAGACGGAACCAGAACCGGGCAGAACCTGAATCTCCTGAGCATCTTCCTGCTCCTTAGGCCTTGAACCCCCCCCTCCCCCCGCTTCTGCAGGGACGGGTAGGGTTGGGGTTGTGGGGGTGGGGTTGTGGGGGTGGGGGCCCAGTCGCCCTCGGCTCCCCCTTATCGGTCATTTCCACCCCTGTCCTTGGAAGGTCAACCCCACCCCCGCCTCTAAGCCGAGCGCCGACGTCGGACTCGGAGTCAAACACACAATGATGGTGGAGAAGACCCCCCCCTCCACCCCCCACCCGACAGAACCGGACCGGACCGGACCGGACTGGGTCGGGAGCCGAGAGACACCAGGAACCGCTTCTCCACTTTCTCTTCTCGCTTCCACGGACATTTTTCAAAAGGTCCGACCGACACGTTGGTCTCCGGACAGAACCAGAACCACACACACACACACACACACACACACACACACACACTCGCACACACACACACACACACTCACGCACACACAAACACACACACACACGCACACTCTAATTTCATCGTCCAATTTTCAGGACAGGAAGAAAAACAAAACAAAACAACAAAACGTGTTTCCAGGAGAACAAGGAGGAAGAAAATCGCCCACGGTGAAAACAAACAACGCTTTGATTTGCAGAGGATTAACGCCGTCGGGGGAATTCTGTCGTCGGCAAAACACCGCGCATCATTTTACTGTGGACGTTTTTAACAGATTCAGACAGGATTAAAATCGCCGTCCGAGATTAGAAATTAGCAGACGCCCCCCCCCCGGGTGACGATCCTAAATCAGGTTGCAAATATTCCACTGACGGATGATTTGGGCTTTTTATTAACCTCCCGAACTCCGGATTTCTGCATGAATTTCCCGGCGACGTGGCTTTAAAGTGGCAATCTGCAAGACTTTCATTTCAATAAATGCGTGCGACACGATGAAAGTACTGCAGTACTTATACACGGCAGTACGGCAAGTATGTGGCGACGTTCCCGGGAAGAGAAAAATCAGGGATTAAAATCCAAGCGTGAAACGATTCTAATAACCGTGTAATACAGTGTCCAACAATGAGCTGAGAGACGCTAAAACAGTCTGATAATAATCCCCATAAAATAATCTGTGTATGGATTATGCTCGTTGTATTTACTCGTGCATCTTTGAGCTGGTAATATATAATATATATGATTATATATAGCACTTCCTGTAGCTGAGGTAAAAGGGCTGGCCTCTGGTCAGCGCTGGTTGAACCTCACATCAATAACGCGCCGCCGCCGTCGACCTCCCGCCGCAGGTCGCCGATTGCGCCGCGGCGGACCGGCGTCACGTGACGGAAAACAAACACGGATCCAATCATAATTCGATTAAAAGGCAAACAAAAAAAAAGAAAAATAAAAAGGCGGACAGATTGTGTCCACCTGCTGCCGGGCGGCCGAACACGGAGGTAATAACCGGGCTCGCTCCCCGGAGGGCTCCCCTCTGTCCTTTAATCCGGCGCCAGGCGAGCTGGGCCGAGCCGGGCCGCGCCGGAGGAGATGAATGAGCCGCGGCGCTCGGGGTCTCCGTGCCCCCTCGCAGGAGGGGGGTCGCGTGTCAAGATCACATGCCGGCGGCCTTCCTGTTTACTACACGCAGGATGCAGCAGGCGCGGGACAAAAATAAAAAAATGGAGGATGAAATGTCAAGATGTGGGGATCAGCAGTTCAGGGGGCGGACGCTCTGTCTCCCGGATGGATTTTCGGCGGGACGAGGGAGCGGAGACGCGAGCGGACTGTTTGTTTTGGCGGCCCGGGTCCGAGGCAGAGAGAAACTTGAAAGGATTACCCGGCGATCCGAACTCGTCCTCTGTAATCCTTAAAGAGGACGACAAACACCTGAGGCGGCGCAGAGTCCACAAAGATGAGCACGCACAAAGCTGACAGCGTGTTTTTTTGTGCGACTTAAAAAGACGCTTTCTTCATTTACATCTCTTACAAAGCCCCCCCTGCTGACTCAAGGTCAGACATCTTCCTGTGGGGAAAGGATGAAACGAGTCCGAGTCGCCCCCGCTCTGAAACAAACTGTCACATGCAAAAGATGTGTTTTCGCCGTGTTGTTGTTTGTTTCGCTCGCCCTTTCATCTCCCTGAGCGAAATAATGCCGGCGAGAAGTTTGACGGGGAAAACGATTCACATCCGCATCCACCCGGAAAAAACTTGGTCATTTGTGCGTCCGGTCGCCCTTGTAATTCCTGATGATTCCTACGGAGCAGCTCGGTTTCTGGACTGGGGGGGGTGGGGTGGGGGTGGGGCACCGTCCCAACAGCCTGAGAACCAATCAGGAGAGTGCACCCGCTCTTTCTCCCCTGGCCGTCCGTGCTCTCCACTCAGCATCAAATTAAGGTGAGAGTAAGAGGCCGCGGGCGCAGATTCAATTTTTGACGGGAAAAAAGTGGAGCATTGAATTTTTTTTTTTAAAAAACCTTCCCGACCTCGGAGCGTCCCACGCTGCGACACGAACGTCCGGCCGGCGGACCGAAAACTTGGGGAAACGAGATTTGGGGAACAAAATTTTTAAATCGTGCGGCAGAAATAATATTTTTTTTTTTCAGCCAGATAGTTAGAAAACTCTTTGGGGGATTCTGAAAATATATCTGCATGGCCTTAAGTTGTTAGTTGCATCTTTTATTTATTTTAATTTCCTTTGTAAAAAAAAAAAAGCACAACACATGGTGACTTTTTTTTTTTTTTTTTCCATAAGTAGAAACACAGTCGCTGCTTTTAGTCGAGCGGTTCAACATGGACGCCGATGCGCCGCCGTGAGGTTCACACCAGCGTTTCTGTTATTTCCACGTTTCCCTGAGGAGGAGTTGTAATAAGTTTTTTTTTTCTCTCCGCGTGCGGTTTTGAAAGCGTTTCCACGCCGACATGTACTGATTGTATTTGTGCAGGTTCACAAATATCAACATTTTTCTCAGGTTGCCTGTTGTTTCCTTGCGGGGGCACAAACAATCTCTCCGCGAGCGAGAGCGAGGTTTCTAATTAGACCGAGCAGATGGTGTTGTGGCAAATCTGTGCCGTATCACAGCTGACTCATGATACTGTGATTTTTTTTAATTTTTAATTTTTTTTCGGGAGGGGGGGGCAATAATAAAACAGCCACGGGAACAAGACTGAGAGCACGAGCCCCGTTCGCCCCCTCTGGAGGCCCAACTTCACACTTGTTCGTGATTTTTTTTTTTTTTTTTTAAATAAAACTTTTTGTACTTGAAACCAAGAATCAGTTTCAGCTCGAGATTTTCCGAGCGGCTTCCAGCAGCTGGATGTCTGATCCGGATAGTTCGGACTTGTTAGCGGAGCCCGGAATGCTTGAGTTTCCCCGCTCAGGACGGCGCCGCTCGAACAGAACATTATCTTTTATGGATTTAACGGGACGTACGTTGTCAGAAACAGGACGAAGACGGCGGCTCAGTTTACGTGCGGGCGTCGGCTCCTGACGTAAACACCTGTACCGCGTCGTGTAATTGGATCCTGTTTACCTGCGCGGACAGGAAGAAGACGCTTGTAAGGAGCCCGCTGTCCTGTCACGTTAAGATTATCTCTCTGTGCGCCGCCGCCGCTGCTCTTCATCACAACTGACAGCAAGATAAATGATTTTTTTTTTTTTTTTTTTTTTTTAAAGGAAAGGCAGATGGGACTCGACGTTTAAAAGGAACCGACAAAAAGGTAAAAATCACCCGCAGAAATGAACCGAGGCCGAGATTCATCTGGGAACGTCGTGACATCTATTCCCGACGGCTCAAACTTTCCATATTATCCCGGTCGTCGGCTTTCGATCCACCAGGAATACGTGGACGTTCTATATATATATATATATATATATATGAAATGGAATAAATGTGTTACTACAGGGTAACGGGGTTACGGGGGGCGAACGAATCGAAGTTGTGGGATTTTGTCGCATCAGGACGTTGTTACGTGAAAAAGGCCGTTTTTCATTTCCGTGCAGCTTTACCATGTGAAATGTCAGAGTGTGTGTGTGTGTGTGTGTGTGTGTGTGTGAGTGTGTGTGTGTGTGTGTGTGTGTGTGTTGGGGGGTGTTCGAGGTCGCCTTCGCTTCGTCACACGCGCCTGAATTTTCTCCCGGCTGTCGCAGGAAGTGACATTTGAAAAGCCGAGGAGGTTGGGTGTGGGGGGGGGGCGGCCGACGGATCGATGTGACACCAGGTGTAAATGATCAATGCGTCACTCCGGAGCGACCGGCCAATCAGAGGACGGAGGGAAAAGGCAGGACGCTTTGTCTTTGATCCGGACACGCCGAGCCCCAGTTCTGTCCGGGGGAATTATCCGGCGGGTGACGGAGTCGGCTGCAGGCGGATCCCAGGTGGTTCTGTACGATATCTGTGTGTGTGTGTGTGTGTGTGTGTGTGTGTGTGTGTTTCGCCCTCTACAGCCGCATTGGCTTTACACCACGTCGCCGCATCCGTCAAACAAAAACACCCCCGGACCGCTGGAGTGAATATAACGTCCTCGGAAATTACCCAAAAAAAAAAAAAAAAAAAAAAGAAATCAAATTTAACGACGGGCAATTTCCGAGATGTAAATGAGCGAACTAATAGAGATTTACAGATGTTGCGGCGTTTGTGCCGTCTGATTGGTTTTGTCTGGGAGCAGACGGCGTGTGGAACAAGCTGTCGTCTCTTCCCTCCGCTCAGCTCTGAAAAACAACAGCCAAAAAAAAAAAACACAAACAAACAAACAAAAAAAAAAGAAGGTCATGTTGAGAGCAGCCGTCACACCCGTCGTGGTTAAATGGACGTTTCACGCTCTCGGCGCGGTTTATGTTTCGACGCGTCTCCAGACGAGGCCTGACGGCAGGAAGCGCGTTTCTTTTTAAATGAATCGAAAAACGGCGGCGGCCGAAAAAAAACCCCCTCAGCGGTTAGAAAGTCGCACACGCAGAACTCCATTGTGAAAACAAATCTCTTTTGTTTTTTTGCCGCCCACACGATCCGAGTGAAATGTTTTCACACTGACAGAAAAATACAGCGGTAATCAATATATATATATATATTTTTTTTTTTAAAAGCCGTGCTGTGGGTATTTGGTTCAGAGCAGTGAAATGAAACACAACAAATCTAATCTCTAATTCCCCCCACCTCAGAATAATTAATCTGTGTTGCAAAACATATTGTCATCCTCACGTTCGTTAAGTTTTAATAACCAACACGCCGGGTCGGTTCCGTCCTTTGTTCAGCTCGGCTTTATTCTCACGACCCGTTTGGTCACTTGATATTAAGATCTATGGGCGCGCTTGGTTTTTAACGCGTCGCTCTCCACCGGGTGGAGAATCGATGGGTTTTTATCCGGTCGCCTTTCTCCTGTCAAATCACTCATCAGGGCTCCGGTTTGATTTAAAACATGCGCCGGGAAAACGGTTTTATCGATGCCGCCACCCCCCCCAGGTCTTACTTTTTTACTCTAAGAGATTAAAAGGAAAACAGAACTGTTGTTCAAAACATTTTTAATCTAATCCCACCCCCCACCGCCGCCACCATCTCTTTACAATTCTCATTATTGTTGTATAATGCAGTAGAGATGTGGCTCAACACCCTTCCCTCTGAAAAGCTCTTTATTCATTCAGAGAAGTGCCACACACACACACACACACACACACACACACACACATTCCCACTTTCCCACTGACTCAGCAAGGCGGCATGTAATAACACTGCTTCAATTTAGACGGCTCTTCCAATAGCCAGATAGAGTTCAAAGGGCGCTTAATCTCACCTGTCACTCAAACGGCTGGGAGGGAAGGACGACGCGAGCGAGGAACGAAAACGCCGGGGGGGGCAAGGGCGGCGGTTTCTTTTCTCGGCACGATTCCGTCAGCTCCTGAGCAATGTGGCGAGCTCGGTCGCTCGGTCGCCGTCGCCGTCCATCACTTCCTGTCCACGACAGCGACAGAACAGCCGGCTGACTGACGAAAGGCGCCTTTCTGTCGGGACTGACGGCTAACGTTAGCATGCTAGCAGGGTCGCAGGGAACGCGTCTGGCTAACGTTTGCCCACTTTAGCTTAGCACGTTAGCTTGCACAGATTTTTTTTTTAAAAACGAGGCTTTTTTTCGTTCGTCTGCGGAGCGAAAAAAAGGGGGAAAGAAAAGCTCCCGACCGCGCCGCAGCCAGAAACCGTTATTACATCCACTCATATTTATATAATCAAACTGGATATTTAATTAGAAATCCGGCGACGGAGTGAGGTGAGGCGCTAAGAATGAAAGCTAATTGCGGTGAGAAGAGTACTTGTGAATAATTAGCTTTTCTCTGAAGAGCCTGAACCCGCCAGAACCGCAGAGTCGTCTGGGTTTCGACGCGGCGCTTTTTCGGCGATTGCTCCGCCGTTAACCTCCTGATTAGACGTTCAAAACTCAGGGATCCGCAGCTTCGAAAAGCAGGACGCCCTTCGCTTTACGTCCGATCATTCAGCTCATCCATACCGCCGAAGACGACGGCGAACCTTTACGGAACGTTTTTTAAGCTAAAAACGAATCCGTCAAAACTGGCAACGCAACGCGACGACGACCCTTTTTTCCCCCCCAGCGCCAAACAATAAACGGCGGCGGCGGCGGCATCTTCCACGGCGCAATTTATGGTTAGGGCGGACATTATAAAGTATGCGTCCGCCGAACCGATGAGCTAAAAAAGCCTGAGATTGAAGTTGGAAGTTTTTCTGCACACCCACGACTTTTTTTTTTTTTCCGCCTCTCTAAACGGACGACCTATTACGTGAAGTGGCGGTGGCGGTGGCGGTGGCGGTGTGTGTGTGTGGGGGGGATCTGCATTACCGCCGCCCTTTTTTTGTCTCGCCGCGTGCCTCAACTCCTCAAGACCCATCATTCCCGTCCGTCGCAGCCCCGATAAATCAGGGCGCCTAATCAGAGCGTAAATATTCATGAGTCCGGGCTCGGAGTGCTTCTGGAGGTGTAACTCTTCACAATGGAGTTGGCGCTCGGCCCCCGGCGCGCCACAAATCCTGCCGGTTCCAGCCGCCGCCGAGTCGAGGGGTGAGGGAGGAGGAGGAGGAGCGCCGGCGAAATTCGCCCCCTCTTAGCATTTAGAGTAAGTTCCTCTCTTGCTTCTCTCGCGCCCCAAAACTTCTTTACTTTTTTTTTTAATCCCCCCCCCCCCAAGCGTACTTCTTCTCTCTCATTCATTTTGGAGATTGAAATATGAGGTGTCAAAACATGAACAATTATGGAAAATCATAAATTTGTGACCAATTTGGGGAGGGGTGGGGGCGGGTGGGGTTGTCATCCATCTGAGATGTATGCGTTTTCAATTTGGCGTTTCTTAATGCCTGCCAGCTTCTCCCAGCGTACCGTTAAACTGCCATTTCTCCTTGTACTAATTGAACGCACCCCCCCCCCCCGAACACACACACACACACACCATCGTGTATTGCTCATCCATCATTGTTTGTTGGGGAGCCGGCGTGGTTGTCCTTTCCACTGACTTTGAGAGAGCACTTCATCTTATTTGTTTGTTCCCTGACATGGGCATGATGCACTCGACCGGGCCGGGCCATTTAGAAGCTGGGCGGCGTTCAAGAACCCCCTCCCCTCCCCATCATCTCGCGTTACCCCGCCGCCGCGGCTTTTGTGGAGGACCCGCGCGCTGCGCTCGTTTGTCATCCGCCCGGCTAAAGCTATTTACCATCGGCATCTAATTTACTTAATAGATAAGCTACAGAAACAGAGATCAGAGTGGCGCGGACCCGTAATTTGTAAAGGGCCCTGGAAACGGCCGCCTCTCTCCGCGGCCATTAGGGCGATCGGGATTTTTTTTTTTTTTTTTTTTAAGGAACTCGGACTAATTCGCCGAACGTCAGCGAAGTCGTCGTTAGTCAGAAGCGAGTCGGACCTGCCTGCGGAGGGTGACATTTAATGGGTCGGTCCATCACGACGCGAGACCGAACACTGACAGAGTTATGCCTCTGACGCTCCCCGCTGGGTCGATGAACGCCGCAGTAACGTGACCGCTGGTGATGCCGCCCGCAGTAAAAAAAAAAAAATAAATAAAATAAAATACTCGGAATCTGTCCCGGGGAAGGTCTAAAATGTGCTTCACAGGACAGGTGATGTGGTCGATATCAATCAGGACCACAAATTAAAAAGACGGCGTTACAAGGACAGTTGAGAAATCCAAAACGTAGGAAACAGGAAACCTGTTAGCTCAGAATTAGCTTGTTAGCTCGCGGTCAGAGCTCCGCGGACAGTTTAATGAACGTCTCTGTGTGGAAAATCAATCAGCGCCGTTCTAATGTTCCAGAAATTGTCTTTTTATGAAGCCGCGCGGCCGATCAATAACACCGATTAAACCCTGGACTGTGCAGCGCTGCCCTCGCGCTCATGAATAATGCAGCACACCTGGCTAATGTTGCTAATGAACGCAGCCGCGAGCAGAACGAGCGCGCCCATTCGTTTTTTTTTTTTTTGAACGGGCGAATGGATCGACCTGTACACACACATACACACACACACACACACACACTCGTTCACACAGTGGCAGTGCATGCTAACTCGCGCGCAGCTTATTTGCAGCTGTTGGGAATCAGCTAGCACGTGATCTGTGCCCATTTCCACGAGTAACACGGCGGCCGTCTGTCGCCCGAATCTGGGAGACACGACGGGTCTATTGTTTGAGCTCGACAATGAGGGAAAAAAAAGCAGATTCTGCTGCTTAACGGAGCGTTCAGGCTCGGATGCTCGCAAACTCATTAAGTCGGGAAGTATCTTGCGGTCGGGTCGCACTTCCCCGGTGTTTACATTCAGGCACCGCAAGGTAAATCAAACAGTAAAGGGAAAGGGGGCATCCAAGTAAATTAAAGATATGTGTTCAAAGACGGACAGTTTCAGTCCCACTTCAACCCGCGACAGGAGGCGGTTGGGTTCGAACCCCCCGTCTTCACTAACTGCTGCGGTGCAACAAAAGCCGCCGCCGCCGCCCCCTCTGCATGAACCTCAGGTTAAAAACGATTTACGAAGCAAAGAGTCTTCAACCGTTCCCTGCAGATTTAAGTGCAGTAAAAAGCCTGCGAAACAGAAAGGTTTTTTTTTTTTTTTCCAGACCCCACTTACGCCGCTGCCAGCTTCCTTAAAACCAAGAAAATAGAGCAAAGTACCAGGTGATGGAAGCTTATTATCCTCTACAAATAGCGAATCGGTTGATTTCCAGAGCCACGAGTGTGATTGGCACCTCAGCGTGGCATTTAGAAATAGTCCCGCAGCTTAAAATCCACCCGCGGGGCTTCTCTGCATTATGAAGTGCCTGTGCATTAAGGTCACCGCTTCCATCGGGGGGTTGTTGCTCCAGGGTCGAGGGAAATTCAGTTCTTTCTAGGCCCGTCAATGGTTCATTGATAACATTCGGCAGGTTTGACGACAGGGCTTTTATTCTGACGGGTCGTCCGGTCGATCTGACGCCCCTTCTGAGGAACGGAAGACGGAGGCGACCTTGGATGACGCCGGGACGACCCCCCGCGAGCGACGGAGCTGCCGGTACGAAGGGAAAATAGGGAACTAAATGGATTTACCATACGCAACCTGGGGGGTTGAGCATCTCGCACAGGAACACAAAATCGACTGCAGGACCCAGGGACTGAACCGCGAGGTTCCGATCAGTGGATGACGACCCCGTAAATTCAAGGACAGAGAGTTAAAGTCGGAGGAAGCGCCGCTGCAGGAATCGGGCTGCACACGGGAAGTCGAGCGGATCCATTTACATTTCCTTTTGGGTTGGAACCGGCCACAAGAGCGAACGGACGAGACGCCGCCAGGCGCCGAGGAATCGGACGTACGCGAAGCGGGTTAGGGTTAGGTAGGGTAAGAAATGAGGAACAGAAACAGCGGGATTAAAGTGAGATTATGCCAAAAGCAGCCGGGAAATGAAAAGTAACATAAAACACAGCCTGCAAACCTAAAAGCCGAAACGCAGAGCGAAAATTGGCCGCTTGATCCACCTGCCGAATCTTCCAACGCGAGCGGCGTCCGCAGGGTTCTGCAGTCGCATTTACATGCACTGAGGTAATTGGAGGTATTTACGGCGCCTCGGTTACGGTCGGACCGGAACCTCTTCTCGGTCGGGTTCAAGGAGTTTTTTTTTTTTTTTCTTCCACGCACCGAGCCGAGTAAAAACCCTCCAATTTAACGCGGCTGTTAATGCTTCTCTTCCCGCTCGCCGCGAAACATAATGGCCACGTCTTCATTCAGACAAAGCGGAGCGGGGAGCCTGTCGCTCGTTTAATGGGGCGTTCAGGCGACGCTCTCAGGTACTCGCACTTTGCAGGTATTTACCTCCGTGTTCTCATCAGCTGCCGGAACGTCACTTAGACCGGACCGGTGGAGAAAAAAAAAAAAGACGTATCATCTGCTGGTCGTTCTCATTAGAAACCACCAGTATCTAAATCTTTTTAACCAGATTTATGAGAAACAAGTGGATTAATGGAGATTATTGTTCTAACAAGAAAACAGGGTTTTTTTTTTCTCAACGCGTTGTGAAAACGACTTTTTTTAAAAATGGACATTTTTGCATCTCCTCCGCTGATATTTGCATTTTACCGGTCACCGGGGAGCGACTTCCAGGTAATAAAGCTGGACATTTTACGACCCGACGCTGATCACCTGAACGCGCCGTTAATTTTTAAAGCCGCGTCCCCGTTCTGCGCCACATACTAATTCCGAGCAGACGACAGGGAAACGGCGCCGCTGTCCCACAATGCAACGCATCGTAGCGTTGGGGCGGCTTCAGAGAGACGACGCGATAATCAAAAGAGCGGAAAAATCTTCTTTGTGAAAACGTCACCGGGAGCGACGAGGTCTGTCGCCGTACACGACGTATAATTAACTGTAAGTGGATGTAAGACTGCGTGTACGCTTTCTGCAAAAAAAGAAACAACAACAACAAAACAATATATAATATACATATAAATAAACAATATAAACAAACAGACTCAGGTCGGCGCTCCCTCTTCCCTCCAGAGCCTGGAAACTGGGTCGCGGTGCCGATCTGTGTGTGATTCATACATAAACTATTATAGAGAAAATTTTATGCTCTTTTTTTTCTTCTTCTTCCTCCTCAAGACAACAAATGCAGAGCTTTTGTTTACAAGCATCCTGTACGTCGGCGGCGGAAACGCTCAGACCAGAAAACGACCTTTTTATGAAGGTCTCATTAAACGGGCGAGCGAGTTTATCGGCTGAGCTTTAAATCAGGCGGCGTCCACAGCCTTTGTTTCCGCGTCAGCGTCGTGATTTAAACTCGATGGCGTGCGCGGGGTCTCCGGGAGCTCCTCGCGGCCGCGGCGGGGGTACGACGCGGGCGCGACACGCTCGGCGGCCCCCGCCGTTCCACAGTGGCATTTGTGAAAAGCTGCAGCTGCACGATGTCACTGTCACGGCGTAACGCGATACGAAACGCTGCTTAGCGTCGACGCGGCCGCCCCCGCCCGGCTCCGGCTCTCCCAGGACGCCGCTGAATCTGCTGACATTTCAGCGGGTTGTTGGTTTTTTTTCTTCTTCCCTTTCACTGCAGGAAAAAAAAAAACAGAATAAACACGAGGTAGGTCGACGGGATCCGGCGGGTGGGAGGCGAGGTTTCACGGCGAGTTCGAGCGTGCAGGAGGAATCGGAGCGCTCGCTCTCTCCGCGAGCCACGGGGGGTCGAGCGCAGAACGTATTAACATACGAATCGGGGCGATACGACTGAGTCACCGTCACCCACCCCCCCCCGCCCCGGCGAGTGAAGCGCGTGACGAGCTGCGCGGGGCTTGCTAACGAGAGACGCGAGCGGGGGGAATAAGGAATCTGGTTTGGAGAGGAACTTTGCTGCTGTCACTCGCTGAGGAGACGCTAAAAAAAGAAGCAGCGCTAACGTGCTAACCGAGAGCGGCAGGCGGAGAAACTGAGCCTCCGTCACCACGAACATCAAACCGATGACACTTTCTGTCAGGTGGTTGTTATCGCCCGGTGCTAATTCACCTGCCAGGTTTGGCTTTAATTAGTTATTTGACACCTTATGATCGATAACGATCGACAGCTGAGGCTTGTGATTGGTTGTGAGGTCGACTGTTACCGGGTTGAATGACTGGATTGACGCCCCCCGTCCTCTACGTGACACGCAGCGTGAGATTAGACCCAACTGCAGGATTATTGATCCCTAACAGGCTAATTACGTGTCCTCGTCCCGGCCGCGGCGGATCAGAACCGCTGAGGCGAGTCGGTGAAAATTAAAGTGCGAATGATTTTTTTTTTCTTTTTACTTTCTCGTCCGACAAAAGAGGCTTTAGGTTGCGTCGGGATCATAAAGGGATGTCATACACAAACAAATAAACAAACAAACAAACAAACAAACAAAGCACGAGGTCTGCGTGCAGACCGACAAAAACACACTTCCCAGCTGCTTCGCTGATCCAGCACCTGTCTTTCCCAAAGGATTTTTTTCAAATGCGCTCCTTTATCTGTGTGTGTGTGTGTGTGTGTGTGACAGGTCGACTTACACCTCACACATACGAGAGAGAGAGACAACGTTCGCGTGTCGCCTCGGGGCGCTACTTTTCCCTTCGCCGAGTCCCGACCGAAGGTGCGAGACGCAGCGGTTTTGAAGTCGGGCGCTAAATATATACGACGGGCGGAGCCGGGGATCTGCAGCCGCTGCGGGAAGTAACGCAACGCGCGGGTCGTCATCACAAGGTACATCCAGGACAGACGACGATGGAGATTCTTTCGCGCACGCGTGAGAAAAAAAAAAGACAGAATCAGACTTCAAATTATTGACGTGAGAGATCGGAAACGCCTTGGGTCGCACGCCGTCGGACACTTTTGCGGTAATGCACACATAGCCGCCAATATTCGCGGCTAACGCTACGGCTGCCGTCGTCTCCGTAGGTGCGAGAAGACCTCAGCGAGGGAACGAGCGGCGGCGGGCGAAAGCCTCCCATTTCGCAGCCTGACATTTGCGCTGACAGGGGTGACCTTGATGAAAAAAAAAAAAAAAGTCAAGGTGTGGAGTTAGGGGAAGGGGGGGCAGGAGTGAGGCACCGTGGACTGTCGATGGCGCTGAGCTGCAATTTCGGGCGCGACGGGGAAGGGCACGACGAAGACGGTGACAGAAGAACTGCAGGGACGAAGAAAAGAAACGGGAGGCGGGGGGGGGTGTTGAGGATGGATGGAGGCGGGAAAAAAAGTGTCTGGGCGACTACGCTGGGTGGGAAGACGCCAACCCGCCCCCCCACCCGGTGGTGGCGAGCTGTCAGCCTCGCCGTAATGAAGTTAAACGAGGGCGTTGTGAAAACGGGCGATCGCCGGCGGCGGCCAGAGGAAAGAAAAGAGTCTGCAGGTGATTGACAGAGCGCAGGAGACGCAGCGGCGGCTCGAGCGATCAATAACCCCCCCACCGGACTCAACCCCCCCATCTCCACCCGACGGGGGTGTCTCTCTCTCTCTCTCTCTCTCTCTCTCTCTCCATGTGTCATCGCGCTGAAAGGAAAAGTGACCTTCTCCTCTCCTTTAATGGGATTCCTTAATAATGGGGAGATGTGGGAGCAACAAAAGGGGAGCAGCCTTTTCATTCTTTAATGGAGCCGCTCCTCCTGGAGGAGCGCTCATTACTCACACCGAGCCGGCCCCCGCTGCCGGGACAAGGTGACGGGGGACGGACAAGCAAACGTAGTTTGTTTTGGGTTTTTTTCGTCACGTTTCAAATATTCGAAACAGAAGACGGGATTAACGAGACGAGGAAGTGGCATAAAAACAAATCGTCGGTTTTATGTCAGGAGGGTTAGGGTTAGCTCGTACAGCGTCCGCGCGAATGCCTCACTATTAATTACGCGTGCAACAAAGCATCAGTTTGGTCATTCGCGGTTCGGAAGTCGAAGACGTCTCTGCCGAAGCCGGGATAAATCGGTAGTAAAGTTTCAAACGTGCGGTCGGGAGCTGACTCGCTGCGTCACCGGTATCGTGCTTTGTCAAGTCACTGTTAAATTTAAACTCTTCCAAAACGCTTCCCATGGAAGTTACACAGTAGATGTGGATGCGTAAAACGCCTCGAGGTGAAACAACACATAAAAACGCACAACCGGCCACGTACACACACACACACGCCATTTAAACAAGCGATTGAGCACGCAGCACATCTGAACGGCGGCAGGCGTCCTCCTGGCGACTCTTAACCGCCGGCCTCTTCGGGTTTTTAGTGTCCGTTTAATGTTTTAATAAAAAGTTGTGGTTGCGAGCGTGTTACCCGTGTCACCTCGCTTCCAACACACGGCAATAACACTGAGTTCCAGGCCACAAACTGCGAGATGATGCAGAACGAGCCCGGCGGACGTGGGCCCGGCCCAAAGTTAAACGTCTGGTTTGACGCCGTGCGCCGTTCTACGCTGACGATTGGCTGGTGTAGGTTTCAGGTGGCTTTGGCCACATTATTGGTCATTGTGTTCCTTTTGTCTCACGGACTTCAGGTCAGTGTTTCTTTGAGCCAACCTTTTATTTTTCCTTCATACTATATATATAGTGTATAAGTCTCAGTTTCAGGTAGGCCTACCCCAACTGTTCTGAAGATACTCGCCCTGCAGGCTTCGAGTGAACTTCAGTCAGTTTCAGAGCTTCACATCTCCACATCAAAGACACTTCATCCCCTCCGTACGTCCAACTTGGTCTCAGAGGTCAGCCGATCCGCCGACGCTTGGCTTCTTCCCGCCCAATTAGCGCCACTCGCCGTGAACTTCGAGGGGCAAAAAAACCTCAACTCTTTAATGTTTCTGGAACTGTTTCAGGAGATGAAAAATTTAACAAATGGGATTCAAGTCTGGCCAGCACCCCTCAGACGAGGATTCGTGGACGTGGAGGGTTTACTTTGCTGAGATGGGTGTCGGGACCGGAGACCCAGCTGTGGAGGACCAGATCCAGGAGGAGCAGTGCCGGTTCCGCCCTGGCTGTGGAACAGTCGTGGATTTTGGACTCGGAGACACCAGGATCTCAGGAGGTTTCGTGGACATTGGAGTCGCAGCTCCGCTCTTTGCAGATGATGCGCTTCTAATAGCCAAGCCAAGTTAGCACAAGGCTAACTCGCTCCGCCCTTCGTACGCTGCCCCAGATCAATGCAAACCAGTGCAAAATGAGCAGCGTCGCGAAAAACTAATCACAAATGAGCGAGCGCAGAGCGGTCCGGCTGAATATTTTTTAATTACCTCTGAGCGTCTCGAGTTCGGGCCGGGCCTGTCAAGACATCCGGCTCCCTTCCTTTGGCCCTCTAATTATGTTTTAATTGAGAACAAGGTCCAATTTGCAGTAACACAAGGGAGAAAGGGGTTCTTTTTTATTTTTTTTTTAGGCGTCCCAGTGACAGGTGGACAATATAAATGTTATTATTCATCAGGATGATGAAGCGCCGGCGTAGATCACGGCGCCCGTCCCATCGACGTCTCAGGGACATCTTAAACAATACTTCACCGGAGCAATTTTCCCCCGTCTGCGTCCCGTGTTTGTCGCCTTTATTATCCTTAATTTGCCATCCATCCAGAGGTGATGGGGAGTCTCACTTCACTTGTTCCATTAACTTTATTGCTAATAATATATTTCATTACGGCCTGTTATTGGAAAGAATATTGCAATCTGCCGGTGATAGCTCACGTCCCAAAATTGTTAATTAAGTAAATGAATGGTGAAGCCTGGATAAATAAATAAAGAACACAAATTAGCATACCGTAATTGAATGTCACTCTTGGTTATTCTGCTCTTTTGAACTGACGGATGTCCACGCCGCGAGCCGCGACGGGAGGAACGGTGGGAACGCCGGTAACATGCGCAGGTTTAATCTGCAGATATTGGCGACAACGCGAGGACCGCGCGGGCGAGCGGCTCGTATCTGATGTCGTACTTCGCCTAATCGCACCTGGACAGGACCTGCGTCGCCGTCCGTCGGCGGAGCATCCAGAAGATTTATTTCACGAGGGCGTGTAGAAACAGGACAGGCCGCCGGGAAGCGCCGCCGCTGCCGCCGCCGCCTGCAAACGTGTCAGGGTTCAACACGTTGAAGTAGCATATGAAAATAAATACGCCTTCATTTGAATTCCACAGGTTTCAGCCGTTATTACCGAGTCTGGTAAATCACAGTCTGAGAAACAAAAACAGCTGAAACCCTTTGTTTACTCAACAAAGCTCAGCCGCCTTAATTGATTTTTTTTTTTTTAGAGGGGGGGGGCTTAAAAAAAAAAAACAACTGACAGATGCACGTTAGTCCCGCAGGGGAACGCTCCTCCATTAGAAAGGTGTAAGTAAACTCCCGGTATGAAAGTGAATATGTGCTGATCTGTTCCCGGATGCACCTGCACCTTGTATTCAAGGAGAACAAACAAACCTCTTCTTCTTCTTCTTCTTCTTCTTTTTAAGTTCGCCGGTCGAACGCCGACTGCCGACTGTTTATGACCTCATCATCTGATTTGCATGTGAGAAGCTGCAAAGCGACAATTACGGGCCCCCAGGTGAACACGGTGGAAGTACAATATTTCTCTCTCTCTCTTTAAAGTCTAACACGACTCAGGCGGATCAGGGCGACATAAATTCAGCTTCACTCTAATTATGATGACGCTTAAAAATGATGAAACGCCGACATTTTTCCCACCCGTTTGCCAAACTGGGCTGCATCCAGACGGCCGTGACTTCTGAAATGAGCTGTGAGCGTCCTCGCGCGATTCGGCGGCGCGAAATGAGCTTTAAAGACACGAAACGGCGCCTTCGCCGCTCGATTAGAGCCCGTTCTTGCCGAAATTGACTAGCGACGAACCGCGGGACATCAGGAAGCAGCGTGGGCGTTTCAGTTCCTCCTGAAGCGTTCGTTATCACCGGAGACGATCACGTCACGCCGCCTGGCCTGAGAGCGATTTAGGAGACAAAGGCAGGTACAGGAAAGGCTGCCGCTTGCAAAAAAGGTGAAAAAAAAAACTGCTCGGCGCCTAATGAGGATGAAGAAAAAAAGTTCTTTTCCTTAACTCCTCGAGATGCCTGGGCAGGTGTGATAAAGAGAAGTGAGAAAAAAAAGAAACGGAGGTCGGAGACCGCGGCTTCCAGAAATAGAGAAGTTTAAAAGGCGATGTCGCCCGACGGACAAAAACGTGGCGATTGCACTGTCCGCCGCTAACGATCAAAGCTCGCCGCCTCTTCTAAGAGCCAGGAAGTGACATCGACCTCACTTTTACTGCCCACTTAATGCGAACTAATGCTCTACGTGACCTTTGACCTCACCAAAAAAAAAAAAAAAAAAATGCTGGCGTTGCAGGTTCAAGCTGAAAACTGTAATAAATTTCGACCACCCAGTCGCCGGCTCAGAGGCCCGACGGCGGTCGGAACCACGGGTCGGATCGGTAGCGTCGGACCTTCCGCTGAACCAGAACACACGCGTTAATGAACCGCTTCCACCCGGGCGCCGCACGGAGGCCCGACCCTGCAGCTGGAGAACGACCTTCAGTTTTTCTTTTTTTAAAGCTCACGTCAGCGGACGTTGTCGAGCAGCAGCAGCAAAAGCAACCCCCCCCCCCCAAAAAAAAAAAAAAATCCCCATGGGAACATCTCAGCCCCCCCCCCTCCAGTCCACGGCTGAGCTACAGGTGGCGTCCCGTCACTTCCAATTAGACGCCGGCGGTCGGCACGTACAGCTCCGCTAAGCAAGTGTCAGGACATGATTAGCGACGGGTCAAACTGCATTACGCTCAAACGGGCCGATCGTTACGGTGCAAACGGGCGCGCGCCGCGCCGCGCACACGCCGGCGTCGCTGGAAGCTGAACAAGGCGGAGAGTCGGACACGGGCGGGGGCGGAGTTTAAGATAACACGCACATCTGTCACAGCTGCGACACGCAAACAACAAAGAGGGATGAGTCAGCGTGGGAAACACCCGGGCTGCCCCCCCCCCTCCTCCACACACACACACACACACACACACACCAATAAAAGTGGGACACGCGAGGCCAATCTGGAATTTTTCGTCGTCCTCGCCGTCCCGCGCTCCCCATCCCGCCGGCTTCACTTTAATTAAAGACGCTCACGTCAGATTCCATGCGACGCGGCGCAGCGCCCGGCGGCGACCCCCCGGCGTAATCCGAAAGAAGCTACCGGGTCACGGGATTCATTAGCAACCATCCCTCGGCGCCGCGGCGATCCGGTGTTTTGCCTTCGGGCGCTTTCCATTAACCTTCAGCTCTTTTTAAAAACACGAGCATTAATGATAAAAAATTCCCCCGACGCCGCGTCCTATAACAAATCTATTAGCGGCCGGCGCGTTTCTCCCGGCGCCGCGAGCGAGGCTGCCGTTTCTCATTACAGCAGTAAACATTTGAGACGAGGACGACCCGGAAACCGCCGCAGGGCCACAAATAATATTCCATGTGTTAAACCTGCTGCCGGTGCGAAGACGCCGCCCCCTTTTTTTTTTTTCCCCGCTCGGGACCGATAACAAACGCTTGTTTCAAAGTTCGTCCGGAGTTCGGATGGCGTCGCGTTTCGAGGACAAATTGAAGAAAAAGAGCCGCGGGACGTTTGCTAACGGATTAATGCTCCTGTCGTTTGAGGTTAACAGCCTTGTCGCCGGGCTTCCTTATCAGATGCCCGGGATCAATGACACAAGCGCTCCCCGAACAGTCAGCCGGAGAGCAGGAATAAAATCAGTACCCGGTCCGGTCCGGTCCAGCGTGGCCTATACAGTCCAGTCTGTCCAAGCTTTCCACTAGTTTCACTTGAATTAGCACCAGAACTTCTGAAATAAAGATGATGGAGTGTCAAAATGAAATCGAGCTCCCGCACCGACTCAGTTTTTCAGATTGTGTTTGAATTTTTCTGTGCTCAACTCTTTTCCCGAACGAGTGAGCTTCCCGAGTCGTCCTGGTGTTTGGAATTCTGCAGGTAAAAAGTGAAGTCCGAACGATGGGCGCGTCGTTCCTGTCGGGCGAAACGCACGAGTCTTTTATGCATCAGAAGAAAAGAGCTGATAACGGCGGCAGGTGGCGATGAAGAGCAGTTCGTCTGGAGCGGCGTGCGTTACCGAACTGAAAGTCCACCGGCGATCGCACCTTTGTTGTTCCTGACTTTAATCTCGGAGCGACTGCGGCGGCGGCGGCGGCGGCGGCGGCCATCTCTCCGGAAATCAAACGGGGGGGTGAGGTGGTTGTTGAAGCGGGAAGTTCAGACGAAAGGAGAAAAACTTGGAGGGAACGCCGGTAACACAACTACACACACACACACATGTCTTGAATGGATTCAAAACACACCACCACCACCACCACCCCCCCAAAATAAAGACTCAACAGATTAATTCGACTTAATTATGCGTAAACAGTTTTGACATCTGTTGCCGTGTTTACGCACCGTAAACCGAAACAGGAAGTGAGGCGGAGACGCCCGGCGGCTCGTTCTCCATCGTCTTCCAGGAACAAAAGGTTTTTTCGTTTGTTCTCGCCGCGCTCCACCTTCCTGCATCCTGCGGTCAGGACAAGGTGAGGGGCGCCGAGGGGGAAGGAGTCCGCTCAAGAAAAAAAAAACCAAAAAAACCAAAAAAAACAAACAACGGAAAGGTCACCTGGGAGCGTACGGCGGCGGGATGCCTTAAAGGTCACCCGCGTCGAGCTACATCAAATATTAATGGCGTCGGAGAACCCCCGACAGGACCCCCCCCAGACAAACATTCAGCAAAGGGGGGTGTTTAAGGTGCCGCGGGGGCGCTGTGATACGACGACGCCCCCCCCCGTGAAGATTCACACTTCTTGTGAAGCGGCGGCGGCACCTGGATTTAGTTTTAAAAGGTCACCGGCAGGTGGAGCGCGACTTCTCCACCCTTCTGGTGTTTTGTATCAACTTATCGATCCGGTTTTGTCAACCAGGGAGGTGTAAAGGTTACGACCCCCCCACCCCCCGCCTCATTAACTATGCAGCCACACATGGAGACGTTACGCCCGGCAGTAAACGGAGCCAGAACTAATATTGAACTTGGGAAATACGGCCATAAACGCCGCGTGTCGTCCCAATCCGGAATATTGGCAAAGCTCCTAACGGAAATAATCTCCGTTTCTCCGATCGGTTCCAAACACGGATATCTGTGAGAGGGGAGGGGAGGTAAACACGGCGATGAAGAGATCAGAACGCCGGTTCCTCTTCCCCGGCTCCAACTTCTCGCACGGCGAGGAAGACGCCAGTGAGACGGTTTACAGGTGTCGGCCAGATGTTGGCGCCGGGCGCAGCATCCGGCGTCTCCGCTGTCAGTTTGTATTATTATTTTTTTTGACAATCTGTTTGCACGGGTTCACGCACACAAAATTTATTTTCACACGATGAAAGCCACAAGAGTCGCCGATGTTTTTACGCGGCGCTCGTGTTCGCGGCGTTCGGACTGAATGCAAATGAGCAGCAACCTCAGTTTGTTTGTTCGCTTTATTATTTCATTCTCGCGCTGGCTCGGAGACGAGCGGCCGTGCGGTCGCTGCGGTCGTCGAGATTTATGAAAAACACACTTAATATCGCCGGAGGTTGTCGAGCACAGGCCAGACGACCTCACCCGGTGAAAAGGAGGATTCCTCGGCTCGACCCGAACTCGACTCGGCGGCGGCGGTGGCGGGCCGGGCCGGGCCTGGCCGAGTCGGGCGGGCTCAAAGAGATTCGGGTTGGGGGGGCTCATTTTCATGCGAGGAGAATGAACCGAGAAAAATAACCAGGAGGAATCACTTTACGTAATCTTTTATGTCTGAGTCTGCATCCTCGATTTTATGGAGCTGTAAACAGTATGCACATATTTCATCACCGCGAGGCCAGAGAGAGTGTGTGTGTGTGTGTGTGTGTGTGTGTGTGTGGCGGAGGGAGGGGGTGGGGTGGTTTGTAATAGCGCTGCAATATTAGAGAGTGAATAATGCATATAATCCACCTTTTCAGTGCGGAAATAAGAGCGAGCCATTAAAAAAAGCTGCCGACTGAAATTGATGACAAGCGTCAGAATTGGCGAGCAATCCACCCACGGCGGCCGCGAATGACTTACCGCTTAAACGGCTGCACTCCGTCTGAGCGAGAGAGAAGAAGAAGAAGAAGAAGAAGAAGAAGAAGAAGCGGAGTGGAAAGACATCACGTTGCGTGACGAGCGACACGTTTGCACGATAAAGGGAAGTAATGACGGCGCCGATTACTCTGCAGTAAATGTACTGCAGGAGCTAGCTTAGCATTAGCAACCGCAGCTGTCAGGGTCACGCGCCCGCCGACAAACACGCCACTGTACACGCAACTGTACACGCCACTGTACACGCTTCCTTTAAACGTGAGCGGCGGGCGGACGAAACGATTTGTTTTCTTTGGTTTGACACACACATTTATTTTAAAATCTGTAAAACAGGTGATTTGTGTGTCGATAAATCACGTGGACGGATCAAACACGCAGCTGAGCGTGTGTGTGTGTGTGTGTAGCCCGTGCTGGATATCAATTTGTGAGTGTGTGCGGTGGTGGTGGTGGTGGTGGTGGAGTGGAGGGTGGTGCTGAGGTATTGATGCATGAGTTAAGGTGACAGTTGCACCGTGGGAAAACGGGGAGCCACGTCCTGTTTACACGGAAATCGATACAGCGCCGCGAGTCTAAAAACGGCGAGAAACGTCCAGGTCACACAGCAGGAGGAGGAGGAGGTGGAGGAGGAGGAGGAGGAGGAGGAGGAGGAGGAGGAGGAGGAGCGATCCTGGATGAAGCTGGATAAAGTGCAGAGACGCTGATAATCTGTGTGAAGTACATGATGTAATATATTCATGGATATGAATAGAAGAGGAGAGAACATTGTGCTCCGAACACCCTGTGATGTGATATCAGATAACTTTAAAAGACGAAACAACTCTGCACACACACGCACACGCACACACACACACACACACCAGCGAGTGTGTGTGTGTGTGTGTGTGTGTGTGCGGGAGAGATTACTGCAGGATATATGCAAATAAAACTGTTTTATTTGTTTGAGGCGACATCAGCTCCTCTGATTAAGCTCCAGACACGTCAACAACGACCTGTGAGGTTCAGCGCCGTGTATCCACAGAACCAAGACGTTCATACGCCGCCGGGCGGCGGCGCACGCCGCTACCGCGCACGCAGGCGCCGCCGTCGGCGGCGAACGCACGCGCTTCTGCGGCATGTCGCGGCGTCCGCCGTCGGCCGGCGAGCACGCCCGAATCAAACGAGAACGGAAAGATCGTCCCGTTGGTTTTTGTTTTGTCCAACTTTTTCTCGTGGGACGCTTCGCTTTGACTTTCCTCGACGGGCCTCCACGGACGCGACGAATCCTCCGCTCCCGCCGTTTCGACGCTCGCCCTTCTGCTTCCCACATGCGAGTGTACGCGGCTGATCTTCGGTCGCGGAGACGGATGCATCGCGAAACAAAAGGCGACGACTCCACGGCAACATAAACCGTTAATCAGCCAATGCGCTGACGCGCGCCGTTTCATTACCTGCAGCGTTTCAGCTCAGACGCCGCTGTTTCACAGACTGAAAGGGAAGCTGTACCACAGACTGAAAGGGATGATTTACCACACACACACACACACACACACACACACACACACTGGTGGAGGGCGGCAATATTTTCACGTGGATTATAAGCAACAAAATATAGAAAATTCGGGTTTTCCCCTGCGCAGGAAGCTCCTTCATGAAATAACTGACACCGTGTCCCATCAGAGTATTCAGTTACTGTAAATACACACACACACACACACACACACACACCCCGCAGGCTAATACTATTGTTCCATATTTGTGCGATTGTGATCCCGACATCGGCGCGGATTAGCGCTCCGTCGCTCGTGTGTGTTTTTCAGAGGAGGAGGAGGCGGGACGGCAGCGCGGCATCAATTAGCGATGTAAATGTCATCATCGTTATTTAGGCGTGTGGGGGGTGATGCGTCTGTTCTGAGCGGCGGGGGTTTAAGTGAGAGCTCAGAATGGAGGTGGGGGGGGGGGGCTGTGGATAAAATATTAAACAGCCCTCCGGGGCACAGCGGCTTATCTGATTGGCTATAAAAACCACTCCAACAATTCGACGCGGCGTTAAATGGGACTGCGGGGGACAATGAGGCGTGGCAGGGGCCGGGGGGGCTGGGGGCGCCAAAGTTCAGATACCGCCCAATCACAGAACGGCTAGCTTATTCGCTCTGATTTCATCGCGAGGTGGGGGGGGGGCGCGGCGGCGCGTCTTCCCGCACGCACGCCTCGCCATCTGTTCTGCTGTTCCTCTCCTCGCCGAATCACTGCACTTTCACTCTTACAGCGGTTGGAGATTGTCCGACTGTACCTCAATTTCGACTGGGGTGGGGGTGGTGGTGATGGGTGGTGGGTGGGGGGGGGGGGGCGAGGCCCATTTCTACACAGATGCGTTTTTCTCTCAGCCCAGAATGAAACGAGTCAATCTGCGGCCGCTGGGGCAAAATGTAATCGCACTTCAAGAAGAAAAAAAATCAAATAAATAAAAATCCGATCCAACTCGGGATGAAGGATGAAGGATGAAGGTGGAAAAAAAAAAACTGAGCCTGAGCCTGAACTCAGGCCCCCGGGACGCATTACAAGTTGCCGCGCTCGTTCGCCAGCTTCCTCGTCCGGGGGGGGGGGGGCTCTCGGACTCGCCACGTTCCCCCCGGAGGCGTCTCCCGCACGGGAAGCGACGAGAATCGTGCGAGGATGTGAAAGCGACCCGGAGCTCGCCAAACAGGGCGCGCAGATGGTGTCGAGCTGGCACACCGCGAGCATCTGGCTCCGATGGTGCGGGAAAGAAAAAAAAAAAAGAAAGGGCATTCCCGCAACGCTGCCCCCCACCCCCCACACACAAAACACCACCCTTTCTGTATTCGGTTTATCTCCACCCAGCACCCGGGAAAAACAATGCTGCACCACCCCCACCCCACCCCACCCCACCCCGCTGTGAATGCGCTCGGCTGACGGTTTATGGAAATCTCATCCCGACCGCGTCGCACTCGGACCGGGCGGTCGCAGTAAATGAGAAGTTCTGTCAACGAGATGGAAACACGACTCCTGCAGCAGCACACACCCCCCCAATGAACTGATGAAGCTATGCACCCCCCCACCCACCCCCACCCCACCCCACACACACACACACACACACACACACACCACCACCCCCCAGCGGTAGTCCTCTTTCACGCTTTGTGGCTCATCTCGGCCTTACTGGGCCCTGCCGGGCCTAATGACTGTAATTACAGAACTGTCCCCCCGGTCCTTGAATTGCGGACCTTTACAAGATAGCTGCAATGTTGTTATTACTCAGTTTCACACACACACACACAAAAGGCTGGAAATAAATGAGTATATTTCGGGGTTTTTTTGTCCTGTGAAATGGATCCACACAACTCCAGACAACCGTCGAACCCGCAGGGAAAGACGTGATTGATTAACGGTTGCACGCAGGAGAAAAAAAAAGAAAAAGAAAAAGAAAGTGCATTTCCTCACGAACCGTTCTTAAGTGCAATTTTCGAGGTACTTGCGCTTCACTTCTATGCAGCTGCACTTTCAGTATTTCAGCATTTTAAAAAAAACGGCGACGGCCGCATCCACAACATCCGAGCGTTTCTTCCAGCGGCGTAAATTGAGACGCAATCACAGCTGGAGAGGCCGGAGGGACCGGAACAGACACGGATACGCCGAGAACTCTCGCAGCTCCGCGCTCCAAGAGGAGGCGCGGCGAGGGCGGCGGCTCGCTCTCGTGTTTTACACACAGCGGCCGCCACTCGCTCCTCCTGCGTCTGCCATATTTGTTTCCCCGCCGCAGCAGAACTCATTACAGCGGGAGGGCTCGAAACACAGCGGCTAACAAACCCCCGAGACGCTCCAGAGCCGCGGGCTAACTAACGTAGCATGAGATTTAAGCTAAACGTGTGTGTGTGTGTGTGTGTGTGTGTGTGTGTGTGTGGGACGAGAAGGTTGATTTCAATTACACGTCACGGAGCTCAGGCTGAAGTCGCTCGGTGGCGCCTTTAGCTTAGCACAAATCCCGGAGGAAACTGCTATCTTAGTGCCGTTTGGGAATATTCTCCATCCATCCGGAATGTCGTCGTGGCCTCGTGTCACTTCCTTTTCTTATTTGTTGGCACATGTGCCAAAACAAACAAAACTCTGTCGTCTTGTGATGAGCAGCCATCGGATTTAAGTTCGCCGCGTTTATCGTACGTTTATCGGCAGGCGTCTCATTAAGGAGTTTAACGCGCGAGCCCGGCGGTCCGGCATCCATTTACCTCCTGCGCGGAGATTCCCACCAAGATCCGATCGCTTGGCAGAGACCCCGCCGTCTCGGCGTCCAAACCAGCCACACACGGCGCCGCTGGCAAAGACACACAGCGGCATCTTATCAGCGCTGGCACGCCAACAAGTCCGCACATTACGCGGGCTGACACACACACACACACACACACACACGCAGCGTAGTAACACGTCGCTCTGAATTTGGATTCTTACACCACAGCGTTGTCTTCACGCTCCTCAGACTCAACTCTGAAAATCCATCACAGCATTTAAAGTGACATTAAAGTGCAAAAAGTAAAGATTGTGCAAACACAAGCATTTTTTTTTACACGTGATGACGCAGGCGTTATTTGATCGGTACCTCGACTTAACGGGCTCCTCCCTGGCTCACGGCCCGTCCCTTTGCTGCAAATGCGTCGGCGTCATCCTGCTGACAAACAAACACACAAACACACACGGGGTTGATGGAGGCAGTAACACAACCATTCGCAGACAGGATGTGCTGCTGCGAAGCGCCGAGTCCTGACGGATTGCAGGTAGCCGTCGTTCGCGCCGCGTGAATTGCGCTCCGGCGGCTTCAAAGGGCCCATCCTGCCCGTTTTAATGCACAACTCTGAACTGAAGTGAGCCGTTAGCCCATATAAAAAGAAATCACTCCAGCTGTGGTTTTAATCTCGTACCCAGAGGTTCGTGTACAAAGACCAAATCACCGGAGCGCCGCTTTAAAATGAAAATGAGATCGACCTCGATCGAGACGAACTGCGTCGCGGTGGCGGCGGCTCGGAAACAAATCCAACAAATTATTCCCATGTCTCGCTCTTTCTGTATTTAGACGCTTTTCACCGACACATCAAACTTTTTTTTTTTAAAGATGTGCTGCAGAGACACAGACGCACTAGAATGATTTGAAAGGAAAATAAAAGAGGCGACGCTGCAGAGGGACAGTGCAGAGGTTTCGTCCAGCAGGGGGCGACTCACCTGCTCACCTGTCACGATTAAAGGACAGTTCCCACCTGACACTCTCTCTCTGACCTCAGTGTTTTCATGTTGCTCTGTCATTGCATCTTTGAAGACTGCCACCTTATCCAGGTTCCTACATTTCCCAGAATCCCCTTTGGCCCTGGTGTTTGCAGTAGCTGTGAGGTAGAGGAGGGTATAATGACCCTAATAACTGCACTTACAGCACATTACTACTGCGAGCATATCATCTGTTTTTTTTTAATCTGTTCTCTGGTATATTTCTCTCTCATTTCCGAGCATCAGAGGAAAACTGTGAAAGAAGCTTCTGCTCCTTTTTATTTCGAGCAGCAAACATTAAAACTCCGACACTTACTGTCGGATGTTTTTATCACTGGAAAAAACGTTTCCCTCAAATATCCTGATATCATGTTTGGTCTCTGTGCGGCAATAAAGCAACATCATCATACTTCGTTTTAGTTCAGTTTGTTGTTTGGAGAAAAAAAAAAAAAAAATCTAACTTTTACTGACGGAGCCAGAAAAGTTTGATGCCGTGCTCCGTCGGCGAAACGAGCTTATTGAACCACATGAGTAAATAACGCTAAATTTAGATATCTCGATACGGCGCCGACAGTATCTCCGAAATAATAACAGAGCGGCGGAGGGCCGAGCGGAGCCCATTACTACCCATGAAGCATTTCATTACCGCCATCATCGACCCGCTGGTGGGAATTCTCGGGTTTCAGGCTGCGCTCGACGACAGCGTGTGACGAATGTGGTTAAAACCGAGAGTGAAGTTCATCCATTATTTCGGCGTAAACAGTACTTCAGCCGCGATCGCCGCGACTCCGCCGCGCTGCTCCATGAATGATTTACAACACGCGGCGCCGACTGAACCGCTTCGCTATCGGAGGCCCGTGTTTTTGAGACGATGCAGTGCACACACACACACACACACACACACACACAGACGCACATGTGAGCGGGACAGCCGCCGCCTGTTTTAAATTACCACTTTCTGATGCAATTACCTCCCTCGCTGCGAAGGGCGGTTTTGGGCTTTTTGTTTCACCGCCATTTGTTTTCTCTGTGGAGCATCCCGACAAAGACTCCGTGACCTTGCCTCCCATGTAGACACTGCTAACCAACCGCACACACAGAAACGCACAAAAACCCAAAAGGCACTCCTCCGGGGTGGGGGGGGGAAAAAATCACAACTGAAGAATAATTCCCGGTGGAAATTTTGGGGAGTAAGAACGGAAAATGGGATGTTCACTGAAGGGTGCAGATGCATGCGCGTGGGGTTGAGCGTAGGGGGAAATTGTGCGCCTCATCACGTGTGCGTCGGCACGTCGTCGTCCTTTCTGCTTCCTGCGTTGCAAACCACATGTCGCGGGGAGGAAGCGGCTTCAAAACACTTGAATAAGACTTTGCTTCACAGAAAAACTCTCATCATTCACCTGATGCCCGCGGCCGCACGGATGACAGAACGCTCCAACGACTCGATTAACCAGGAATCAGCTGGTGTTTCATACGTGGCTGTCATCTATGAAATCACACACGATTTCACATCCGGATTATGGCTTAAAAACCTCAGTTGTTGGCAGGATCCACAATGGGCTTCAATCTTCCAGACTTTGGTTCCTGATTATCACAGCAAATAATATTCAACGCAGGTTGGATGTCAACAGTCAGTAATTTGTTTGAGCACTTTGGGACACAGGTCACTTTAAACACCATTAAAAGTCGAAAGTGAAGTTAGTTATAAATTAATTTTTAATTTAATTTTTAATTTAATTTTTAATTTATTTTATTTTATCAAATTACATCGTTTTCATTGCGAAGCACGACCTCCAGTGAGTTTATTGTGATCCGGTTTTATTTATTTGTGTGTTTGTTTACAGTCCCGGTGTGAGAGTCGTGACCGGACTTACCTCTACGACGTCATTTCCGGCGCAACACGAGCCACCGTGACCGGCACCGGTGTGGTTCGAAGTCCGCTTTACCGCTCCTGCGAGCCGCCGCTTATACCGTACTTTATTTTACCGGGATTGTGAACGCGACACACCGGTCTGCTAGCCAAACAGCACCCGGAAGCTGTGGTGGTTGTAACGAGCTTCGACTTCCCGACATTTTTAAAACACAGTTTTAATAAGCTCCCAAAGTTCCTCAAAAGCTCCGACAAACGTTTTGTTTAATTACAAGTTCATGAAACGAGTTTTATCTGACTTGAAGTCGGTGGCTTCAAACCGACTGTCGCCGATGCGAAAACGCAGACAAACTTTCCCGGGCACTGACTCCGCTGTTTCGGAGTCTGCGGCTTCCCTTCTTCTTCTTCTCTGCCCGATAAAGACGCGGACAAGCGCCATTCTCTGCCCCCTAGTGGACCGAGCGTGGTCCTGCTCCTCCACTCTTCCGGGCTGCGTCACCAGAATACTGAGGAGGGTTCCTCAAGTGGGGGAATGACCCGGATGTATCTCAACCGCAGCCATGATAAGGAAAGGCTAAGCTAAGGCTAAGGAAAAGCTAAGGAAATGGAGCTTCAGTGCTATCTATCTTATCGCTGTCCCACAATTCCTTGCGACCGCTACATGTTGCTCTTAGTAAAAAAAAAACAACTTTAATAAAGATGCCTATAAATTTTGACTCTGTTACTTTTATCTTTGTTTTATTTAATCTTCTGTTTTGTTTTCACATACATGTCCTAAGTACAATTTATACCTGTTATGCTAACCTAACTAATTTGACAATCTGTCTCTTTTCCCTTGCGTGTTCTGTTTTTATGTTTGTATAGTACGTCGTAATTCTGTTTTGAAAAGTAAATTATTAAGAAAATTATATTATTATTATCAATACAATAATTAAGTCTAGTGTGGACTTGTTTTGTGCATTAAAAAAAATCTGTGTGGGCAGGTGGCAGATCACTGAATTACCTATAAAAAAGCCACTTAATGCCAAAGCGCACACAGAGAAAACAGATAAAAAGGTTCAAATGAACAAAGGACTGAGGGTGATTATCACATTGCACTTATCACTTAAGCAATCGCCCACTGCACCGATGCAATGTCTCCCACCTGCTAATGGCACGATGGAGGCGCAACATCAACACAGAGCTGCAGTATCAGTCAGAAGCCTCCAGTGACCCCGGTAATAAACACATATAACTAACGCCTCGCCCCGCAAAGAAGATGCTTCATGTGTAAATGACAAGTATATTTACAGAAATAAAATGTCATTGTTCCTTTGTCATTTGTTACACAAGGTACATACCAATTAACCCCCTGTTACGCCTGTTCGTGTTCATAGTCAAGTAAATTTATATATTTGATCTCGTGTCATCGTGAAAGTCAGCACAACTTTCAAATGAATGTAATTCAACTGGCAACCCAGTGTCACGGCACTCTGTGATGTGTATACATGGACAAGAATTTCCCTTTTATGGTGGGGGATTACAAAAAAGACATTGACGACTTGTACGTTAAAAACAAGCTTTTGTTTGTCTCAACAGACCCAAACCAAGGCCTGTAAAAAAAAAAAAGCAGCGCTTTTAGTTTTGTTGTTTGCCAGAGTATTTTTTTCCCTCATTTCCAGCAACCACAATGGTATTTCTATAACATCAGTGACAAGAGTCGGGCTTCGGCGTCAGTCACTCAAATAGCCGAGGGCTTATTTCTAATCTCACGATTCTGCACCGACATTCAATAATCAAAACAGGGGAGAAATCCATCACAGAAGGCGCGCAGAGACTAATTTCTCCAACAGTGGTCCCAGAGAGGCTGATGCAACACAGCCACGCTTTGTGTCAGGAGTAAAAGAAAATGAATAAAAACGAACACAGTCTTTATATCCACTAATACCACAATATGCACGACAGTAACACAACTACATTGAAGACGTGTGTGGATTTAATCCAGAAGGAGCTGAATGGATTATTAACTTTATGGGTAACAAATCTGATTAGATCACTGTAGTAAAACTTTACAAAAGGTATCACTACTTCTTGACCTAAACTCAAAGTTCGAGTTACAATGATTATTGTACCATTATGGGGTTTAAAGGTTTAGTTTTCTCAGATAACAGCTTAATATTTTTTGCCGTTAACATGGCTTTGGTTTCATTTACTAAGGTTTTATGAGTCAACATTTCCAGCATTGATAAATGGCAAATAAACTGTGGGGATGACGGTGACTAACTAATTGGTTTTGGAAATATGTGATGCTTCAGTCTAAAAAAAGGAAAAGAAACGTCAAAGCATCTGCGTGGCTGGACACAGTCCTTCAGATTGGCCCCTCGAGGTTCTGGATCGGAGCCTGACTGCCCTCAGACCTGTTGGATCTGCCTGGTTCTGGATTTAAAAAAGAAGAATCACAGAGCCGATGTATCATAAGACTGCTTGTGCGTCATTAGTCTGTGTGTTGTTGTGTGCAGGCAGGGATTGATACTGTGCTGTGCACGTATAAGCACATGTGCAGTCCCCAGTGTGTGTGTGTGTGTCTTTGGATACTGTATGTGACCTTTGAGGAGTGTACGTGACTCGCTTGTGTGTGTGTGTGTGTGTGCGTGAGCACGCACAGGGGGTGGAATCGGTACGTGAAACCACGTTAGAGCTGCCACAAGCAGAGCTGAAATTAGATTAGTGTCACCCTTGATAAGACGAAGGGGCGAAACAGGGAAGAGGAGAAAATTGGAAGAAAGGAAACGGGCTATTTCACCAGCACCGGCGCCACCACCTCCTTCTCCACCTCCACAATAATTTCATTTCAAATTCCAGCCGCTGAATAACTGCATAACTGCACTGCCATGCCGTTATGGAGCCAGCTGAAGTTAATGGAATATTTATATGCAGACTGTGGAACCCTGAATTCCCTTTCTTTTCCGAGCAGCGTGCAACAGCCCCCCCGCCGCCGCCTCCCCCTTCTCCTATATCTCGTTCTAGAATTGCCTTTGTTAGGATTTGACACTATTTTTACACCTCCAAGAGCACCGCATTCCCATCAGCTCCAGCTGAAAAGGCCCGTGGAGAGACGGAGCGGACGAGAGCCGCTCTCGGTCAGGTGCTATTAGCCTCATCGCACTGTGCCATGGAAATCAATGCACGAAAAAAAGGGGGGGGGAACGGCGGACGACTCCTCGTCGCGCACTTCCTTTAAGCAGCGGTGGGGGGGGGGGATTCAATTAAGCTAATGCAGAGAGAGGGAGAGAGAGGGGACGCGCTCGCGTCCAACGACGACAACAATGTGGACCGATGCCGCCGAAACACTGCATTTAAATAAAGAAGACAAGCACGTCCGCGGAGAAGATAGTATAACAAAAAAAAAAAAAAAGGTAGCAGATGGAGTTTGGGTGGGGTGGGGAGGGTAGAGATGCTGACAGGTGAAAGTGAAAGGAAACAGCGAGGAGGAGGAGGAGGAGGAGGAGGAACTCGCAGAGGAGCTATAAATACAGCCAGACAGAAGAGGGAAGGCTGCTGCATGAAGCCACAATAAGATGCCCCGGCATCGTTAGCATTCAGCTCCTGTAGCATTATGGCCCGGCTCCTGCTGTGTCTACAGTAAAACCAATAAGCGGGAGGTATCATGGGATTGTGCCGGAGAAATACGGCACATTCTTTTGCAGCGGGGTGGGGGTGGGTGGGGTTGGCGAGCGAGGGGATTGAGAGATAGGGCGGCTGGGATACATATAGACTCCCATTAGGTATTCAACCGCGGGGTCATGCAGCAGTTACCGCTCCTCCGCAGATTTCCATTTCTGCCGCACATTCATCCCTTTGTGCAAGGGCCCGGTCCCCGCGCTGCAGCCGAGGAGGATTTACAGTTTTATCTGGAGGAGGAGGGTTGGGGGAGGGTGGGGGGGTTGTAAACAGTAAGAGGCAGTTCATGGTGTGAATTTGTCACCCAATAACTTTTTTTTTTTTTGTGGCCTGACTCAGTCGAAAAGATCCAATAACCTGCTCGTGCTTCGTGCTGATGCTTTAAATCGCCTGTTTGAACACTGAGCTCGTTCTGCTGCTCTGACAATATGAAAATGATAGCAGCAGCTGCCCCCCCCAACCTTTTTTTTTTTTTTTTTTATTTTTGCTGGAGCCCAAACAGCCCCCCCCCATGGACTTTGCACAGTTTCCTCCAGTGACCCTGTTACTCCCCAGAGATTGGATCGTCCCTTCTGTTAGGCTGGCTGAGCCTGATAACTCCTTTAACAGATAACAAGCAGGGACAGAAAGGAAACGTATACGAGTGGAGTGAAAGAGATACCGCATGCACACACACACACACACACACACACACACACACACACACACACACACACACACGCACAGGAAATGTTCCTTTGTGCAAACTTGTGTGCCGCATCTGTGCGCGTTTCGTGTTGTTCACATCAAACAATGGGAGGGAGGTGTTCCTCGGCTCCCTGTTAGCGTTTTGAAAAATGACATGAATGGCCACCTTTGGAAGCAGCGGCACCTCCATTCCTCCTCCTCCTCCTCCTCCTCCTCCTCCCTGCGGGAGAGAGGGAGGCGGGCAGGGTGTAATATTGGCAGGGCGAGAGAAGATGAGTCATGCCGTCTTTAATGAAAGCGCCCGCGGCTGGCACCATCAGCACATTGTTATCTCCCCTCTGTTCCCTGGCTGAGAGGCGGCGGCGGACCTCCCGGGCCACACGTGTGGCGCAGTCGCACTCGAGGCCATTAAAGACAGACAGCAGCACCTGGCAAACAAGGGGTGGTGGTGGTGGAGGGTGGAGGGTGGAGGGTGGGGAAGGAAGCAAGGAGCCACAGAAGAAATGGAAGAGAGCGCGGCTCATTATCACTCAGAGTGGGTATTACTGTCGGCACCACCTCCGCCTCCCAGGGTGGAGGAGAGCGGGCGGAGGCAGAAAGTAATTCTGGCTGAGCGTGTTTTCTTAATTAAACCTTTACATGATATGTGCAAGCCCCTGACCTTCCGGGTCAGAATTTAAATTTTTTTCTTTTTAAAAGAAGAAGTCCAAATGTTGTTGGGGTTTTTTGTTGTTGCAGTGGAGGAAATGAATGGGACCTGTGTATATCGCAGGAGGATGGATTCAAAAGGCCACACGTGTCACCCGGTGACAAAACGCCTGATCCTCCCTGTCTGGCCTCCCTGTGAGGCCACAGTCACACATTTCTATTAATTTAAATCTAATTTCCACCTCGTGGAAGCGTTGGATAAACCGGGTAATAAATCAGGGGTGTTGTCACAGTGCCCCCCAGTGGACGCGGGGAGAAAAGTGCCGCGCGTTCACCTTGAAGTCTTCAGGTGTTCTGTTTGTATTTCTCTGGGTCACAGTTGCTGAGCATTGATTAAAAAACCTTCTGTTGTAATAAAAGCGCCGGGCGCTACAGTAAAAAACAAACAAATAAATGTTCTTTTCAGATGCTCGAGTCGTTTCTGCGGGTCAATTACGACAGTCAAAAGACGAGCGATCGCCGCGGTTCAACCCCTCGCTGATTGACGGCAGATAATGGCGGCCTTTACGGGGAAGGCCTCGAGCGTTCTGAGAATTTCTCGCCGAGCGCTCAAGCGAAAGCTTTTCCAACCGCCAATCTCGACACAACGCGTGACGCGCACCTGACCGTAATTATGCAAATCTCAAGTAATTAGCCAAGAAACCCTGGTAGCCCTTAATGAGTTGTTGCAGAAGAGCGCGGGCTAATTTCAGATAATGAGCCTGTCGCTTTTACATAACAGAGAAACTATTTCTTTTCCAGAGGGATTCCCATATATAGTAACAGCCACCTGCAGACAAATACCGTACAAATCGCAGTCCGCGCAGCTCAGAGTGTGAAAAATACTTTTGTTTTAGCTCCCCCCCTCCTCCTCCTCCCTCCCGCTACCTGCCACAAACACGCCTCGCTGCTGCTGCTGCTATTTTGGCCGTGGTCACCTGTTGACCTGACAGGCAAGTGTCACATGTCAGCTGCAGGTGGGGGCTCTCGGCGGGGGAGCGGGGCCGAGCAGCGCTGCCCGGCACAGTGTGAGCCCAGGATAACACAGCGCCCAGAGACCGCAGGTAAGGGGGACTGCTCTTTTCGCCTTTGCCCATTTTTTCTAAATTTTTAAAATTTTATCTTTTAAATGTAGTTGGATCGGGGGGTGGAGGCGCGACTCCATTTCCCCTGTGGTGCGGAGGGGAGATTTTACAGCGGCGGCTCCTTCCTTGACGGAGAATCTCGCTCTTTTCTTAGATGTAGCTGGTGTCTGAGGAGGTTACCTGAGGTTTCATGAGGTTGTGCCTGACGCAGGTAAAAGACTATTTCCTTATTTCCTCCGCTGCAGGTGAACAATACGCCCTTTTTATTTGCTACTCGCTCCAGGTCAAAGTGCCAAAGTGTCTCGGTTTTGTCTGAATGTCCTTGGTGTCAGTTGAACAGTTAAAGTCGGGCAGCAGTCTGGAGGTCCCCCCACCCCGCTGAAGATGTACGGCCTGTATTTGGAAGCAGTGAACGATTACATCAATGAATCCTACGGAGAGGACGTGTGGCGGCTGATCGAGAACCGGGCGGAGATCCCCCACCTCAAGTTCGTCAGGCACCAGATGTACAAGTAGGTGGGAAATGCGCCGCGGGGAATTAGCTGGGCCGGCGCGGCTCCGTCCAGGAATCTGACAGTTTTTTGTGCTGATTTTGTGCACGTATGAATCCAACGATTCATTGGGGAGGGAGGGAGGGGATCTGACTGGGCCCGACTCGCAGCTCAGCAGGAGTGATGAAAAATAAAAACTGAATTTCCTTCCAGCGACAACCTGATCCTCCGGTTGGCGAAGGCAGCGGGCGAGGTGCTGGGAAAGACCCACGATGAGCTGATGTACGCCTTCGGGGTTTATATGGTGAAGAGGATCGGAAACTACGGATACGAGCGCATCCTGAAGGTCGGTTCATCCCCGACTCACCTGGGTAGCGTTTTTTTTTTTCTCCTTTAGGTATTTCCCAGGTAAAGGGGAAGTAGTGTGTTTCACATTTCACACTAAATGGAATTAACTGTAAAAAGGCGTCCCCTTCGCAATATTTGAGTAAATGGAAGTTCCTCGGGGGAAATAAAGGTTTCATTTACTCGAAACGGGAAAAACGCTCCCCCTGCATGTTCAGCACCTGGGCGGGTTTGAAGGTGATATTAGGGAGGTGCGGCGTATTAACGCTAACGCACCTCGGAGAGGCATTAAAGCGGATTTAATAGCGCGGCTGCTAAATAACCCGCACGTCCTCCGCCTCTCGCAGGTGTTGGGGCGAAACGTGCGCGACTTCATCAACGAGCTGGACAACCTGCACGAGTATTTCCGCTTCTCCTTCCCCAAAGTGCAGCCGCCGAGCTTCTGCGTGGAGGAGGAGTGCGAGACCAGCCTCACGCTGCACTACCGCAGCACCCGCAAGGGCTTCACCCAGTTCGTCAAAGGTAGTTTAAAAATTTTTTTTAAAAAGCCCATTGCATGCTGGGATTGGCAACAACCTCGTGTGAACCTGAATATGATGAAGTATGTTTTTATTTTAGATTATAAAAAGAACAATTACTGTGTGTTTTTGGTTGCTTTACCTCATTTACTGCAAATTAGACGTAATTAACATTATCATGGAGCACGACATGCTGCAGGTTTTTATACGCGCTACAGTACCAAAACGCTTTTTAAAAAAAAAAACGTCGGCATCTTTTCGCGAAGCCTCGTCCTCGCGACTCGGTTCACGAGATCTATCCGGACGAAGCCGGTTCGCGAGCTGACCCCTGCACGTCGCTGACCCGGCGCGACGTGTGTTATCGCCCCCTCCCCCCTCCTTGCAGGGCAGCTCTCTCAAGTGGGACGACAGTTCTACAACACGGACATCGAGGTGGAGATCCTGTCCAAAGAGGAGACGGAGAAAATGACGTATGTGGTACGTACCCGGGGATTAGGGTCGAGCCGTCTGACCTTGACCCCGCTTCGGTTCCGCGGGGCGTTGGGAATTATTCCACCGCCGTCGGCGAGACGCTGCACCGAGGCGTTTCTCGTTTACACTCCAACAGCGAGTGCTTATTGGATGGAGATAAGTGTTTATTGGCCGGGGATGTTGTGCAGCCTCGTGTACCTGTTGTCGTACATGTCCAGCATCATCTTACATAAAACAAAATGATCAACAACATTTTTTTTGCTCAGCATTGTTATTATTATATAAATATAAATGTTAATTATGAACATTTACATCTGAAGATCTGATGGTTTTGAGAGGAAGTGAATTAATCTCACGTAAACGCTAACAAGCGTTTCCTTCAGACGTGAGGTCACGAGCCCACGGAGGGAAGTCACGCTCGCGTTGTCGATGAACCACAGTTTCAGCCGCAGAGATGTTTCCGCCGGCGTTTCAGAGGATCCGCTAACTGTCCACGCGCAGGTTTACAAGATGAACTTCGACAACGCGGCCTTCAAGCACCGCATGCCGCAGCAGAAGACGGCGCCCAGCTACGAGAAGCTGCCCATGAAGCGCGGGATCTTCTTCGACATGTTCCCCTTCAGCGTCATCTTCCGCCGCGACATGACCATGTACCGCATCGGCGACGGCCTCAAGGAGGTCTTCTCCGACCTCCAGGGCAAGAAGGTCAACGAGGAGTTCACGCTGGTCAGGCCCATGCTGGAGTTCAGCTGGGACAACGTGAGTTTCTCTCGCTTTGGTAAACTAAACGTACGCGCTGCCACGTACCAAACCTTTCCGCCCCCACCTCCTCCTCCATCAGATCTACACCCACCTGAACAACGTGTTCGAGCTGCTGTCCAAAGCCGTGGTGGAGAGCAAGCAGAAGGTCAACATCCCCAAACTGAGCAAGGAGGAGCCGGAGGAGAAGGAGGAGAGCGAGAAAGCAAAGAGGGAAGAAGAGAGAGGTCTCGGTCCGATCTTCCATATGTACAATTTATGAAAAAACTCCCACATTGTCGTACAAAGTCAGAACTAAATCCAATATTGATAATATCTCCAGGCAGAAACGAGCATCAGACAGACTGAGGAGTTAAAGCAGCACGTGAGGGAGTCACTGTTAATTATTTCAGGAGGATGTGGAAATGTAACGGCCTCGGTTTGATCCAGACGTGGTGCAGAACGAGACGAGGGGGGAGGATCTGAAACGCCGCGGTGAATTCCCTTCACTCGCTGTTCTCCGCCCTCCCACAGAGCCGAAGGCGGTGGAGGAGATGAAGGGCACGGACCAGGAGTACAGCAGCGCCCTCACCCAGTACAACAGCTCGGCCAACTCCGGGGGGGAGGACATCGAGCTGCTGGCCTTCCAGACCGTCACCGGTCCGAGCACTTTCGTTAGCGGGCTAGCTAGCTAACCGGCGTGTTGCGTCACTGGTCAGTCCAGGTGACCCTCTGCTCCTCGATCCTCCTCAGGGAAGTGCAGCGAGACCATCTTCGAGGACATGCGGGAGCCTCCGAAGAAACCCCTCCATCTGAAGGGCCAGATGAAGTACGTCCCCCAGTGGGACTCCCTCATCTTCCTGGGGACGCCCATGTAAGAGACACGCTCGCCTGGTTACAGATCCTTCCTTCTCATTGTACAGCCAAACCCCATCGTCCTCTCTCCTCCTCTGTCCGGCAGCATAGAGACGGTGGAGGACATGATAAAGATGGGCGTGTACGTGAACGACCTGAACCTGCACGACTCCAGCAGGGAGCTGATTTTGGCTGGTACGCAGCAGTCGGCCGAGCTGCAGCTGGCCCTGGATCAGGTGAGAAAAAAAAAAAGCTCGTGAGCGCAAATAATGTAAGAGGAGCGGGACCAGGTGAGCCCAGGTGAAAGCTCCGCTCCCCGACTGATGCCACCCATTGAATCCGCCTCGGCCGTGCAGGAGGGATGTGGATTAAAAAGGATTAGAGAAGGCAAAGAGGGGATTTTGTTGTTTAAGGGGAGTTGAGACTGTAACTGTACAGCGCTCCCGTCCCGTTTCCAATCCTGCAGGAGCAGCAAAAGTACGCCCAGCTGCAGGAAATCATCAAGAAGCTGGACGAGGAGAAGAAGAGGGGAGACTCTCTGCTGTACGCCATGATCCCCAAAGCCGTGGCCGACCGCCTCAGGAAGGGCATCACCGCGCTGGAGACCTGCCAGGTAGGAAGCCGAGTGGCGGCGTGCGGCGACGGAAATGCCGGCGCTCCCCGGGATTAAACATTCCATCTTTGTCGCGTGCGTCCCAGGTCTTCCCGGACGTCACCATCCTGTTCAGCGACGTGGTGAAGTTCAACGAGATCTGCATCCACATCACGCCCATGCAGGTGGTGGACATGCTCAACGAGATCTACATCGTCTTCGACACGCTCAGCGAGAAGCACAACGTCTACAAGGTGTGAGGTTTGCAGATTTAAAAACAAAAAAAAAAAACAAAACAGGGTCCGAGCTGCATTCGCGGACCGTCGCGCTCTCCTCTGCGTCCAGGTGGAGACGATCCGCGACGCCTACATGGTGGTGGCGGGCGTGCCCAACAAGACCACCTTCCACGCGCACCACATCTGCGACATGGCGCTGGACATGCTGAGCTCCATCGACCACCTGAAGGACCCGTCCACGGGGGACAACATCCAGATCCGAGTCGGTGAGCGGCGCGTCTGCAGCGGGGGACGGGGGTTTGTCCGAACCGTCCTCGTCCACTCGACCGATCGCTTTTCAGTTCACAGCCCCCGAAAAACGCCACAAGGGGTCGCTGCTCTGACACAGAGGTCACGTTCGTGTCGCCCGTACACGTGCTCAAGCTGCTGGTGAATCATTAACCGCTCGTTCCCAGCATGCACTGGGCTCGCGTCTCTCTCGAACCCACGGCTCCTCGCAGGAGAGGAGACAGCAATGTCTTTAACCTGCTGCGCTTCGTAGGCAGAACACGGCGTTTGATTTTCCGCTCTGAACGCATCGAGATGCATTCGAGCGCTCGCCGTTTTACGGGAACAAATAACTCCCGTCCGTGTTTTCCCGTCTCTCAGGCATCCACTCGGGCATGGTGGTGGCCGGCGTCGTGGGGCTGAAGATGCCTCGCTACTGTCTGTTCGGCGACACGGTGAACACGGCGTCCAGGATGGAGAGCAACGGAGTGGTGACTACGCTAACTCATTTAATGATGCTCGCAAAGACAAATAAAACTGTTAATGCAAGTTGATGCGAAATTGCTTCCCGTTAGCTACAGCGACAGAAGGTAACGCCACCTTGTCTGGGAAATCCGCTCCGCCCTCCTTTCCCGTTAGACGAGGAAACCTCAGCGTGAATCCCGACCGCTCCGCTTTAGCATTCGTTTTCTGTGTGCGCGTCTGTCTGAGCAGGGCATGCAGATCCACATCAGCCAGACCACCAAAGACCACCTGGAGCACGAGCCCTACATCATCGAGGAGAGGGGCAAAATCTTTGTGAAGGTGAGGTGGGAGGGGGCGACATGGGCCCCGGACTCAGTTCTGGTTCTGGTTCTGATTCTGGTTTGCCCCCCCCCCGATGTGGTGCAGGGTAAAGGCTACATGAAGACCTACTGGCTGAAGGGGAAGAAGGATCTGTCGTTCAAGACCCCGGCCGAGCTGCGCTACAGCAGCGAGCAGAAAGACTCCGAGGACAAGAGCTCCAACGGGTGAGTCGCTGTTTGTTTGTTTCTTTGTTTGTTTGTCCCACTGCACAGCGGCGCCCCCTGCTGACTGACATAACTCCACACACAGCTCCACAAGCACCAATGCCAAGCGCATGGCCTCCGACCTGCACATCACCAGCAGCGAGGAGCAGGCGGAGGGCAAGCCGAGCCCCAGCGACCTCCCCCCGGACGCCCCGCCGCCGCCGGAGGCCGCCAACGACTCCCCGGCCGCCTCGAGCGAGCCCCAGGAGAAGGAGAAAGCCAAAAAGACTAAGAACAACAAGGGGGCCGGCAAGCCGGACGCCACGCAGGGCAACGCGGCGCCGGAGTCCTCGCCGCCGGCCGCCGGCCCGGAGAACCCGGGTCCTCTGCTCATCAACAAGAGGAACAGCTTCAGGCAGCAGTACGCCAAGCTGCCAGCCAACCTGCCCATGCGCAGCGCCGCCTGCTCCATCCTGTGAGAGGAGGGCGGGGCGCCGCGAGAGAGAGCAGGAGACCGGGGCGGGGGGTTTCGATCGGCGGCGAATCGAAACGGCCGTTTCAGGGTTTAACAGAAACGTGTGTGGAGAGGGTTGTGATTCAGATTCACGCTCGTGTGTGTAAAATCAAAGTAAAGATCAACGCTCGTATTTTCACGGCTGCAAGAGCTCGATCGTTTAAAAAAAAAAAAAAAAAAACACCCCGGGAAAACGGCCTGTTTCACCAACTTCCTGCATCGAACCGTTTGTCTCATATAGAAACTGAAAAAGTTTTTTTTTTATCTACAGATTACTGAGAATTTGCAGGTTTCACAACGCGCCTTCCTCATGCCATCAAAAAAAAAAAAAAAAAAGGAAGTGCAACACCCGCGACACGACACATGCACAGAGAAACACGGAAGTTGAGCTCGGTCCTTCCTTACATACGTTTCTTTATGGTCGTTAGATTATTGATGAATTATACGATTATAGATTAACGTGATACACCCCCCACACACACACACACACACACACACATTTTACAGATGCTTCGTTTAATCCACTGAGAGTAGACACCGTCAGAGGTTGTATTTTATTTTGTTAGGTAAACTAGACGTTCACAACAAGATTACTGGTTCTACTTTCCCCGTGTAACATTTGTTTCACTGTATAATAGCGTTTATTTATATGAAACTGTTTGTACAGCCACTCGTGTTTGCATTATCTGTTAATGTGATTAGCTCATGACCGGTGAATGTGGTTGATGGCTCTTAATATTTAAAGAAGAAATCCTCACTTACTCGTGCATCTCAAAAAAAAAAAAAATGAGAATCAGGTGAAAAAGCTGAATATTTTTCCCGTCAGTTCTTCAAGAATTGTTGATGCAGTAAAAGTACTGAGTGTATAAATAAACATACTTTACACAAGATGAACTTTCCGGCATCGTAAATCCTTTTTTGTGATTGATCTCAGGAAATGTGAGCTGGATTTTCATCAGCGAGCCACAATCATCACAATTAAAACAAAAAAAAAAACACTTTAGAGATTTCACTCTACATGCAATGTATACACAATATATGTATAATTAAATTAGTAAAAAAAAAAATACTTTTTTTTCACTTTATTCTAATTTTTGAGATGCAGCCAGAGGATGCCAGCGACTGATCCCGGTTCAGTCGAACCAGCCTGCGCTGCCACGCCCCTCGGCGGCCACTAGGAGGCGATAGAATAAGCACAAGTCGGTGAATAAATTAATTAGCTCATAAATCAGGGAACTGTGAACAATAAGTGAGTTAATTTCCCCGCGGTTCTTCATATCGAAGAAGAAAAAAATAAAAACAGGTGAGATGGAAGCGTTTTTCATATCTGATGGAACCGCGGTGGGGGGAAAATTAATCCCTGTTCGCTGCAGGCTGATCAAATTTAATCCGCCGCCTCTCCCGAAAACTCGCCTGGACCCGCGCTCGCCGCCTCTCTCGGAAACAACACCGCCGGGGCCCGGGCAGAACCCTCGGAACCGGTTCGGGCTCCGGAGCTTTCAGGCGAAGCGCCGTGACCTCGGCGGTTATGAGGTCGGTTATTCCTGTCTTAGTCATCTGGTGATAACACACTGCCATTATGCCAGTGTGTGTGTGTGTGTGTGTGTGTGTGTGAGGTTAGAGGCTGGAATGTGTGATCTCTTAATGAAAGATAAGTGACATAATTGAAGTTCCTCTTGTTATCTCATAACCGAAAGGGGCGAAATGCGTAAGCTTGTGTACGGCGGCGAGAAAAAGGTGGAGGGCAGGTGAGCGCTCGCTACGGTCGCACAACGCTCGCAGACGTTCGGCCCGGGCGCGCTCTCTCTCTCCGCTGATGTTTCCCTGCGAGATGGCACGACACGATAAAGAGGAAGCCGTCAGGAAACCGCTTAAGCACTACTTCCTGTCTGTTGCCACGGTGACAGACCTCACTCTGCTCTCGCAAAAGTTTGCGCTCGAGCTGATTTCTTGCAGAAGGGGCTGAGCGGGAGGCGAAGTGGCGACAACAACGGCAACAAAGAGGCAGGTGTGCCGCGCCGCATCCCGGGCCAAACGCTTCCTCACGGACCAGCTGGGTCCTCGCCGCGACCTCTGACCCCACACACACACACACACACACACACACACACACACACACATCTGCCGACAATTAAGGAGCGCTGGTTGGACGGACGGTTGCCATTCAGATGAAGCCACAGATAAACACGTGCGAGCCACTTCCTGTTTCCGCGTGAGTCACTGAACTCATGAGTTCTGCCCGGCAGACGAGCGCCGCCGCCGCCGCCCGCTCGCCGCCCGACTGCTCGGCCGTTAGCGACGCTAGCTGCTCCGGCTAACATCCTATTTATATTTTCACTCGCTCTGGGGGCGGTTGAGGAAGTTCTACGACGAGCGAGGCTCCATTCACGACACCGACGCTTCACTTTTTACGGGCCTCGCACTGTGGACGACAATCAAACGCACCGCTTGATTACTTAGCGATCAATTATTGATCAGGGAGACAGCGCACTCTCGCGCTGCGAGTCGGCTCAAGCTCACGTCTACAATCTCGACTCCACGACAACGGTTTAAAAGAGAATAAACAAAACCCCCGTGTTAACAAGTGTTAACGCTGAGCAAATATGTGTAGAGCGCACACACACACACACTCACACACACACACACACACACACTTGACACCAGAGTCGGGGTCGGTCGGTAAAAGTGAGACACACTCCTGTCCAGTCATTGTGCGTGGACTGCAGTAACACACCCACACATGGGGAGGGACGCCGACAGGAGCCGCATTCCAGCGGAGGTGAACACGGCCGAGGTGTGTGTGTGTGTGTGTGTGTGTGTGTGTGTGTGGTGGTGGTGGTGGGGGGGGGTTAAGCCGCTCCCCTTTCAACCGGCCGCATCACCGGCTTACTGCTGAATTCTTTCTGGGGTTTTCACTTGTCAGAACAAGCAGAGGCACGACGTCAGCACACACACACACACACACACACACACACACACACACACACGGACACACAAAGAGAGAGAGAGAGAGATGAGTGACAGACAGAGAGAAAACAGCAGAGAGAGAGAGAGAGAGAGAGAGAGAGAGAGGGGTGTGTCATAGCAATTTAGTTCCTCAAGGAAGTACAACTCAACATTATCTTAAGACAGTGTGGCACTGACGGAGGCGCTGACGGAGGCGCTGCGGGAGGCGCTGCTGGCTTTGTGCGGTTCCCGCTCTTGTTGCTGCTTCTTTTTTTTTTTTCCCCCCCGTTGGCGGGAGGAAGGAGGGGGGGGGGGTGAGTTTTTGTTTTGTTTTGTTTTGGGTGGAGATGGAAAGGTTGTGTTAAATCCACCTGAGAGAGAGAGAGAGAGAGACTCACAACGCAGGTAAGACACTTTACGAGGCCGCCGCGTTGTTGTTGTTGTTGTTGTTGTTGTTGTTGCTGTGAATGTAAGAGGGGTTGTTGTGTTGTTGGCGCCCGGTGCAGGAGGTGCAGAGTTGTGTGTGTGTGTGTGTGTGTGTGTGTGTGTGTGTGTGTGGGGGGGGGGTGGCAGGTGAACAAAACGGCCACTTCCCCATCTCGGCCGCGCTGCAAAAGGCGCCGTGACACACGCACAGATGCGTTTGATTTGACGAGCCAGAGTGGAGGGAAGCAGGCGGGTGGGGTGGGGGGGGGTCAACTCTCGACGCGGGGACGGATACGAGCCTCGGGGCCTTCGCTGATGACACACACACACACACACACACACTGGTGAGCGTTTCGCTTCCCGTTCGCGGCGTCGCAGACGGGGCTTGAGCAACGGCGGTTGTGCAACGCTGAAAGAGAAACAAGAAGCAATGTGTGCGTTTCACGGATTTCAAAACGCTCGGATTTGTCCGGTGAAGGAGGCGGCGCGCGGGGGCCGACTCATTCCTCGCGTGAGGAGTCCGATAACGCGAAGGGTTACACAAGAGGCCGCCGCGCAGAAACAACATCTTCCTCCACCTGCAGCCGCTCGCTTCAAAAACGCACGGCGGACGTGACGTGTCATCCTGACGCGCGAATCCGACTGCGGCTTTTTTTTTTTTTTCTCTCTGTCTCTCTGGTGGTTCCGGAACGTTCACGTTGTTCAGCTCGACAATGCGAACACACACACACACACACACACACACACACACACCAAACCCCGGAGGCCCGCTGATGAAAGCCGGCGAGGTCGCCTTATCGTGGTAACGAGGCCCCGCCGCGCTCTAAATAACAGCCCGTTTACACCACCCGAGTCTAAAGGGGCTTCATGAATGACCCCCACCACAACAACAAGAGGTCAGAGTCTCCGTGCACACGCCGCGCTGCAGAGGCAACGCCACAAACCCACAGGAAACGCGTTTATTCGTAAGAGAGAGAGAAGCGGCAGAAACAGCTGCAGGTTCACACACAAACGTCGTCCCAGGAATGCTGGGTATTTACCTCCGCCGCCTCCGCCGTCCATTAACCTGACGCTTAGCGATTCCCCTCTGCTTCCCGACAGCGTGAGGTCATCACGCGGCGGGGTGGGTGGGGGGACACAAACACTCGAACGTGCGCCGACAACAACCCGCCGCTTTGAAAGGCCCCTCGGCGCATCAGCGCCGGATGAGAACCGCCGCTCGACGCCGAAAGCGTCCTCGGTGTCAGCGACCGAACGGCATCCATTTACGGGAAAAGTGGTTTCGCTGCACAACAGAAATGTTTCAGAGCCTCCTCCAAAGCAACCCCCGCAGATCTGCATCAAACAAACAACAACGCCGGGAAATAAAAAAAAAAAAAAAAGAAAAGAAGAGGAGAAACACTCGCTGTGCGCGTCCCTCAAATCCCCGCGGTCTTTTTAGCAAATAAATGAGATTGAAGCATGAATCTGAAATAGCTATCACGCTGCTCCACTTCCATTATCACCGTTCAGGGAAATTAATCTAATGAATGTTCTTTAGCTCCCTGCAGGGAAGCCGCGGCTTTTTGGGAACAAAGCGAGCTATTAGAAATCTGACACTTGTTCCAGAATGAATGGTCGCCGCATGTAAAACGAGTGAGACGTCCCGTAAAAGTGACAGTTTGCTTGGATGGATGTTTCGGGTGGGGGTGGGGTGGGTGGGGTTATGGCGGGGGGGGGCTCTTTTGCATGAGATGGTTGTTAATGGTTGTTTGCCAGCTGACTGTGCAACACTGAGGCCGGAAAACGACGGCGCCGTCGCCTCAGCAATAAGCACGAAGAGGAGGAGGAGGAGGAGGAGGAGAGCGCGTCGAGGCCTCCGTCAGGCCTCCGTCAGGCCTCCGTCAGGGGCCCGCGGGGCCGACCCCGGGCCGCGAGGGTTCAGGGTTCCGTCCTCGCCCGAGCCACTGATGCAATCTGGAGGCAGCAGGCTCGGACCTGCCTCAGCTATGCGGCCCGCCTCGCCGCTCTCCGCTACTTGTCCGCACAAGCCGTCTCTGACTGGAAAATTACAGCGAGAGATGCTCGGGCGCCGCGCGAGGCCAGACGAGGGCAGGAAGCAGGAGAGGATGCGCGGCGGGCGGATGCGCGGCGGGCGGATGCGCGGCGGGCGGATGCGCGGCGGGCGGATGTGCGGCGGGCCGACGCACGCCGCGGATACGGCGAGGCTTCGCCCCCGGTTCGGGTTCGGGCGAGGTTTCGCGGTGCCGCTTGTCGAGGACGCTTTGCTTCGTCTCTCCAAAGAGTCGCGTTTCTCAAGTGTTTGGAAGACGAGGGAGTCCGACCTCTTCACGCATCTCTAATAAGAACGTAAATAAAATGCCAAAATGCCCCCACCCACCCCCACCCACCCCGCTCTCCTCTGTTAATGATCCACTCCACCTGCTTTCATGCAAGAGATTAGGGGGAAATTAAACTGAATTAAAAAGGAATTAATTCAAACTGTGTTGACACTCCAAAAGATAAACAGTGGGTTTTGTAGCTCTGCCGTGTCGTGCTGTATGCATGTTGATGACCTCCTGCGGGAGGAGGAGGAGGAGGAGGTGGTGGTGTCTGTGATGGATGCGAGATGTGCTTCCAGTCTCGGTGGAGAAATTAAAAGCCTCCGCCGGGGATTCTTTTTTCCCCTTTCGGCTTCACGTGTGCACGTCAGATACGACAACAAACACGCCGCCGACATCACACGACAGCGGCGCCCGCGAGTCTGTCGTCGCTTTTCCTTCTTAGAAAATGTGAATCTCAGTGATACGGTGACGGAGGGTGGAGGTGGTGGTGGGGGTGGAGTCAACCTGAAGGTTAGACAGTCCCAGTAACGAGTGGAGGGCCGCCAGCTCAAATCCCCACATGATCTGGGGAAATTATGGATATGGGGAGTTGAACATGTGTTACCACACACACACACACACACACACACACACAGTCTCCACAACAACGAAAACGGTGCGTCCTTGAACGCGGCACTTAACCTCCACCTCGACGCGGCTGGAGCTGCTCGCTGTCTGGCAGAGAAAAGAGCGGCTGCGCTGAAGGGCGAGGTGTGAAAATGTTGCTCTTCTTCTTTTTGAGGTTTCCGCTATAAATACGCACACACACACGCACACACACACACACACACACACACACACACACACACACACACACACACACACACACACACACACACACACACACACACACACACACACACACACACACACACACACACACACACACACAGACAAGCACTGTTGTATGACGGTTGGATGGATTTTACTCGTTGAGAATACAAGCTACATCACGCACCATGATGAGCGATTAATCTGCTGGGATTAGTCAGTAGACAGGAAGTTCAAACCTTCAGCGTTTGTTTCTGCAGTTTCAGTCGTTTGGATGCAAATCCGCTCGAACCGAAGGAGTTTCTCCCTAAAAAATGTCCTTTTGTTTCCTCCCCACCACCTCAGCCAATCATGGACGCCTTCAGCTCCAAGGACATGGCCTTGAAGGCGCAGAAGAAGATCCTCAGCTCCATGGCCAGCAAGAGCTCCGTGCAGATGTTCATCGACGACACCACCAGCGAGATCCTGGACGAGCTGTACCGCATCTCCAAGGAGTACAGCGGCTCCAAGTCCGAGGCCCAGAAGGTCATCAAGGACCTGATCAAGATCGCGGTGAAGATCGGCGTGCTCTTCAGGAACAACCGCTTCAGCACGGAGGAGCTGGGGGTGGCCCAGGACTTCAAGAAGAAGCTGCGCCAGGGGGCGATGACGGCGATCAGCTTCTACGAGGTACGTCTCCACGTGTCCAAACCCCACCCGCCCTTTAAAGGGTCATCCATCTTCACGCTCCAACATCTCACAACTTTTTTTTTCTCTCCTGACCGACGCAGGTGGACTTCACCTTCGACAAGGCCGTGATGGCGGAGCTGCTGACCAGCTGCAGGGACCTTCTGCTGAAGCTGGTCAACACCCACCTCACCCCCAAGTCCCACGGCCGCATCAACCACGTCTTCAACCATTACTCGGACCCGGAGCTGCTGACCAAGCTGTACGACCCCAGCGGGCCCTTCCGGCCCAACCTCACCAAGATCTGCAAAGGACTCAACAAACTGGTGGACGACGGAACTATATGAACAAAGAGGAGGAGGAAGAAAAAAAAAAAAAACGACAAAGAGACGTCAGTCAGACGCTGGGAGATCGACGCGGGCGGACTCACCTGAGAATCTGAACTGTTAGACACGATTTCGGTTTTACTGCTGCTGAGGAGCGGCAGCGTAAAGCAAACACACCCCCCGCGTCTTCCTCAAAGAACACATGGGATTAAATAAATCATTCCTCAAATTATAATCTGTACGGCCGTACAGAGGCGATATTATTGGCGACTGCATAATTGTGACGTCCTTCCAGACAAAGTTCACAGAAACGAAACTTGAATAGAAACTGGTTAATCTCGCGTCAGCCGTTTTACCAGATTACGAAAAGAGTCATTGAATGTTTAATATTTGAAACTACTGATGTCCCGCGCTGTGGAGAGAGAGAGAGAGAGAGAGCGGGGGGAAACAACGCCACCGTGATGCAGCGCTGCCACCTGGTGGCCCAGGCGACGAACCGCGGCGTCACGGGAGGACGAAGCAGCCAATCGTAAAACAAGCGGGCGATTATGTCCCACCATGACGTCGCACTGCTGTTAAATGGTGATGACTGCGCCAGCTTGAATGTTAATCCCGTAATTCCTGTTTTTCACAGCGATGGGTCGCGGTCGTCGGGCCTGAGATTTTGTGTTCTTCTTTTGGTCCTTCCACCGCGAGGACAGTGATTTTATTTCATCTCTTTGTGTAAAGCAACAACAGAGAAAGATCAGTTAGAGGAAGCAGATTATTTTTTAACGCCCGGGCGAACAGTTTACGGAGCTGGAGTGTGGACAAACGTATTTAGACCTGAAGCTGAACGTGGGATTGAAACTTTTATTTTAAAATTAACTATACAACATTTAAACGGATCAAGAACAATTCTCAAATCAAACAATAAAAATACTGCTGTCAAAATATATTAAAAAAACAAACAAACATGTCTCTTTCTTTTTTTTTCTTAAACTCGGGCTAAACTGGAATTTTAATTCATCAGCAGGGACAGACGTGTACTGTATGTAATCCGGCCTGCGAGGTAGCGTCACACGCGACCGTGTGACCGGTCACATGACTGCATTCTTTCAGGCTCTCATTTCCTGCATGTGAATAACAAGCTGTGAAAATATTCTTTTTTTTTAAAAAAACCCAAAGATTTTCATAACCTACCACAGTGTAGCGCAACAAATAAATAAGAGTGCAATCCCGTTAAAAGATCTATTATTAAAATATTCCATCATGAAGAGACGATTTAAGCTCCGAGGAGGCGTCACAGTGGAATCTGTTTGTCCGGGAGGCCAAACCCAGCGACACGGACATCTGGGAACGTTTCTGTGATGGTGGAAAAGTGAGCGAGTCACAGCTGGAAGATCTCGTCTTCTCTGTCTCTGAGTTTCTCGGTGAGTTTGGTGACGGTGAGAGACGCCGCCGCTGCTGCTGCTGCTGCTGCGTTCTGGACGACGAGGCCACGCTCTGCGACCGCACGAGAGGCCGCCGCTCTGACGCGCCGCCGCCGCCGCACGCTGCTTCCAGTGCGGCGAACCTGCGGACGGCAAACGCGCGAGACGATCCGGTTAATCTGTAGAAAGATTCACAGACAACTGGGCCCGCGTTCAGCCGCCGTAAACTCCCACGTGCTTTCAGCGTCTGACGAGTCTGAGCAAAGATCGGACCGGGTTCAAAAGGTTCACGAGGAACCGGAGAGACAATACAGGAAGTAGTTGATAAGAATGAGGAAATGGAACCTGGTGGCTTGATGCACACTGACGTTTACTATTTAATAACACTCCTGTAGGTCAGCCTGGTGAGAAACCAGCACAGACTGCCTGCTCTTTGGGAGTGACATAAATAAAAACAAATGGTGAAACGATAGAAATTGAAATATTTTAACAGTTGGGAAGTCAAACTGCGGCGTGCAGTCGTACCTTTTCTCCGCTTCCTGGCACCCTGTGACAGCGGCCTGCTTGGACTCGTTTATCAAGTCATCCAACCTCTTCAGAAAATCCGCCGGGTTCAGGTCTGACGCTCTCTCCTCGCCACGGCGGGGCTTATTCTCAGAGGAGCTCGCTGCGTGCCCGTTTCGAGCAGGAGCACGGCCGGAGTGTTCTTCTTCTTCTTCTTCTTCTTCTTCTTCTTCTTCTTTGCCGTCCTTCAGGCCGTCGTCCAGGCCCGACAGCACGGGGATCGACAGAGATTTCTTCAGGAATATGGAGTCGTTGGTGTACAGCCTGTTCGCTCGTTTGATTTGCTCCATCTGGAAGAGAACACGGTCGTCAGGCACTTTTGGCGGGACGGCGCTCAAACCAAACAAACTTTTCATACACTTCTTCTATTGCACTGAACCACTGAGTTCGTGCTCTCATGCTGTTACTGCTCATAGCCAGGCTGAAAACATACAGCTGATGCACAAACACATTCACAAGACAGCAATAAGACAAATGTGACAAGCATGCAGATTATTAAAACTATACTGCAACTGCAACTCAAGATTATCTTAATTGCTCTGCAGATTAGATAACTACGTGAGTGAATTAAGAGCCCTCAAGTCCCAAATCCAAATGTTAGATAATGAAAATCAGAGATGGTTCACATTAAAAAGGTGAAAATCTTTTAGCATTTAGCATACATGTCTGTGAATCTCACTACAGGAAGAGATGATGTCACAACGCCGAGTGTTTCCTAAGTGAGATAAAGATGAAGAGCCGGATGAAGGAGGAAGTGGTTCATACTCACGGTCACTCCGTATTTCAGGGCCAGGCCTTGCAGCGTCTCTCCCGGCTGCAGTTCGTGCTCAACGCGCCTCTGGCGAACCGGGGACAGCGGAGACCGGACCAGGCTGCCGTACGACCGGGAGCGGCCGCCGCGCAGCAGGCCGTTCCCGTCGGCCGGCAAGGGCGCCCGTTCCCCGGACATCCTGTCGCGAACCGCCCGGCGTCAAGTCCGCGAACCGACCACACGGCGTGTGACCGGCAGAACTTTCCGGTTGTTAGGCTCACATGGCGAGAAGAAGACAACTTCCGCGGCCCGCGTGAGCGTCAAAGTGACAACTTAGCAGCTTAGTTAGCCTGCTAGCTAACTTAATTGAGGTTGACCCACGCCGGTTGTTTTCGACTCCCCGACCCTTCGGCTGTCCCGCCACCGATGCCCCGTCGAGCCCCTTACCGCAGCCGAGCGCGACGGCTGTCCCAGCGACGAGCTAAACCAACCCGAGCTCTCAGACAAACGCCCGACAAGTCGTCATAAACAACTTGTCAGTGTTTTCACGGCTCCCGCAGTCAGCTTTCTGCTCCCGTGCGTTGCCATGGCTACCGCTCTGAGGCGAGGCGATGCGTTCACTGAACCCCGGGAAAAAAAAAACACGCTACCGGTTGAAGCCTGTACAGTCCACTCCATGGTTAATTTAAACAGAACTCAGTTAATAATTTGCCCCACGGTGATCGGCGAGTTTTGCTTATTTTACTTTGTTTGCATATTTCAAATAATATATTAGAGAGATTAATGTTCAAGATAGCGTCTAATATTTCCAAACAAAATGCAAATTAGATCAAGGTTCGTTTTTCCCACTTCCCAGTTTGACTGGGAACGCAACGTTGCTATCAGGCGTTCGCTTGTCGTGGCTGCTGCTAAGATAACCCGTCGCTGACGTCTAATTTCAGAACCAACAAACATAATAATTATGTCTTTCAAAAGGGAAGGCGACGACAAGAGCCAGTTGAACATCCTGAAGGTAGCGGTTCGCTCCATTAGCTCGTCTGGAGGACGCTGCGGCTGAGATCACGCACGTTGTTGACGTTAGCTTCGTGCTAGCTAACGACAAAGCGGCTCTTCGAAGCTAAAGTTGAAGTGTGTTGTGTTTCAGAAGCGGCGTGTGGGGGATCTTCTGTCTAACTTTATTCCAGAAGACGAGGCGGCTCTCATGAAGAACGGAAGGTGAGGTGAACCGGCAGCGCTGACACGTCGTTAATAACACGGTAATAACACGTTAATAACGTGTTAATAACGTATTTGGTTTTCTGCAGGTACGCTTGTCTCGTGTGCTCCTACCGCCCCGTGTTTGACACGGTTGACATGCTGACGGTCCACAGGAAGGGCAAGAAACATCTGGAAGGTGAGATGTTAATGGAGGAAGTTCAGTTGGGTCCAGGAATTACCCTGTTCTACTCTATGTGATACTATGTGTGTTTGACACCAGCAAATAAATTGAATTCCTGACAAGTCACTTTATCACAATGATGCAAAAATCACATGAAATATTCTTATACTGTAAAAATCCAGCTCACTGTCCATGATGGCATAATCGGTACGGTACAATAAATAAATAGTGTGGTTTGTACTGGTTGACACATTTTTATTGCCTCACCGTACATATCATCATGTTGGCCATCCCCAGAGGGCTTGGAAAAAATAAATATTGTTTTCTCTCTCTTCAGGATTAAAATCATTCTATGGGAAGAAAGCCAAGCTAAGGGATGAGATAACAAAAAGGCAGCAGGAGGACTACGTCCAGGCTGAGGACAGAGGACAGGTTGGTGGCTGTCCAACCTGACTCATTTTGGGTGGGGAACAACAACAGGAGCTGGATAAACCCAGTCTTTCTCTGTTGGTCCATGTTTGTTGTCCTCTGTCAGAGACATTGTGTGACATTGTGTGACTGCCACATGACCCAGCCAGCCAATTTAAACTCCGCTGCAACAAACATCAACAACGCCGTTACGTAGAATTTGTTGTCGAGTCGACTGCCGAGTCAGCTCTCGGAGAAATTTCCACGTAAAGCACGATGTTGTGATTTTTTTTTTAGGAACCTTCCGGTTCGGCTCCTTTACTGGCACAAACGCGGAAGCTTACACATCACGCGTTACTGAAGACGGTGCCGTACAACAGCTGCCACCGCAGGACCAGGTGACCGAGACGCTTCTTTAACGTACACGTTACCAATAAATGGAAAGCAAAACATCAACCTGCAATTTTTTTTTCTTTTAAGCACGAAATTTGAAAAAGGAGCGGCGAGTGGCGACTCAGATCCCAGTGGCCACGCCTGCCGCAAAACGCCATCAGAGCGAGAGGACTCACACAGCGCGTCAGCAGGTAAAGTCCAAAGCAGGAAATCTTTTATTTTTCGGGCCAAATCGCGGATTTCAACGTTTTGTCTCCTGTTGCCAATAAAGATTCACACGCATCGAAAGACACGGAGGGATCCCGGCGTGGAGCGGCACATGAGGCAGAACCCCTGACGGCTGAGAGGAGGAGACAGCTGGAGCACTACCTCAAACTGAAAAGGTGCACGACGGGAGTTTTTTTTTTTTTGTTTAACCCACAGCGTTTCATCTTTGTCCTTTTTCCGCAGTAACGGCTGGCTACAAGACCGGAGCGGCCAGTGGGTCAAAGACGAGAACGTGGAGTTCGACTCGGACGAAGAGGAGCCGCCTTCGCTCACGAGCCCGTGAGACGACTGAGGACCGGAAAAGATGAACGGATGAACTGGAACCGGAGACACGCCGACAGATGTTGTTTTGTTGCATCATAGTAAAACATAAGAATGTGATGGGACAGGGGCAGCGGGACTTCACGTCGGTCAGTTTCTGCCTCAGTTAAATTGTGTGGAAAGGCCACTTCATCATCCAGGCGCCCGGGGCGTCAGCACCACCGCCTCCACCACACGGGGACGCACTTAAATCACCGTCCATCTTCCCCACTCGTCGCTGGCAGCGCGAAGTAGAAACACTTGTAAAACGCTTTGAAGACGGATCCGACGATGCTGAAATATCTGACGGTGACCTTTAATGTCGCGCCTGCCCTTTTTCCTGTCACAACGCACGCAGCCGTCTGACGAAGCCCGGCGTCGCAAACCCCAAAAATACACCCGTGTTTTCCTGCAAAACGGCGATCAAAGCGAAGCGCGGCGCTCAGAATAGACCGCCCGTGATTTCAAGATGGCAAACGAAGCGGACGTGCGGCCTGAAACGTCGTGACCTTTGAGAAATCCAATCAGGTTTTCCCGCTTGTTACTCGGCGGCGGCGTCAAACGCGATATTTAAAAAAAAAAAAAAATTCGCTTGAAAGAAAGGAAGGAACAGGTTAAAGAGAACGTCGGGAACCCGAGCGATGCTGTGAGAATCCTCCGAGGTTAGCAGCTGCTTCTGCTCATAAACCTGTGCGGACGCTCCTAAACTGGGGTCTTATATTTGGAACGAGGTAACTTAAGCCCGGTGGACTAGGTTTCCCATCAGGGTCGGGTGGGGTTGGGGGTGGGGGTGGTGAGTAAAAATAGCTCAGGTGCTTGGGGGAAGTCAGAGGATCAGAGGAGACTGTCAGGGATTAAAGGGCTGTGATTTCTTTCAAGAAGAGTTCATGTCTAAAATTCTGCAGCGTGTGTTAAACCTGGGAGACTGTTATCACTTTATTGATCATCATTCACGTTACAGACAGTCCAGGTTTCAATAAAGTTTCACACATTTGACCACAGCATTGATGACTCTGCACGGACCCAATTCACATTATTAAAAGTTTTTTTTTTTTTTGTGAATCAGCGTTTGGAGCTTTTTCCCTGGAATCCACTTTCACACTGGAAGAACGTGCTACGTGTCCAAAATAAAATACTCAAACAATCAAATTAAACTTGCCAAACATTTGCAAGAAGTACTTGAACATATATATTTTTATTTAAAGTATTTACAGACCGTTTTCTTCCCACAGGTAGCACCACATTGTTTTCATGAATGAAAAGATTTAACCTTTTGTTTGGGATGATGTCGGTGATGTACAAACTAAAAAGCACAAAAAAAAGACACTTCACATTTGGCTTGTGACCTATACTCGCCTTTATGATCAATTCAGCAGTCTACAAGAAGCCGGCTGCGGTAAATGAAATGAAATGGCGGGGGGACGTGGAGGTTGACTTTTAAAATGGGAGCGTTTGATTTCGTTCGGCTCCGGTGCACCGCGTCGAGAAAGCTGGGCGCGAGGCGGGCGGGGCTTAGCAGGCTCAGAGCGGGCCTGGGGCGGCGGGTCTTCTCCTGCGCTCCTCGTCGGTTTCATCTTAATCTCTGCTGGCGAACTGCGGAGGAGGAGGAGAGGAGATTAGAAAAAAAAAAAAAAAACGTGTTTTTTTCCCCAGAACTGCCACGTGCGCGTTCGAATCGATGTCGCGGGCGCTGCTCACTCATGTCGTTGTTCCGCGTGATGGCCATGGCGGCTCTGGCGCGGGGGCCCTGCTGGGTGAAGTGGTAGCCGAACTTGAGGATGCTGGAGTTGTTCTCCAGCATGGAGGCGATCTCCATCTCCACCGAGTCGCCCAGCTTCTGCCTCTGCTCGGCAGAGAAACATCGGCGTCGTTAAAACCCGCGCAAAACAAGGCGTCATTCTGTTTCGGGGGACGCGCGGTCGCGGCCGCAGTCCCGGGTTCGCGACTCGGACCTGGTTGTCGATCTTGAGCTCCACCAGCGTGGCGTTGTTGGCCATGGCTTTGACGACCGCCATCATGCCGTCGGCGGTGATGAAGTTGGATTCGATGTTAAGACTCTGCAAGCTGGTGTTCTCCTGCAGCATCTCAGCGCACGCCTGAAACACACACACACACACACACACACACACACACAAGTTATTCTCAGCTAAACCCAAGTGCGTTTTAAACCTCCTGAAAAAAGCGTCTCGACTTGTCGGTAAAGCTCAAATCCACCAAATCCTTCAGGATTGTTGGTTCATAAATAAAAAAATAAAACTCCTACTGCACCCAGATCATTCAGAAAACTCCGCTCCAGAGAAATAAAGAACATCAAGTACACAATACATTGCGTTTTATTGTGTCGTGTACTCACGTAGGCCACGGGGTCGTTGCTGCGGGTGGCGGCGATGCTCAGAGACTCCACGTGAGAGTTCCCTTCATCGCCTCGAAGATCTCCTTCAGCGTCGGGATGGGAATGTCCTGCGGGGAAGACGACGGGCACGTTAAGGGCTCGGCTCTGCGGGTTCTGACTCGCAACCCGATCGGAGCTGCGGGTTTTTAGCGCGCCCACCTTGATGTTGTTGAGGTTGACTTCTGTCAGGCTGCTGTCGTTGTTGTGGATCCTCTCCAGCGTCTCCTCCACGTTGGTGGAGTTGGGGGGCTCGTCGGGAAAGATCTTGAAGGGATCGGCTTTCACCACGCCTGGGGGAGAAACAGCTTTTTCGCAAAGAATCTGGCTTTGGCTTGTGATGAAATGAAAGATGGCGGCGACCGCACGTACTGTTGATGCCCTCGGTGTTGGCGATCGTGCCCGTGGTGCCCAGAGCGTCGTAGTACTGCTTGTTGCTCATCAGCGTGTACATTCCCAGGATGGCTGCGGGTGCAAGAAAACAATCACGCCCAACGGACGTCAGGGAGGGAATTCAGATAAAAATATCCCGCTGATATTTGAATTAGATCAAGTGTCCCTCGTCTGTGTTTGTTTATACAGCCTGTTAGCGCCGCCAGACAGCGACAAGGTTTCTGATTCTGCCTCCTCCCCCATCTCAGGCGTGGCCGTTTCACTTTTTGACGATTTAACTCCTCTCGGTGGCGTGAAGAAAGACAAACAGCACAGAACCGAGCTGATAATCCCGGCAGCTGACTTTTGTTCTGCTGTTTTTGTTATCACCAGCAGGGGGCGGGCCTGCTGGTTCTGGTGCCAGCACCAAACTGTGTCACATGCCAACTGCTGTGACAGCAAACCCCCACCCACCAGCCTCCTGAGCCGCTGTCAGGGAACCATGGGAAGGGCCTTGTGGGGAGAAGGATACCAGGGAGACAGCTGCCCCGGTGGGGTGTGTGTGTGTGTGTGTGTGTGTGTGTGTGTGTGTGTGTGTGTGGGGGCCTTATCGGCCATAAACACCCCCACGTCATCCGGTTTAGCCCTGAGAATAACCCACAGTAGCTTCACAGCATAAATTGGACTGCAGATCACTGAAAAGCTCAATATAGCAACGTGTTAATATCACAAATAAAACGTGAAAATTAAGTCTCCGGGGCGATTAGTTGCCCCCCCCGCTCCTTCTGGGCTCGTGGAGCGGGTCGGCCAAGGCCGTTCATCCCCATTTCAGCCCCGTTTGCCAAAAAGCCCGAAACAAAAGCCCGACAGAGGCAAACCGAGGTTTAATCCTCGGCTGGACTCGGTCCAGAGTTAAAACGGCGGACGACGGAGCCGGACAAACGGGCCCCCGCCCACCCCGACTCCCCCCCGCTCTGCCTTTCCGGATGCCTGCCTGCTGGGAGAGTGGGTTAAAAGGATTACACTCAATAAAGAGAATATGATTTATGATTTAATTTACTCCACATAAGATATCAATGCTTTTATAAACAGCTAATACAGCTAATATAGTTTTTAGCTATGTCTTTCTTTACTTTATATGTTTATTCATTAATTGTGGCAAATGTTTAAAAAGTTTTTGTGGACGGTGTTTTAATTACTGTCAGTCAGCTAACACAGGAAAGGCTGCTCCGGTGTTAGCTTAAAACACTAGCATATTGGAATGAGTCTGCTGCTTACATTAGCGCGGCACGTAGCTTTAGCCGCCGTCTTTTAGCCTGACGTTGCGTGTCTGTGTGTGTGTGTGTGTGTGTGTGTGTGTGTGTGTGTGTGTGTGTGTGTGTGTGCGGACATCGACACATTACAGTAAGTCAACCTGTAGAATGTATTTTCTGACATTTTCGCCCCGACTCAATTAGCTGTGCTAGCTTAATTAGCAAGCTAGCTCTGCGGCTGTAATCGAGGTTTTCTTGTTTAAAAAAATAAAATAAATAAAAAATAAAAAAAATAAAAATGAAAAGATTAAAAAATTAAATTTTAAAATTAAATTTAAAATTAAAATTAAAATAAATCTGCCACTATTATCAATAATACTACCATTAAATAAACTGCAGATACAAAACGTGTGGGAATGGGAAGGGCTTAGCTAACGTACATCTGAGTCAGTATGTAGCTGAACGGCTAACGTCAGTTTCCATAGATACCCCCTTTATTCTGCTATAGCTACTACTTTAAGACAGTCATCTGCAGTTTGTAGCTAAAATGTCCCACATTTGTACGTGTCTAAATAAAGATCCAGTTCAAAAAGACCTGGAACACGACCCAGCTGGTTTCCCAGCTTTCCCACTCGTCTGTTTCAGAGAGATACAGTATCTTCGCCCCCACCGTCCCCGTGTCCACTCCACCCTTTGGCGGCCTGAGGGTGTGGGGGCAGGCTTATTTATTTTTGTGTTGCTGAGCGTGGGGAATCGGACCCCATCGCATGTCTGTCCATGTCTGTTAGCCCGGGACTCCTGAGCCGTCTCCACTGTTCAGGAGAAAGAAGCGGCTAGAAGAGATAACTGGGTCTGTATAACAACAACTATGCGGGTCAGATCCGCTGTGATGAAAACAATGAGGTCACGCTATGCCGCGTATGACATAATGGGTTAACGAGCACCTGCCGCCACAGGAAGAGCAGACATTTTGGCGGGAAAAGCACAGGTGTAATTCATAATGTTAAGAAGGCGCTCGGTGGAGCGAGCAGCAGCTTTTCCCGCTTGACAAATCAAAAGCAATATTACATAAAGCGATATTTTCCCCTCCCGTCTCTCACATTATCCAGATCAGTGATTCACACACTTTGTTTTCTGTCACACCCCGACCCTGAAATCACTTATAAAGTCACGCTGCTTTTCTGTTTACCCATAACACCGCTGGAGAAACGCCAAAACGAAAAGCAGCCAAGCGTCATTTACGACAGTAAGAGTTTAATTTCTGAGAAGTGCTGCAGCTGCGCGGCGGGTCTGACCTGCGATATCGCACATCTCGGCGTCGGTGGCGTTTTTCAGAGCCTCCTCCAGCTCCGGCTCCAGGATCACCTGCTCGTGCTGGGGGATCTCCGGCGCTTTCTTGGGCACGAAGGTTTTTCCTGGAGACGGACGGAAAGAATAAGACGGGGTTAAGAGATGAAAGCAGAGAAAAAAAAATGCATGAATATGAGCATCTTTTTCCTTTTTTCCTGCCGGTGGGACGATGACGAAAACTGTCCCCAGACCCAGTGAGCCACGAGAAACCCCACACAGACCCGAGGGTACGAGCCCGAGCTGCTGTGCAGCGGCGCGTCCACAGTCCAGGCCTGCACAGCAGTCTGAGGTGAGAAGGACCTGCTGAACCATCTCTAATACACATCCAACGTACAGACCTGGACTGATTCAGTTATTAAGCCTCTTACCACGCAAATACTGCGCGGTCCAAACCAGAAGGGGAACATGTTCTGTCACGGCTGATTCAGCTTCACTGTTGTGGGTAATGTCCTGAACCCGTAGGAGAATTATTAACGGTGCAGCGGGTTGCACTGTGACATTACACTGCTTTTGTTTGGCTTAACTTTGTGTGATTTACAGCTACAAGCCGCTTCCATTTTATTCCCCATGTGCCGTTCATAAAGAAAGCTCCTCGGACCTTTCTTCTCCCCGGTGAAGGGCACCAGGTCCTCCCTGTCCGGGTGCTCCAGGGCCTGCTTCTCCAGGTGCTGCATCAGGGCGTCGCGGTCGAACGGCCCCGTCGGGCTCTTCTTCGTCTGGTCGCGCTGCCGGAAGCCAGCTGGCAGCATGGCATTCTGGGAGAGCGGAAAAAGGTCAAGGGTTATGTTGTTGACGTGGCATTAAGACGGGAGAGCGGAGTCACTGCTGAGAAATGAGATATTGTGTGCTGCTGCGCTGAAAGACGGACGGCACTTCACAAATAACTAAGATTAAAGTTGTTTTTGTTGCAACACAAACAGTATTTAGTGTTTATAGGATTCTGCAGGGATAAATACAGATGAATAATGCATCCATATATTTACAATATGCATGTAACGGATGATCACGTGAACCCCAAATCAAATCTGTAAATTTACAGTGAAAATGAAAATGATGGCGTGCGAGAATTTTTAAGTTCGTAAGTTCTACATCCTGCAGGTTTCTGCACCTACAAGCTACACCTGGCGTCAGGTAGATGAGGAACACCCCCCGGCCCCCCCGGCCCCGCCCCCCCTACCTCGGGGTCCATCTCCTGCAGCTCATACTCCAGCTGATCCAGCTCCTCCGCACTGAGGCCCTTGAGGATGGCATCCTCGTCGATGTCCCTGGGGTCCGACATGGCTCCGGCTCACACACACACGCACTCACGCATGCACACACACCACTGCACACCCCTGGGTGAGAGGGCACTGTGAAGGGGGGAGGAGGGGGAGGAGGGGGAGGAGGTCACAATTAGTGTTTTCAGGGCGTCTCGTTCACTGCTGCAGTCTGCACCCCGGCCTCTGTTTACACAACTTATATGAAATATCGGTCCCGATCCATCCTGGGGTCCTGTCAGGGACGTCAGGGACCTCACAGGTGGTCCCCCCCCCCCCCACCGTCCTTGCCAAACAATTGCATGATCTTCATTGAGCTTATCTCCAATAATGTGCCGGCGATAATAATAGACGCGTTTCCGATAATAAACGTGCGGTTCTCAGGAGAGCTGCGAGAACGCCACGCTTCACTTTCACCTTTAAAAAAACACACCAGAGGTAAAGAGAGGGGGAAGAAGAAAAAAAAAAAACACCGCCGATGCTTGTTGGGAGGGCGAGCGAGGCAGAGAAGTGAAGAAAGTCAAAGAGAGAGAGAGCAAGGCTTTGCAACTCTAAACCCTGAGCTCACCGCACTAAGAATAGCAGAATGGAGAGAGAGAGGACAGGGGTGGAAAGTGCAATCCCTCGTTTATCACTGACGGACACCCGCTCGCACAGTAGTGGACCCGCCCGACGTGTATCTGCACCCAGAGATGACACGCAAGAAAAAAAAAAAAACACACAAAGGCGGACACAAAGCGCATTGTCGTCAGTGAGAGAGCGGCTCGGGACGACAACGCGCCGGCGCCTCTGGGTCAGGGTATGAGTAATGCAGCTATCGGGTTTGTGAGGTCCGCTGTTTTCATTCGATCGGTCCAGATTTCATCCCAACTTGGCCACAGAAGAACCCACACACACACACACACACGCACACACACACACACACACGCACACAGAGGTCAGGTCACAGAATGTGGTTCCATTCAGCCGGGCCGCTCCGACGTCACAACGCATTAACGTCTGTGATGGCAACAAGAGTTCAAGTGTTTAACTGCGGCGTTTGTGCCCCGGGGTGTGTGTGTGTGTGTGTGTGTGTGTGTGTGTGTGTGTGTGTGTGTGTGTGTGTGTGTGTGTGTGGTGGTGTGGGGGATGCGGGGCCACACAAAAGTCCAATAACAACCTGACTAACAGCAGATTGTACCTGAATCCTGCAGAGACACAAAGGAAACAAAACGCCAGCATGTAACCACACTTCCTGTGTGACGTGACCCGGCACGAATCAACACACGCCGACTTTTTGTGCGTTTGTGAAACACTCTCACGTGTACAGTCGTGTTCTCACAAAGATGAAGAGACGCTCAACAAATCCGCTGCAGCGCGTGTACCTCTGCTGTGGAGACGTGAAACACAACAACCCTGCAACCCAAAGATGCTCGTGTGCGGCGAACGCACAACAGAGCGTGGAAGAAGCTGGTGGAGGTTTAACGGGATGAGGGGGAAGGAGGGGCTGCTGGGGGGGGGGGGGGGTGAACCTGCCCCCCCACCTTAAACAGTTTTTTCTCACCTTTAAACCAGCTTCTTTTCAATGAAAAAAAAAAAACTAGTGGTGGAAAAATGGTGCAAAAAATGAGCAAAACCAAACTAAAGGGGGAAATAAAAAAAAATAGAAATAAATAAAAAATATTTTTAAATAAAATATAAAAAAATAATTTAAAAAACCCAAATTTAAATAAAATATAAAAATCTGTTTTAATCATAATTTATTCATTCTAAATCTTACATATAGAAACTGCCTTGAAAAAAAAGAGCCATAATTAATAATACATTAGACAAAGCGTATTTACAGTATGGGTTATCTACTGTATGAGACACGTGACTCCAACCTGGGCCTCCCTCCCAACAAAGCCTCATGTGATCTGCCTGCAGCGAAGCCTTTGAGCCTTACGCTTATTGTTGAGTTAAATACACGGCTGGTTCCGGACACTTGAGCTGAGAGTGGGGGGGGCGTTGGGACGTTGGGGCGTTGGGGGTCGTGGGGGTCAGACAACTGCAGCCCAGCAGATCTGGAACTGAAGATCGTCCCAGTCTTTGAGTTTTTGTACAGACGTGTCCAGTTTCTCATTAGATCAGTAAAACAGATCGAGCAGGGCCCGGCGACACTGGGCTCTCGTGTGTTTTGACATTTCGTTCGGCACCATCCAGGAAGCCCCCCCCCCCGACCGCACTGGAAACAGACTGGACATGTTTGTGAATGTGCATCTGTCCCCGGCGGTCCCGGCCCGGCTTTCAGAACCAAAACAAACCAAAGCCCGGCGGGAATCGGAGCGGCGGCCGTCACCTGGCGCTGCCGGGCCAGCTGTCTCCGGGACGTTCCCCTCGACCGTCTCTCGCACCTGCAGCTGGCGTCTCCTGAGCCGGGTCGTAAACGTGCGTCTGCGTTTTATTAGGGTTTGATTCATGACAGCGGAGCGTCCGTGTCTGCCAGGTCTAATGTTCTCCACAGTGTCGCACTAACTCAGGTTTAACAAGCGAAAAGCTGGAGGCTCATTCTGCAGTTTGTTAAAAAAAGAAAAGTGCTTCAACCAAAAGCTCAGATTCTGAGTTGGAGCTGGATCGAAACCGACGGCGAGACGAATCAATCCGCAGCTCGAAGCACGAACGAGCGATTTCACCTGAGATTCATTCAAGGTTCTGCTCAGGTTCTTGTGCGGACTGTTTGGCCGCATCTCACGCAGTCCAACCGGAAACAGCTGGAAAGATTTACTGCTCAACACACACACACACACACACACACACACACACACACACACTGAAGCTGAGCAGCAGGTCAACACCTGAGCGCACCTGCGTGGGTCACGTATGAACAAGACACATAAAACACATCGGACCGGAACCGTCCCGTGACGATCCCTCCGCGCTACTCGTCGACATCCCCCTGATCCGGCCTGAACAAAGGCGAACTCTCGACCCGCGAGTCCGCTGGAACGGAGTGGAAAACGCACACACACACACACACACACACACAAAAAAACAGGAAACACACGCTGAAACACACGCTTCAGTACAAGCGCACGGGAAGATGGAGGGAATGTGCGACTGAGGGGAGGTGTCGCTGGACTCCAGGGGCATCTGACGGTGACGTCCGCCCACAGGTTTCCTGGCTCGCGCTTCAGTGTGATTGGATGATTTTATGAGTAACTCGTTCAATCGCAGGCTTGTTGTGCGTGGGTTCGTAAAAAGACAGGACGCAGTAAAACCAGGATTCGCCAGAGGAGTTCCCGTGCGTTTTAACGAGTCAGAGCCCATTACAAGGGTTTAGATTTCACAGTGACAAAGGTTATACTCTCATAAACTCTGGGCTTCTGTGGCAGAGTGGTTTTTTTTTTTTTTTTTTACAGGGGGAGAAAATAACCGCTGAGGTCACCGCTCTTCATTTTATTCTTAATAATCTTATAAAAACGGACTGATTTCAGGTGCAGGGTGAGGGGAGGCGGCTGCCACCGACAGCTCAGAAGATTTGTCGCCATGCGCGGGTCATCTTCTCCACGTCTTACCGCCCAAGTGTAACATTCCAAATCAGCCCCGGGCTTAATTTTAGCTTCACAACTCAGCTACTTGCAGGCGTACCAACCCGGCCCGGCTTGGGTTGCTCCTCCAGACCCGTTTGGGAGCGCGGCGTCGAGAACGGCCCGCGGGGTTGGGCTCCGGAGGCGAAGCTCGATTTGAAGTGATTTTTTTTTTTCCAAGACCCATTCAACCCTGTTTTTAACCAAGACAGTGTGATCCACTGACACATATACTAATGGAGCCTAACTGGACGGGACGTGCAGGCGGAGCGCCGACTTAACCCCCCGTCCCGGTTTCCAAACTGTACAGCCCCGCTGAGACAACATCTCCTAATCCCCCCGTGACGAATTAACTGCGCAGCGATGGGCAGCTATTGGACGGCTTAACCCCTCCACATGCCATAATGATAGTTTCATGTGAGTGATAGTATTTCAATTTTCAGCAGACCCCCCCCCGCCCCCCGACAAAGCGGCACAAGCTGAGAGTTTTCAGCTCGTCAAAAACCCAATAAAACCCAAATAACATCCAGTCCAGTCTGACCCCCACCTTCACACTGACCCCCAACACCCCGACTCTCATTCACACACTTTCTCTGAAGGACATGAACCACCCCCACCCCACCCAAATAGGCAAACCAGAGGGAAAGATTAAAGTTGGGATTACACCAGCATGCCAGAAGCAACACCCCCCCCCAAACAAAAACTCCCCCACACACACACACACACACAGAACAACAGAGACAGAAGCAGCCTCACACCTACCTTCACAGAAGCGCAGTGCTGAAGCCCCTCGGCACGGCAGAGCCTGCAGATAGAAACCAGAGAAAGTTGTTTCTCTTTTTTTTCTTACCCCCCCACCACCCACCTCCTACTCCCTCTCTCTCTCTCTCTCTCTCTCTCTCTCCTCCCTCTATCCACCCCCCCTCCACTCTCTCTCTCTCCTGTGTCAGGCTTCAGGGCTGCGATGCTGAGACAGGCATACTGGCTGACAGCACTTTGAGAAGTCAGCATTTTATTATTTTGGCTGAGTGGGGGGAGGTGGGTGGTATAGAGAGTCATGTAAAGAGGGAGGGAGGGAGGGAGGGAGGCACGAACTCATCTGCTCATCAGTCATCCAATTAAAACTGAATGAAGTGAGGCTGGAGGACAGGGGCTGACATCTAGTGGTCGGACGTGGAAAAGACACTCAATCAAGCAAACTTTATTTCTGCAGCACTTTTCATTCAAAAACAACGTGACACGAGGTGGATAAAAAAAAAAAAACAATGATAGAAATTGGGTTTTAAAAAGAAAACAGTCCAGAACATAAAAATAGAATAAAATTATAAACTAGGTTATAAAATATGTGAATACATTTTTTTCATTCTTTATGTAAATTGAATTATTTATTTGGCACTTTTTTGATGCACTCTGCATTTTATGCTAAAGACACCATATTGATATTTTGCATTATTTATTAATTTTAGGCTTTTATTCCTCTATAAAGAAAGTTGTGTGTCATCCTGTATTGCAGCATGCAGTAACATGGATTCTCACTTTAAAGCTCCGCATAGAAATATACAGCATGTTAATAATGCAAATGTTTTTTTTCCATTTCTCATATTTTTGCTTTCAATCTGTGTGGTTTTGTTCCCTTACTTCCTGTAAGCCAGCTCTGATACACCCTCCGTACAAACTACCTGCCCCGGTGTCGGAACACGGATGCAGCCGTTTTTGTGACTACCTGTCAGGTGGACAAAGTGAAGCATTTAGCAGCTAAAGAGGCAGGTATGTCGCTCCGGAAGCCAGTGAGGACCGAAGCGGAGCTAATAGCAGCTAAACGCTGGACTTACAGGGGTCAGCTGCTTTTACAAACAGACTTTAAACGAGTGCTAGCGTCGGTGTGCAGCTTCCGGGTGTGTAGCTTAGCAGCTAACACGTTAGCCTAAGTTCCGCTGCCCCCTACAGGCCCGAAAAACAACAACAACCACATCAATTACCTTCTTATTTCGAACCCGGTTGCGGTCCAACCGCCCTTTTTGCTTCGGGGCGGCTCCGAACTGAGTGAACTGACGAGCGGCAGCCATGACAGGAGCCGGTCGAAGCTGCGGTGCTAGCTGTCTTAACTCCATTAGCATCCGACACAGCGCCTTTACGAACGGTAGGAGGCGCTGCCGCCCCACAATTCCTTGCGGCATTTAAAGAGACACGCGTGACTGCTGGAAATCCTTCAAATCCACAAAATACGTCTGTCACACAAAGTTGTAGTTTAATCTGTCGTCACCACAATTAAATAAATACACTTTAGTTTGACACGTGAAGCTCTGTAATATTATATAATTCAAGTATTTATTCCTCACTTCAAAATGATATTCCTCGTTTGCCTTCTTTAAATTTAAAGCCGTGTGGTAAAAATACCTCTCATCATATTACAGTAACACCAACAATACTTCACAGTACCCGGGTTTGTCATTTAAGAAGTAGCACATGATGATGAAAAATCCCCTCGAGAGGGAAAATTGACGACTGTGCCTAATGTAATTCCCTGAACACCCCAGGTGCAGTTTTAAGACTTTGCTTAGTGTAATGTCCCTTAATTCAAATTTTCAAAAAGTTGTTTAGCATCCATTATTTTCCATTCTCAGTCGACACGAACCACTCGTCCTCAACCCTAGATGGCGTCAGATCAACACCAACTATTTAAATACATGAAATCATCAAATGAAATAGATGAAATCGTTGCTTCAACAAAGGCAACACTATGTTTATGCCAGTGCAGGGCCCTGCAGCATTTGGCACTTAGTCTTTTTAAATAATCTGCAGGGTTTCATGAGGAAAAACAAGACACGCAGTGAAAAACAATGAGCTCTTTATAGGAGGAATAAATCATTTCCCTTGGTTTTCATAGCATAACAGTGACTGATGTCTATTAATATAACTATAATATAACTGCAAGACAGAATTGCACATTCTTGAAATAGGTGCAGTATGTTCTCTGTTAAGGTTTTGATTGCACACTCGGTTACCAAGGCCCTAAATAAACTTATCACGAAACCAAACATGCCATTCATAACTTTGACACTTGCCAGATGTTTCACCCACTTTACATCTTAGCAGAAATGCCATCAGACCAGATTGTCCTCCCCGTACAGGTCTGTACTGTTCTCACAGATGCCAGAAACAAACTAGGGTGTGTTGTAAGCATTCGTTCATTTTTGTTTACGTAAATCCAAAAAAAACACCATGAGTGTGAACTGACGCTCACCTGGGTTCTCACACTGTTTTGCCCATAGTAGAAACACTGTTGTTACATTATGTGTATGTTTTGTCTATTTTTGCACATTCCCTTTTCAGGTGTCCTGATAATGATCTAAAGCACCTGTGTTTTTTTCAGTGTGCGGGGTATCCTGCATTCTCTCATTTTCATCTTGACTGAAAGTATAACAAGAATAACATCACTAATATGATTTTAGTTTGTTTAGAGAACACTGACCACTTCTCATAATTTCCAGAGAAATTTTGGTGTGTGTACGTGTGCGTTCCTGTGTGGGTGTGTTTCCAGGTGATGACTGATTTAGCCTGAGGGGGGGGGGCTGAAAGAAAGAGATAGAAAGAGGAAGAGGAATGTATGGTTGCATCACAAACATTCAAACCTGGTAAAATATGGACTGTCCTGACATCACACAGGAAACAGGTCAAGAAAAAGTCCCTCAGATAGGGGACAGGTAAAGAACAAAAAGTGAAAGTAAACATCCGACAGGATCAGACTGATCTGGACCAACCACGCACTGATGAACACAAAAATTTACTACATGGTGGGCCGGTTCTGCTGACAACAAAGACAACAAAACAAACATTCTGTTCTACATGAGGGTGGTATCAGTCTTCTCATTCAACGCCCAGAAACAAAGCAAATACCATATGTCCCAAAATGACAACAAACAAACTCATCATATATTATTTTATTTCTATATTTTTTTAACTATTTGTATGTATATATAGTGTATAACCATTTGTTCTTAAGTTCAGACAATATTAAGACATCACCAAACATTTCACAATAAAACATTTGTGGGATATGACTAAAGTACTGTACTTAAGTAACAGTACTTGTACTTCACTTGGGTGTTTCCATACTGGAATTATTCTACTTACATGGTAAGATCGATGATGTCAACTGAAAATTAAATTTCAAGCGGAGGTGTGTGTGTGTGTGTGTGTGTGAGCAAGATCAACCGAGACTCTTCTCTTCTTCTTCTTCCTTTTTCCGCTCTTTTAAATGCTGATCACAAGTATTGACACCCCCGCGCGCTAGAAACCGCAGGTCGGACCAAACTCTACTTGCTTCCTCCTTCCGCTGCAATGGGGAAACGCGTAGACAGAAATTCCCGTAAACCTTCCGCCATGCGGGGGTTTGCGGGCTAATGGGGGGGGGGGTATAACAGGACGAGCAACGGGTCTTTGTGTGTGTGTGTGTGTGTGTGTGTGTGTGTGTGTGTGTGTTGTACGTGCAGCACACCGGGCCGTGTTGACAGCAAACACAAGCCTCCGCCACCATCACCTGACGTCGCTCGGTGTTTTTGAAGTTCAAACGGGCCACGTGACGTCGCGCGCACGGAGCCCTCACAGGCCATTTAGTGTTTATCCTCGTCCGTTAATGAGCGCAGTGTAAATGTTGCTCAGTCACCTGGAAGGAAGTGCAGTGACTACTCATCCGTAATAATTAAACATTAAACAGAAAAAAAACAGTTTTTGTGAATTCAGGTGGAGTTTACGCACTTCCTGGGTATTAACCAATGGCTGAGGAGAAGCTCAGAGCGCAAGGTGTGACAGCAGCAGGTGGAAGGCGTGCCCGACAAGTCAAAGGGTTACTGTAAGGCATTCAGTGGCATTCATACAGGTGTGGCAATCAAGATAATCAGAATAGATAGATAGGTAAATAGATAGATAGATAGATAGATAGATAGATTGATTTACTTTATTGATCCCAGACTGGGAAATTCTTTTGTTACAGCAGCATTAAACAAGCAACATAAATACACACAGTATAAAAATAAAGTATAAATGGAATAATGGAAAAAAAAAACAATAAATAAAACTACAGACATTAAAATATATAAACTAGCAATAGGAAATGCTAAAAATAATCATTTATGATGAAATAGATAAATAAACAAATGAACAGTTATGGATTAATGGAGGTAATTGAAACAGGACTGTGACTTATTAAACAGTAAACATTAAAGCACCTCACATTAAAAATGTGATGTAGTGTAGAGGTCCTGGTGCCCTCAGATCAACACGTTTTGTTGTTGTTGTTGTTTTTTACTTTACCTACTAAGGTACATAAGTCTCACCAGTGCTGTTACATCATGCGATGTTTGATACTGATGGAGTTTGGAGCGCACACAGACACATAAGCATTATTTTACTGTCGCATGTTGGATGAATTACTGTACTCCACGTGCAGAACACTGTTATATGCAAAGCGGACATATTTATGCGTTTATTAGCTCTTGTAAAAGCTGATTACTTCAGTTTACATCGCCGGCGCATCAATGGAGATATAACGAAAGCAGCTGACGCCTGCTGACCGGATCATCGTCTTTTCATAATAGTAGATCATCTGCTGATATGTTATCAGTTTAAAATGTTCCTTCTCACTGCATCTCAGCTCCAGGTGGTTCAATGTAAAATCTCCACCTGTAAACATCAGATAAAAAATGAAGTGAAAAATGAAAATACTCAAGTACAAGTGCTACTGTAGAAGCAAACGTATGAATCATAAATAAAACAGCATCGTTCCAGTGACCTGATTCAAAGTGTATAGTCTTTTCCAGCGTGGCTGTGAGACACGACTTGAAGACATGAAGATGACTTGTCATCTTTACACCTGTGACATAACCTGCCGCACCTGTCTCCAACCAATGAGATTCCACTGATGCAATCAGGAAGTTCTTATTTAGTCTTTAAAAAAAAGTAGGTGACAAGTTACAGGAGATAAACGGTCCGGAGGAGCGGTTCAATGTCCCGCACAGGCGTCTGGTCAGCGCACTGTGGCCTGTGACTCACTAAACAAGTGGTCAGGCGTGTTTTTTTTTTACCAAGAAACTCTGCACCACTGAAATCACATGAGTTGAAGCCAAAGGTCAAAACAACTAGAGGCTTTTACAGCCACATCAATATATTTAAATGCCGCGAAAAGTTGTAAAAGATGAGGAGAGAGTTTAAAAAACAGGTTAAACATTATATGAAAAAGAAAAAAAACATGCATTGGCCTTGACAACGCAGCATTTTTTTTTTTTTTGCACCGGAGATGTTTTTGTGCGGGCCAGATAGACAAACAAGAGCTTCCAGATGTTGTGCGACGAGGAGAACGTGGTTGCGTTAGTCCAGCACCTTTGATTTGGAATCAGCGTTTGATCCTGAACGCAGTCAGCTGGATGACCGGTTCCGCTCAGACATGTCGGGGCAAAATCATTTTATTGACGACACCTCGTTTCGCCGTACATCGTGCTGCGTCACCGTCTTGTGTCTGTGGTGACACGTGACATGGTGAAACAGCTATCGTTTGTTGTGTTAACCACTTCCTGTCTGACAAATGGTCATATTCAGAGAAGTTCTATTAAAAGAGCGGCCGCTGACTCACGAGATGCGGCCTGAGATAAGCACGTCTCACCCCAACAATGACAACTTTTTTTTTTTTTTTTTTTCTGCAGCACTTTGGATAAAGGCACATTCCTGTAAACGCACAAAGGATGCACTGCGACAAACATAAAGGCCCATTCATACCAGAAAGTGTCACAGGGCCTGATGGGCCTCCAATGGGGCCCCGAGGGCAGAAATCTGTTGTCGGGGCCCCTTTTAATCTCGCTATATATAACAGCTTCATTATTTCCTCCCCGGATCTCAGGAACCATCTGAAATGATTAGTCGATTAATGCCAGAAAATGATTTGGCATCAGTTGTTATCGTTTCATTTCTGCAGGCCGGAGAGGACATTAATAAGAAGTGGTTAAAAACACACAAGCCACAGAAAGGAGGTTTGGTTAAAACAAACTCTATTTAAGTCTGGACAGAGTGGCTGCCGTGGCAGGTGGGGCCCGATAAAGCTGAATGAGTGAAAAGCTGAATGGAGCCAGACGAGGGTGGGGGTGGGGGTGGGGGTGGGGCATGTGTGGTGTTCAGGGTCACATGGCAGATCGCGTTTCATTTGCCTCTGAACCCCACACGGCTGCTTTGTCTGAACCAGGGGAGCCGCCCCCCCTCACCCCGTCGTCTTTGATGTGTCCCCCCCCATACCAATCCACTCGCCCTCCCATACTGCTGCACACACACACACACACACACACACACACACACACACACACTCACATTTGCCTTCTGCTCCAGAAGAAACCTGACACACGGCCGCATCTGGAGGTGAACGCATGGCCGCGGGCCAGGACACCTCATCAGATGACTGCACGTGGAAAATATTCAGCGCCAAGGTCACGCACGGGACCAGAACCAGACCCGAGGACGCCGCCGGCATCTAATGCGACAGAAGCAAAAGAACAGTGGGTGAAGTCATCGCTTCTACACTCCAATTTTGGGCAAAGAACAGAACTGAAAAGTAAATATTCACAGAGATAGCCTTAAATGGGAAATAAAAAGAGCCAGGGCAGATAAGTAAGAACGAGTCTGCTGGTAATTAGCCGCTGTCACAAATAAGGTGTTTGCACTCAGATTACCGCTGTCTCCGCTCAGCATGATTAAAACATCAGGGCCGCTGCGTGAGTTCATTCAAAGCACCTTGAGTAAACTGAACGGACGCGGGTGCTGTTTTTAAAGTAGATCGTAAATATAATCCGGGTAGGAAGCGAAATGTTCAGATGTTCATGTTCCCCTGAGGATGGACCACGAGCCGGCAGAACTACAGGCAAATGTTAGCAACGCTAACACGCTAAACTCAGACGGTGTCGGACATTAGCCGTACCCGCTAAACATCGGCATGCTAGCGTAGCCGCTGTGAGCGCATTAGCGTAGCGCATTGCTAGCGTTTAGCTCAAAGTTCCACGAGCGCAGCTAGCGTGGCTGTAGCCTCTTCGTTTTAACACCCAGTGGGAAAATAAAATATGTTGGAAATATTTTAAGCATTGTGTTGTTTGCTATCCATCAAGGTCCTTTCAAACTAATCTGTAAACGTGTCCTACAGGTAAAGGTAAACACTACTTAGCAAAACAGGGTTATGAGCCACTACTACTACCGACTGCATCTGTGTGCTTGAGCAATTAAATTTTACATAAGTAAAAACTTCAGATACATACATACAGGTTAATGTGCTAAACACACTGCTAAGCTATCGCCCTGTGCACAAACAGGCCTCAAACCAGCAAGTCGTCAGTCTTCTGTTGCCCTCACGCTGCAATTGTGCAAACCATAATATTTACATTCAGCACGTGACCTGAATTTCCATACAACCCGCGCAAGGGGGGGGGCTGGTGGCGGCGGTTTGGGGTTAATCCATCTTAACGATCGCTGGGCATCGCCGTCTAATTTATACTGCAAAACAACATGTGGTATGTAAAGCATCCCTTTGATTGCATTGTTGTTGGGGGGGTGGGTGGGGGCTTCTGCCGTCTGAGGTTGGCGTGGGCCCCCCACACCGCCAGGCTCCGCCAGCCAGACTGCCGGGGTCAGATGGGGGTGGAGGTGGGTGGTGGTGCGGGCCTCTTCCCGCACACAGCTATTGAGGCAGCGTCCTTCCTGCAGCTATGCTGATGTCAGGGCCGAGGAATGTGGAAAACAGAGCACACTGGGGGGCCTTGTTCTCCCACACTGAATAGACCTTGAGCAGGAATCCACATGCCACACACACACACACACACACACACACACACACACACTGGCACAGCCTGAGATGAAGCAAGGGGGCGGGGGTTGGACTGAGAAGAGAAGAGACGCAGTTTAACGGATGTTTGGAGGCGATAAGATCCAAAATACACGAGAAATGAAAGTATAACGTCAGGAGGACATGCAGTACTTCTGAAAGTATCACTGCATATTTCAACTGCAGTTTTTCATCCTACAGCATAAAGGCCCAAACATTGTCAAACTCTTAACTTGATGACTCAGTGCCTCCGATCCGATTATATAATTATTCTGATACCAACAATTTTGAAAACAGAACAGAAGCTGAGAAAACTCCCACAGGGGACAGATGAATTTCCATCAAATGAAATTACATCATCTGTCTGCAGGGTAAAACGATCAGCAGACGGTAAATGAAGGAGAAGGTACTCGTTCTTGCGAGGCTGGTCGAGAATGAAAGAGAAAGCGCGGAGGACGGGCGAAGGGAGGGGAACAACAAAGAAAGGGAACACCAGCGCTCGTCGACGGGGGGGGAAATCTTCACCATCCGAGGCCAGAGGAAGAAAATATGCAGAAAAGGCCTGTGGAGACAGAACGCGATGACGTAACAGAGACAGAACAGCCACACCAGCCAAAAAGAAAACACAACTAAATAACACACAGTCACCAGGGGGTGACTAAAACCACATTTAGCGACACCTAACAACCAGGGCCTTCGAAATAAAATCATGGCTGTACTTTGCCCCGTAATAGATCCTGGACGTCTGCAGGCGTGTCATCGTTTCATCGTCTAATCAAACATTGTCTGGAACACAACGTTCTCATGAATTATAAAGCGATGAGACACGCGGTCCTCGCCCGGTCTCACATGACACGATGATGAACGATGCGTTAACAGGGAGCGTTCTGAGAATGACAATATTAACATATTAGGTTTTCAATTAGGAAAAAAACAGGTCTGAAGTTATTTCTCAGCGCTGCTTAAGTTCCTGTTATCGCCCCGGGAAACAGAAAAAGTCCCTGTGCCAAATATTGAGTCAAAACAACGCTTTTTTTTTTGGGGGTCGCCTTTTCCAGCTTCTCTGTGGGAAAATATGCAGCTTTTCTTTTTTTTGTGGACTTTTAAACTGATAAAAAAAAAAAAGCTCTGGTGATTTGTTTGACAGCTAAAAAAAAACTGAGAGGAAAACAGAAACGCCTGGTTCAGCGTAAAGTTGTGGGAAATATAGATTATATACAGATTATCCTATATAAAGAGTCATCTGAGTTCACAGTTAAATGACTGTTGTATAATAAGGACGCTTTGTGACTGAAGCCGCACGTCTTCAGATCTGTTCTTGCGGTGGTGTGTCATCAGTCGAGCTCACGTCTGACCCCCTTCCATCGTGTGCGCCTCCCATGTTATTGTAAGGACCGAGTCGCGTCTGAAAGGGGATTACGTCCAGCTCTTACATAAGGGCTCAGCATGTCCAGGCATGCATTTCGACTGGTTCCTACAGCCCTGCGCAGGAATCTGCCCCAGAACAAGATGTTCCCGGCGCCTGATGCAGCATTTATGTGGAATGTCGGCCAGCGTCAAAACAACCTCCGCTCCTGCACGTCGCCTCCCACCGCTTACAGCCCAGAATTAACGCTTGCGAGGCCAAGATGTAATCTGCTGGATTTTTACCTTCACCATGTTCCTGAAGACGTTTTTTTTTCCCCCCCCTGCGTGTAATTTATTTTTAACCAAAATTCCCTTTTAAGGTCCAGAGATGGAAAGATAGAAGATAGAAATCTTTCCAAAACCATTTGTACAGAGATTAATGGTCCCCAGAGGCTGAACCCAACCAACTTTTCAGGGGTTCACTTACCTCCATCACAGACAAAAGAGTCTCACAGATTGTGCAGCATTTAGATTAAAAAAAAAAAAGTAGGTCATGGCTTTTTTAAAAGGCTTACACCCTCACAGATGTTTCGTGGTTACACTTAAATGACGCAACGCTCTATTATGCACAGCTTACAGCCTGAGATGTAAGAAATGCATGTAAACAGCACTTAAGGCTACGTCAGGTCTGCGGGCGCTGTTATTGGTTGATGCAATAGGAGAGCTCTGAAAAAAAAAAACAGTCTTTATTTCACTAAAATCCCAAAGAAATCCTCTGTATAATCCAGCAGAGACATTCACCAACTGTAGAGAGAGAGAGAGAGAGGAGGAAGGAGAAAAAACATGTCCGCCCACAGGCTCTTTGCTTCTATTGAAATCATTTGAGGCAACAGAAAAAGGTTTTGGGCAACATGGCTGATTCCAAAATCATAGCTTAAGGTTGTAGGGAGGGATTTAAAGGAGGAGGGGAGCGTGTACAACACGGCCCATGGGATAAAACCTGATTTCCATTTGTATGGCAACATCCGCCAGAACAAAGAGTTTCATCCACCTACACGCATGTGAATTTAAAAAAAAAAGCCAAAAAGTGATTGTTTCCCACATGAGGTCTGTTAAATCCAGTCTATATATACATATATACATATATGTAGTCAGGGGAGGGAAAATAAAATGTATGTTTTCAACCGTTCCACCCCTTGTTATTGAAATAAGCAAATTAAAATGTCTGTACTTGTTCAGGCCTAAACAACATGTAACTTCTGTGCAACTGAATAAAATCCTTTACATGTTTTTTTTTTTTTTATTGTGCGCAGAAGAATAATTATACAGTCAGAAAGTAAAGTGCAAACAGGAAAGGAATCTTGGTGGCTTTTCGTCGAGAAGCTTTTTTTTTTGGTTTTCCACCTGTGCTCAGTCAGGAGGTGATGGAAGGTGACGGCGCCTTCGCTTTTTCACATTTCTTATCAGCAGGAACTGTAAACCCATCAGCCAAAACACCTGCACAACTCAGTCATAAAAATCTGATCCATCCGTGACACTGTACCCAGTTTTATTTTTAAAGAATAAAACAAATAAATGATTCACTGAGCCGCAGACGGACACGTTTAGGCGTGTCTTCAAAAACACTCCGCTGCCAATCACCGATCCTGCAGATGAAAACATCCGGGTTGGAAGCACCAACCAGTTTGTAAAATGCACTAAAACGCTCTGTCAGCTTCCTTGTGCACACACACACACACACACACACACACACACACACACACACACACACAACAGCAAACCGACACTGATATCTGCTCTTTAATCTGCCTTTATGTTCTTTGCTTAGCTTCGCACACAGATTGTGTTGCTCGGCCAAATTGCTCTTGGCGTGGTCGTGTTTGAAATGTTCTCCTCCACTGAGGTGTGTGTGTGTGTGTGTGTGTGTGTGTGTGTGTGTGTGTGTGCAGCAGCAACAATCTGGCTGGCATGATGCAAACAATGTCAGCTACGGGAAAGGAAGACAAACACAAGTAGACAAACACGACCATTTCCTAAAAGATCCCAATGGAGTCGCCCCATCAGGTAACACAACAAACACACAACATACACACATGCTCATGTAAAGAACTAGATCTACCAAAGTTCAACCACATAAAGTGCAGGTGCATCACCACCGTCTCGTTTTACCACAATTTTTTTTTTTTTTTTGCCGCAGTGTGGTACATCCCAAACAAAAATGGCAGCTCTAAAAAAAAAATTGATTTGATTTGTTTCTTAAAATAAGATCTACCTTTATTAGTGGGGAAATATTCAGCGATGACTTCGCTGGCACTGTCTTGCAGAAATTTTCTGATTTGTAGGAAATGATGCTGTGGGAAGTTTAATCCTTCGAATAATTTTCGCAATTATCTTCTTAGAGACTCGCCTCTGGTCATCACACAGCTGCAGCGCCCGCATTAATTCATAAACAAAACTGAGGAATTGTTGGGGTTTTTTTTTTTGCAAATGACATTTAGAGACTTCCTAAACATTAGAAAAGTAAGTCACATGATTAGCATTAACAGCCAGGTGCTTCCTCTTATGCAACAGGTCAAAAACACAGATTGGTGTTGACCTGAATTATTTACTTATACATTAAAGAAAAAGTCATTTAATTCTCTCATGTTCCATGTTTGCCTGACCTTGTTGTTTGTATGCCAATAGGCGTCTGTTGTTATAACTGTTTAGATTAAAATTGTTAGTAAATATCATATATTTAACAAAAAAATGAGTTGTTATTTTAGGAAGGCGTCGATATTTCCTTTCTTACTTCTGTTAATCGGGCTTAATTGGAAAAAAAAAAAACCTGGTCGCAGGTGTCCTCACCTCTGCTGTGTTACCACTCTCATCAGTTTGGCTTTAACCACACAGGGGACGTAAACTACCCGAGGCCGGAAAAAAATAAAATCAAAAAACCTCATTTTCACTATGTGGAGCGACGCCGCTTTCAGCATTAACCCATGCGGGGCGACGCCGCGCTGCACCTTCTGCTTTTCTTAGCGACTGAGGCTGAAGTTGGATGCAAAGTGCAGGCCGGTGTGTGTTATGTGCTCGCTCTCTCTGAGCTGCTGTTTACATTCCCAGTCAGCTGACGTTGTTTATCTCTACTCGCTTTCCCCACAAACGCGTGGGAATATTATTGACTGGAGCTCTGCAGTTAAATGGCTCCCTCCTCCCATGACTGCACACACACACACACACCCTGTGTACCCAAAAACAAAAGCAAAACTGGAAAAACCGAAGTAACCTGGACCGGTTTAGACGTTGGCGGCGGTTGCGTTGCCAGCTGCCGGTCGCTCGGCTTTCCCCATTGTGTTTTTCAGGGCCGAGCATCAGAGTACACCTTTGCTATTCAGAGCGGGGACAAAGGCCGAGGCTGAAAGGTTTTCACATCGCAGCTGGAGTAGAAGCGCTCACTATTCCTGTTCCACACACAATCACTCGCTTTCGTTATGACCGGTCCTGGCGGCTCTTCTGCTCGCACTCGGGTTGTATTAGTACTCAGTGTTCCTGCATTGATTTGTTAAGTTAAAAAAAAAAAAACATCCTGAGACGCCGTTAATGACATGGAGGTGAAAGATCGTGGAGCGCGACGCGCCGTCGGCACAACGGCGGTCGCAGCAGTTAGTGCTGCCGCGCGTTTCGGAAAAAGCAGATGATCGAGACAAAAGGTCAAAAAACAGGAAGTGGACGTTTTTCTCAGGACAATAATGGGAAGTTTTCTTTCCAGAGCTTCCAGTGGGAAGTGAGACTCGGTCAGATGAGCCGGAACCGAAATTGATTTGCTTTTGCATCGATTTAAAATGAAACTTACAGACTTCGGTCTCTTCGATGTACTTCAGTGATAAAGGTCACCCACGTCCTGTCTGACTGATTCAGCCAGATTCTTCATAACTGAGTAATCTGATTTACTGAGTGGGTGGGGCTTGACCACAGCATAACACTGTGGAATTTTAATGACTGTAAGCAGGATGCAGTTGATCTTCCCACCGCCTGACTCATCATGAACCAGCTACAATGACAAAGGTGAAATTACCAGGCTGCCTTTAAAAGTTAATCTTTACCCTGAAAACCATCCGCTCCCTGTAATAATAAAAAAAAAAAAGTTTGTGCTTCAAATACATCCAGAGGTTTTTATTTTGAGTTTTCACTGTTGCATGAGCGAGTCAGAGACCGGCTCAGCTCGGGTATTTGAGTATTTTTAATTTAACGTGCAGCGTTTTCGCTCCAAATTTGCTGCTTTAACTTCCAGGCGTTCGGAGAGCACGGCCTGTCCGACTGAGGCGCTGTTCCTTTAAAGAGCGTGGGCGAGCGAAAGAATGCGGGGAGAGAGAAATGACTCCTCGCAGCACCGAAACAGAACAGCGTGAATTTCCCCCCGTCCGCAGATTTGACTGCAGAGGACTGTGTGGGTGCCGGAGTCACGGCACCGCAGGTGTGAGGTTTTCTGCAGGTAAAGCAGGAACAGCTGTATGAATAAACACACACACACACACACACACACACACACACACACACACACAGGGAAACAGATCCTCCTGAATGGGTTGTATTTTACATGTTGGCAGCCTGAGGCTCATACCTCACACTGGAGCCTCTGACATTTGGTGGGAATGATATCCACCCAGCCACAAGAGTGGACTTTCAAAAAAAAAAAAAAAAAATCTGCAGGCACAAGGAAAAGAAAATGTTTCCAGACAACAAAGACGACATTCCTATACTGGATCATGTGAAAGAAAACAACTCGCTGACTCGGTGTCCTGACTTGCGGGACGTTTCTGTTTCCTGATGTTTGTTTAAAGATGATCTGGCTTTTCTGCCTCTCTCTCTCTCTCTCTCTCTCTCTCTCAGCTGAATAAGTAATAAACCATAAACAACATTTCAGCATTTCAGGGGAGAATTGCACAGAAAAACACGACACGGTTCCTGCTGCTCTCCCTGTGCGAGATCCTTCAGGGTCCAGTGAAGGGCCCTCTGCATTCCTGTGCACTAAGCTCTTGTTTTTCTGGACCAGCAGGGGTGTGTGTGTGTGTGTGTGTGTGTGTGTGTGTGTGTGTGTGGGGGGGGAGCATAACTGGACGCTAGTGAAGCCTTCAAAATGCCCCGGATCACTGAGCTAATGCAATGCAGGTGACCACCGGAGCTTGTCAGGTGAAACGCGGGTCAACACACCTGCAGATTCACATGCTAACATTTACTCAAACATACAAACGAAGCCAAATGATGGAGTCGCTAAATTAAATGTCAGTCACAAGCAGTTGCTGTTCATCCTGCGGGGAACGCGAACCTAACGGCAAGTCGTCCAGTCGCCGTCGAGGCATTTCACTTCCAAAACAGGAAATATCGTGGAGGAGGTGGAGGGAGCGACAGGTCAGGTGGAACCGGTTGAAAAGCAAGGCATCGCCACCAAAGTGGGTCCATCCTCTGGGAACCATGAACGTCTGCGCCAAATTTCATGGCAATCCATTCGCTACACGTTGGGATCTATCTCTTAAAGCCCTCAGTCTGATGCACAAAACATGAAATCTCCGCCGCTCGACAAACACAACAACACCTGCCTGAACAAACCCACTTATGCTGCTCTGCATATTCAGAAACGTGAGGAGGGAACGAGAAATTCAGGTCGGCAATGAGATGATTGTAAATAAACACCACATGAGGGCTCCTCTCCTTCGCCTTGCACGTGAGCGACCTTGGTCACCGGCCTGGGAACAGTCGCTTATCTCCATAATGAATCCGTCCACGTCATCGCGTGGGTCCGCGCTCGCTCGCTCGCTCGCTCTCTCGGGAACGCTTCTTCCCATCTGTCTCACGCCTATCGGGTTTCATCCCCCAACCCGGTCCAGTTTCAGTCGACACCTCCTCTTCGACCTCGATACTTTTCGGTTGGAGGCTGTAATCCAAGTTTTCGGCACGGAGAAGATCCGTTATCCGCCGTCTGCATGTAATCGGCCGATGTCAGACCGAGGCCGCGATAAACTCGGGCTCGCGGGAAGCGACGTTAATTCAGAAAAAGGCGAAATCGAGATCAAAGAGCGCTCAGATAACGTATCGCAGATTTAGTGAAGGCTTCAGGTCTACTGAGACGTGAAAGGCGCATTTTCCGTCAGAATAAAGTTTGCTAATCCTAATCTGCAGACCCACAGTTTGGTATCAAGCTGCTCTGCCTTTGTGTGCGTTTGCTTGGTGGGTTAGCAGCAGTGAAGGTGCTTTGGTTTTGCTGCCGCCGCCGTGAATCTGCAACAGCTCATTATCAAACATGAAGAAAAAGTGAAGATCAGCCGCTAGCAATGCTGAAGCATTTCATCTTCTATTTCATTTGTTGCTGGTGCAGCTCCAGCTCCAGTTGGCGCCTCTCAAGTAACACCAGATTTATGGTTAGCTTAGCTTAGCATGAAAAGCTTCCTTTCTGCATGTATTAAACAAAATATAAGATTTTTAGGTGGTGGATTTCGTTGCCGTGCTAGCTGTTTCCAGTCGTCACGCTAAGTTCAGCTAACCCGCTGCTAGCTCTATCTTTAGCATACAGCTACGTGCTATCAGCCGTCTCATCTGTGCGACAGGTCATGTGACATCACTTGTTTTGAAGACATTTCTGAAAGAGATCTGTCTATTGTGTCCCTATGAAAATATTTTTATCTTGATCTAAACATACTTTTTTTTTTTTTTTTTACTAGCGCCTCCATTCCTCGACCAAAACAAAAACCTTTGATCGTGTCACATATCGCGGTCAGGGATTTTTGAGGATTATGGGCGTCTCCGCAGAATAAGTTTGTCTTTACACGAGAGGCTCAGTAGAGACTATTAAAGTCCGCCATTCACGTTCACTCTGCTGTGACACGTGACTCAGAAAGGACGCTCATCTATTTGTAATGGTGGTGTCACATGTGCACTGTAAGTGCGCTCGCCAAAACAAATCTGTCACCTCACCCCCATGAGCGGGTTTTATTTGATTTAAGTGACTTCTTAGTTCCCAAGTCAAGGAGACGCGACCTCTGGGAACATTGAGTAAGAGCATTAGCTAAATCAACTCAACAGGTGGAACCGAAACGCGCTCGGCATCGAATTAGGAAATGACATTTCTTCCGGTCAGCAGATTCTGTTCATGCAAAACGAATGTGTGTACTGAGCTTCACTGCTGAGGCTCGGCAAATACAGAAAGTGGAACAGCAGCTCCTGCACAAACACGATCAGATGACACGCTGTTTAGCCTGCGGCTAACGCGCTGCACGCATACGCGCACGTTTCATGCAGCTGTAGCTAGGCTAACACCTGACGACAAGCGTTGTTGCGCTAACGCTCTGCAGACAGGCAGCGCTGCCACTCAATAACAACATTTGCAGATAAGATTAAAGAGGCAGTTTCAAAAAAATAATACAATAACCAAAACAAGCATGTCAATAATCTCATTAGCTAACTGATACTGATCCTTCATAATTGCCCTACATGCCATCAGCATGATAATCCCAGCACCCACGCAGTTTACTCCCACGCATGCCCTGTTTTTCTGATTTACTGCCTTGATAAACTTCGAGACAAATATTCCCACACCAGATTTGAGACGACTGTCAGTACCGCACCTGGGCGAACGTGCAAAGACGCAAATGTAAACGCGAACTCGAAAAGCCAACCTGCGCGTTTTCACTCGGCTCACGGGGGTTAAATGATGGTTTATCTTTCTGTTGATACCCACACTCAGCTTGTGTTGGACCGGCAGCGACACTTTTCATCAGTACGGGGAAATTCAAAGTGAAAGCATTCACGAGTCATTAACTGTGTGTTTGTTCAGTTCAAACGTCCTTCCATAAAACCGATAAAACATTGAACTAACAGTATTTGTATTGTAAAGCAGTTATCAGAACACAGGCTGGAGTCCTTGTGTGTTTACTCGATCAATTAAACTGATGAAAGCTTTGATAACTTGTCAATGACTCCTGCCACGTTGGTAATCACACGTGTTTCCAGTTTTAGATTTTGGGTTTGAGTTAACATGAGGGGGGGGTTTAGTGCTGGTGCTTTCCTGTATTTATGTTATTGTTAACAGGTAAATTCCACTAAAGATGTCCGTCTGTAAACAAAAAGACGAATGACGACCTTTTCCTTGAAGCTCAAGGGGACTTCAGACTCTTTTGCGACACCTCTTCGCTGGTTTGAAGGAACTTCGATTGAATTCTGGTTCAGTGGGACATAAATCCTACCACACCACACTCTGTCTTTCTTTTCTGGCGGCGTGAAGGCGGCGGGCCCGAGCTGGCTCCTTTTTTTTTTTTGTCTTCGGGCTGAGCTCTTATTTTGTCTGCGCCGTAATCCGTCCCATCGCCGTCCACCGGGGGAGGATGAAAGACTTCAGCCCTGACCCAAATTCACAGAAAGACCTTGGGAGACATAACAATAGCAAAGCTTACAGAAAAGCCCCTAATTAGTGTTGGGGTTTTTTTATATATATATATATATGTAGCTACGCTCTGTGCCAAACAACAGGGGAACCACTGAAACCAGTAATTTCAACGGCTTAGTAAAACATTTATCAGAGCTGGACAACACCTAAGACTCCACCAGGAGACGACACCTACACAACTGGAACCGTCGGTGTGGCGGCATCTGGGAAATGACCTGGATGGGGAATCTGGGCCCTTCCCGCTCGATCAAAACCTCAAAAAAAAAAAAAAGATTTGAGTCGAGCTCGCAGATGTAATTACAACCAACTGCAAGAACCATGTGTGGAGGAAGGTCCCGGTAACACGATATCTGTCAGGTACACAACCGACACACTCCAGCCGAGGCTAAACAACGATACACCTGCCCAATACGATGTTTCCTGTCTGAACCAGGCCAAACAAATCAAAACTTAAGGTTTCTGTCGGTTTTCAGACTTGACCCAAGCGTCGCTCCTCTTCTTCACGAAGGTAGTTGAGGTACATTTTCCCCACTTGCGGTTAAAATCTACAGTCACCGAAAAATTTGTGCTTTCGCTTGGGTTGTAAAACTTTGACTGCAGACTCGGCGACTTACGCAGCCATGACTCACTTCCTGAGGGTCTGCTCAACTTTTGGGTTTTTTTTTTTTTCCTGACCAAGTGCTGATCACAGCTTCAGATTAAAAGGAAGAAGAAAGCGATGAAGTCATGTCTTGGACTCTCCTGCGTGCGCCTGAAAACGCACTCGGTCCATTCGGCGTGCGAAGCAGCGAGGAAGAAGCATGTGATCAAAAAAAAATGCATGACTCCACGTTTGCCGTGGCGAAACGATCGCCGGTCATATGAATTACTCAGGGAACAGATGACTGTCATCAGCGCGGTTGTTTTCTTCTCGACACAGTGCAGGCTGCATCGGTAAACACGCAAACGACAAAAGCCAGGCTGGGATGGCGGGGGTGGGGTGGGGGGGCTGTAACTGACCTCCTCCACCCACCTGATGCTCCACCCAGACATAACAGCCCCACACCTTGGTGCACTGAGGTCAAACAAGCCAGGACCTGTCACGCTTTGACCCTGAAATACCAGCAGTCAACGCAAAAGGGGCGGCGGTAAACAGAGACGGCGCACAAAACGTCACACGGGTTCAGGTGGGTTCGGCGGCCGGAGGACGACCTACTTTCTCATTGAGTCGGTCACCTGGTTTGCTGTGTGTGTGTGTGTGTGTGTGTGTGTGTGTGTGTCGCCGGGTCGGCGTGAGGGTCGACCGCTGTTACCGGGGTAAAACCAAAAAACCCCCCCGCACTAACCGTGTCACTGTGCTCCCACAGCACAGGTGCTCAGGTTCATTCAAAGTTTCATCAACATTTAAATAAAGGTTTAATGTCTTTTTACATTCACTTTTTTCTGCTTTCCGTTTGACGCTTTACGGCGCACAGCTGGAAGTGACGACCTTTCACCCCACCTCACTGCGGTCGCCGTATATTTGCATCATCTGAGGTCTTGCACACAGCGACGGGGGAAAAATAAAAACTTATTTTAGAACTTAAACGTGCCAGGTGAGCACCTGGCTCCTCGGCTGGTTTTAGTAACACGATTAACCTGGTGGTTTCAGCCAGTTTGCGCAGCAAAGTATCGTCATCGATCAGAAGCATCGATTGATTCCCTGCAAACACGAAGAGGGAGGACGAGCAGGAAGAGCGACGCTGGCGTGTGGAGTCTTGATGAGGAAAGAAAAAAAACAACACAACTTGTGCCAGTTGGGGAGTGCCGGCTGTTTATTCTTAGACCCAATTTCCTGCTACTTCCTTCCCGTCTGTAACAAGCTGGGAATTTTGCTAGGAACAACAACCCCTCCAGTTACTGAACTGTGAATAGAAAGCAAACATGGACGGACTCCAGCGACCTCGCTCCTGAGTACACAGTGTGCTGCCCAGGGACCGAGGCAACAACTTCTGCTTCAGCGCAGGAAAAAAAAAAAAAAAAAGGGCACGTAGCCGCCGTGTACGAGGGTGTTGTTGAATATTCAGAAACGCCCCCGTTACCTCACAGCACAGGAGGAAGGAGCGCCGCCAAAAACCAAAAATACTGCGTATTCATCCATTACTTCAAACATTCGCAGTATTTCACTTCCCGTTTCAAAAGGCGAATGGATCAGCGACGACTTCGACCGCCCGAGAATCCGTTTTCTTTGTGATTTCAAATGTTTTATAATGAGAATAAATCAGTTTGTTGCACCTGTGGAAGCAGGTGTGGCTGTTTTCAATAACAAATCTATAAACAATAATGTTTGATACGGAGATCGTGCACAAATGAAATCCCGCACGCAAAAAAAAAGGGACATAAACGTCTTCAAAATTCAAAATGCTGCATCTAAGAAGAAAAAAAAAAAACCCAACCCACAATAAGGATGAGCTAACAGCAGGATGCAGCCTGCATGACACAACTGCCAACACGGATAAGCCGGCTATTAATACGGCACCGTGGTCATCGGTCAGGGGAATAAAGTTTCAAAGAGTGGGATGACGCCGCTCAGAAGGGAACGTGACGCGGCGCCCCGCGGATTAAACGGGATCCGTGTCCACTCCCCTCAGAGAATCCCGCCGCCGTCGAACCCACAACGCCGTCCGATAACTCCGCGCCAAAGATCCATACTCGTATTTTCCTCGGTGATGGAGCGAGCAGACAGATTTGCATGTTTCCCTGTAAAGAGCACAGGAACCCGATATGGAGCCGGCGTCTGCTTTACATTCAAAACGAGATTGGGAAGGAGACCGTGCCGACATCCGTTTACGGATAAACTTTGCGCGTCTGCCACGTTTCCCGCACTTTGCATGAGGTTTTAATGGACGCGGCACCTGGCGCCTGACGGGGGGTTTCATGTTTATAATTCAACCGTCCAAACCGTGCGCAGAAAATGAATAACCTGACGCCGAGCGACAGGTGGTGCCCGGGAGGGGAGGGGGGTGGGGGCAGCGAGTTAGCTTAGCCCCGAACACAGCGGAGCATGTCGCTGCTTCAGGCGGACGTAATGACAGACTGCACGTCTCTGATGATTAAACAGGAGGCGCAAGACCTGACTCAGCTTTTTAGTGGAGCAAACGCTCTGCAGACCCCCCTCCCCACCCCCACCTCCACCTCCTCCACCCCCCAACCCCACCCCCGCAGCCTCGGGCTTATCTCTGCATCTCAGAGGTCGCAGTACTGAGTAGTCACAACTTGAAGGAACTCGGGCAGACGGCCCTCGTTTAAAGATACGCTCGTGCGTCAGCTGACTTCCCAGAAACTGCTGCTTTTTTTAAAATCGAGGGGGCGCGCTGTTGCTACGGGGAAGTGGAGAGGCTGACGACCAATGACCCGACAGTCTTTTAAAAAAAAAGAAAAAAAAAAGGGGGACGTTCCTCGAAGCTCGGATTACAAAACGAAACTGCGGCAGACCAGATTGTGCAGGAAGCTCCTGTACAAAAAGAGAACTTCAACATGCAATGATGAAACTGGCCTGAATCTTTCAGCCTGACAGAGTCTGCAGAGAAACGCGCTCAACGCCAGAGCGTTTACGTGTAGCGCGCCCCGCGAACAGGAAGTGGACGCGGGTGTTCTGAGGAAAGCCCGAGCCTTGTCCCGGTTCGGGCAGTTCCCGAGGAACGACTCTGAAATCGGGCTGAGCCCAACCGGCGGCGTGTGAATGCCAAGTATGCGCGCACACAATAGTTTTCGGTGCCGCTCCTTCGCACCATCCCACGACAGGAATGCGTTCACCTGCCGACGAGCTCGTGCCGAGCCGCGGGAGGTCGCACCCGCTGCTGCGTCGCTATAGAAACGCCGAGCCCTCCGGGGAGAATCCCAAACATCTGTACCGTCGGCCTAAACGCGAGATAACGGAGGATCTTGTGGCGGTGACCACAGGGGAAATGTGTTAAAAAAAAAAAACAACAGTGTGTCTTCACGGTCCTGTGGACACAGGCGACCGCAAACCACTTGGTTTTCAGTCTGACCGCCATCGCCCGGCCTCTGCACACGGAAAACTAAAAAGATGTTTGTTGGTCTTAAAAGCACGCAGGCGACGCCGAGGCGTCTATGGTTCCTGTGCGCGCCGAAGTTTCAGTTATCACATCCTCCTCCTGCCGTTTGCCATCTCGACACACCGGGCCGAAAACCGACGCGGTTCACGCCGAGCGAAGCGTCGGCGCCGCACTTTGCATATTCAGCCCCGAGACGCTGCCCCGTTTTCCGCCCACAATCCACTTGTGCGTGCTGAAAGCTGCTGTAAGAAATTGCCTCATCCCCCTCCACAATTCCCCCGCTGTGCGGCGCGGGGTCTGCCGCGGCTCGTCGCCACGGAGAGGCGCCGCTCCAGTTCCTCCCCAGACCTCGAGCCAGCGCTGTGTTTTGCGCCGTAACCCGAGACGACGCGGAGGATCCGAACAAACAAGGGCGCAGCGCGGCGGGAGGGCGGATTTCTGCTGGAGCAGTTGTGCTCCGGTTCAATCCTGAATTTTTTTTTTTTTTAAAAAATGGTAAAGGTTTTATGGGTAAAAGAGAACACACACACACACACACACACACACTACAGAGAAGCACCCAATCGACTGTACCACGTCTGATTAGGTCACCTGTTGCACGGTGACAGCAGCAAAGTCTTGCAACCCAGGAAGTGGAGCGTGTTATGTAACCGGGAGGATGTTGTGAACTGTTTTCTACCCCAGTTTCAGTCTATCTGATGCTGCCGGGTTGTGCTCCAGCGTGCAGCTTCAGCGGCGCGTCTTTCCACGCCGCAGATGCAGCTGAGCGCAACGGAGGCGCCGCGTCGCCGTAATTTCTAGGAAACGCTCGGCCTGGGCTTGCGGTCGTGACGAGGTGTTAAACCCGAGTCGCGGTGCAACCTCTGTCCTCTGCTTCTGGGAAAAAAAAAAATAAAAAAAATTCCCGAACAGAAAGACAGTATCACAAAACGTAAAACCATATTCCATTTGTCTTGTTTTATTGTTTCAACCTATACATATACGTTAGCTTACAACTGGACCTGTAAGATTAATCATTGACGCTTCCTCTCTCTCTCCGATGAACAAACTTCCGTGCACACGGACAGCCCAATCCGCTTCATCCCGAACTCACAGTCCTCGCTCTTTCCTTCCAACTCCCGACTTTCCAGGCCGCCGAACGCGCAGATCCGGCGTTTTACGTTTTAGCTGGGAGACGGAGCCGCAGAAGCGCAAATCCGCCAGCTCCTCCCTTCACGCGGCCGAGGCCTCTACGCTCCGTGAACGGGCTCCGCGCCCGCACGGCGTGGATCTATGCAGATTTTCCCTTCCTGCTCAGCCCTGGGCTTTGCACACACACCCTCACTGCCAGGAAATTGTTATATAATCAGCAAAGCGTAAACGTAAACTAAGAAAAATCAAGCCAAAAAAAAAAAAAAAAAAATCATCCGACTTTCCCATAACCATTTCAATTTGCATAGAATCACTTAACATTTATTACAAAAATAAATTTCTTTGTGAATTAAATAAAACCTAATTGTTTCAGGGTTGGAAACTAAAAGTCCATTCAACAGTCCAAAGTGAACTCATTTAGCAGGTGCGGGTGAGAAGGGAGCCCAGGAGACCGATGAGAGCCACCGCCAGCGTGACCGTCGTGATGGTGCGAGCTCGGGGCGAAGCTTTCATTTCCGTCTTCTTAAATCCAAGCCCCCGCGAGCGAAGGCCGTTAAAAAGAAGAAGCATCCAGCGTTCCTAAAACAAGTCTCAAGAGCGTCCGAGTTCACCTGATCAACAGGGCCAGCGTCGCCCCGATCCCGGCGACTCCTGCGATGCCGATGAGCGCGTTCCTCATCGTCGACTCTGGGTCTGGGACCCGGAAGAACTCCACGAAGCCGTTCTGGAAGGAGAATAATAAAAAAAAAAGTCAGATCAGGAGCGCAGGGGACGATGGTGGCAAAGTGCGATGTCCTCTGGACACGTCGGCGCAGTTGCACAACGGCAGCAGTTACGCAATCACTACGCGTCGCCAGAACCTACCCAGGCGTTGTTCTTCACCAGCCACTCCCGCTGGTGCGACAGCAGGTAGGTGGAGATCTCCTGCCCCACAGGCTCCACGCAGTTCTCCCGGCCCCCCTCCTTCAGGTGCTGGCACACCACCGCCCCGAAGGCCACCAGGCTGGCCACCCGGCCCCAGTTCATGGTGCCGTCCGAGAACAGGCTCTCGGCCACGGCGCTCACGAACCTCACGTCGTCCCCTCTGTCGTCCAGGGACAGTCTGTTGATCATACCTGGAAAATAAAAAGAGAGAACAAGGCGTCGCTATATCGTCCATATTGAAACTCTGATCTTCCTGGATTTACTGTAAACCTCCCACAGAAGTGAGTCATAAATGGCTGACTGCTTACTCATATTCCCCAGTTGCTTCCTTCTACATCGCATCTGAGTTAATTAACCGTGAAAACTGGCCCAGAGATTTTTTTTTTAAAAATGAACAAGAGCGAACACGGAGCCCCGAACGTTAAAACCGACCTACCGTTGAACGCGTATCGGTGCTTCTCCAAAACTCCGTTCACGACCCGCTTCATCGTCGACAGCTCCTTGCGCTCCTTCTTCCACTGCGGCCTCGACCGCCCGGTGAAGTGCGCCATGCACTGGCTTATGAGCTCCCTGGTGTCGCTGTCCAGCACCTCGTCCCCCGCCGCGCAGCCGGACGCGTCGGGCTCGGCGTCCGACGCCGGCTCCGGGGTGCAGGGCTGGGAGCCGCCGCTGTCGTCGACGTCCTCCCGTAGGTTCTTCGTCGCGAACCCGTTCGCGGAGGTGACCTGCAGGTTCTTGGGCCGCTTTGATCCGGGTTCCGCGTTCCCGGAGCCGACGCTGCCGCCGTGCGAGTCCAGCGGGGAGCCCACGGCGAGCTGCGGCGAGGAGTTCCCGGGGCCGTAGCGCATCGCCCTTTCCGCGAGTCCATTTTGAGTCAAAAAACAGTAGCTCATAGTTCTGGCCGTTTCCTTAAACGAAGTCCGAATCGACGATGGTAAAATGTTCCGTTTGAACTGATGAGGTGTCGAGGTTCCGCTTCGCTGTTCCCCCTTTAAAGAGTTACGGTGGCGAAGGTTTTTGAAGCTAGCCCGTGTGGAACAAAAAGCTAGCTCCCTAACGGCTACTCGTTAGACATGGCGGCGGATCTGCGAGGCGGAAGTGAAGCTCGCAGCGAAGCTATTCGGCTTTAAACCCTCCCCCCTCAAAGCCCTGCCGTGCCGTGGTGACGCAGGCACTACGTCACCACTTCCGCCCACAAACAGCGGTTTGTTTATTTGTTTAGGAAAAATTTAAGACTTGTTGTGTGGAATTCTTTTTTTTTCTCCCCCCCCCATGACATCCAAATTCAAGACAAAAATATCACAAGAGGTGATTATGATAATAAAAATATATCTGTAATCATATTATTGTCGTTTGTCAAGTTGTTGGACGTGACATTTTCTTTTTCGAGTTAATAAAAGGGTTTTTTCCCCCTTCCCAACTCCAATTTTAATTGTGTAGCGGCATTCACTCCTTCACCCTCCTTCCACACGGAAACTTTCTGTTTACATTTCGATACAATAACGAAATAAAAAATAAACACATTTTCCAAAGAAGAAACTGTGTGGTTGTCATATTGACACTGGTTTCCTCTAGTTTAAACACAGTTTCTCCGGCCTGAGGTTGTGGTTGTGTGTGTTGTGTTTTAAAATAGGTTAAAAAAAAAATCTATGGAAAATACCCAGAGATTTTGTTTGAAACATGCTCGGGATGAACACGACGGTGCTGCCCCCTGGTGGCCACGCGCCCTTACGGTAACTCCGTGACGTTTGCCCCCGATGACTCAACTCGGGACGCCCCCCCCTTTTCCCTCCCCGAAACGTGGGGACCGTTAATGAAGCGACAACAAGGAAATATTATTCATGTAAAAGTTTATTTCAAATACTGACAAAAAAATCCTCTCACCTATTCCCACACAACTGAAACATTCCAAGTACTCCTGTACTTTCTGAAGTCTTAAAAGCAATCCTGTGTTCTCCAGTCATCCTGTTTTTTTAAATGTAAACCCTTATTTATTTATTTATTTATTTTTTTTACTTTTTCTTGGAAGCAAGGGTGCCTCTGATTTTCCCTGCAGTTATCTTGGGCAAGGATGAAATTCTTCTAATTATGCAATAACAGAACACAAGAAAAAAAAAAAAACAACAACAAGAAAACAGATTAAGGTAAAAGCAGCACAAAAGTACTTCAGAGCACACAGCCTGTCATTTCTTTATACATTCTGGCACGTGTTTAATCTTAGCTGGAACGAGAGACGCCCCCCCCCGCTTTCTCCTCTCCGTGAACCGCTCCACAAACCCCCCCCCGCATCCGATGTCGCGTGGCGGCGGATTCACCCGCTTTCTTTTCACAATCTTTGGATCTTTCAAACGCAGCGTGACGCCAAGTGGTCTGCTCCTGTCGATCAAAGCGAGTGACACTTCAGGCCAGACCCCAAAACAAAAACAAAACAAAACAAAAAAAAAGGTGGGATCAAATTTAAAACATTTGGGCTTCACCGCAGCGTCAAAGCGAGACGTTTGTTTGTTTGTTTGTTTGCCACAGGAGACGTTGGACTCTCTGAGACAGAGATACCCGGGTGGGGAGAAGCGGGTCGAATCGAGAGGACGGGAGTTCTTTTTACAGGGTCGTCCTCTCCTAGATTTGTCTTTGACTGAATCAGCAGCATTTACACATATTTTCATATGATACAGATTCACATGGCCTCTGCAATACACCGAGATAGAGCAGAAGTAGTGTTCGACTGAGAGGAGAGGAACCATTGAATCGGCAAGAGCTCGGGCTATGAAAGAGCGAGAAGCAGGCGGGAGGAAAAAAAAAAAAAAAAAAAAAAAAAAAAGAGGAACACAAATCCCTTCCTGTCGACGTCTATTTACAACGGCTGGAGCGGAGAGAAGCAGTGCATTCATACGACACCCTAACAAGCACATGCGTCCAGGTCCGCTCTGCAAATTTGACACGTTTAAAATCTCTCAGCGAAACGAAGGAAACCGAGCCCACGTGAAGGTTCCCTGAAGCAGCATTTTAATACCAGGAGGCCGCCGCCGCCGTATCCTGTTTCCTCCAAGCGGCCCGACCCGTTTTCACGAGGCCGAACCGGGTTGGCGCGGGTCGCCCCCTCGCTCACGCTTGCTCCCCCCCCGACCGTTATAATAAAATGTCTGTGCGTTGCCAAGTGTTAAGAGTGAGCACAGCCCGCAGGCATGCAGCGCCCCACTTTAAGCCCCGCGATGACGACAGCGGGAGCCGGGCTGACACCTGTGGTTATCAGGTTGCTCGCTGTTTACCCCCCTCTGACACAGATCAGTCTGTGGAAAAAAACAAATGCTCTGGGGGTGGGGGGGTCTGGACACGTCTAGCACGAGCACGAGCCGGACCTGGCTCGGACCGCCCTTGTCATCGCATCCCAAACTGAACCAGATGATGAGAATCGGGACAGCAAAAAGGAGAGGAGAGGAGAGGAGAGGAAGGAGGGAAGGAAGGAAGGAAGGAAGGAAGGAAGCGACGAGGACATTTCAGGGTGTTCGTTTCCGATGCTTCCTCTCGATAAATAAAAACATGTTTGACTTCTTTTTTCGTTACGCGTCGTTACGATCATGCAGCATATTTAGAGAGAACCGGAGCGCCGGGCGTCAAGAGTTAAAGCAACGTGAGAGAGAGAGAGAGAGAGAGAGAGAGAGATCCCTGTTTGGCCGAGCGGCGGCGGGTGATGAGCTCGTTCGACGAAAGGCGATCGAAGGATGAGATGAAAGGAAGCCCCCCCCCACACCCCCCCCACCCCCCCGCATCTCCCAATATGATGTCAGTGAACGCTAAACAACTCGATAGATCTAGGCAGCCGTCCCTCGCAGATTTGGTACGAGCAAGCAAGTTTTCACACACACACACACACACACACACACACACCCCCCCTCACTGAAGCCAGCCACCAGCGGAGGGGGGGGGGCGTACAGATCAAAGCTGCGACTGTGGTTCCCAACTCACACACACACACACACACACACACACACGTTATTTTGGTGTCATTCAGGATGCAACAAAAAAAAAAAGAACAAAACGTACTGTACAGAATACAAAGTGCATTAACTCACCCTGTCTGCCCCCCCGCACCATGACACACACACACCTACTGCGATGCATCTCAGAACACCGACAAAACCAAGACATGGGGGGGGCAGAGTGGAGTGTGCAGGGGGGGGGGCAGAGCTGTGCGTGGCGGGAAGGCCGAACCTCCATCCCACCCCCGCCCCACCCACAGACAAGCAAATGGAGTTTGAACTGGTACAACTCTGCCCGATATGTTAAAGCCAGTGGTGCCTGGGGGGGGTGAGAAGGGAAGACAGGGGAGGGGGTGGACATATTGGGGACACAGGTGAGGAGGAGGAGGGACCTTTGCCGGGAGCCCCGGGGGGTGGTGGTGGCGGCGGAGGTGAGGGCGGGAGGATGAAGGCTAGCCGGCTAGCTTGCTGGTCACCAAGGAGGACTTCCTCTGGGGCAGGTCCTGCGGCGTGGGAATGTGGTCGCCGGTCACCAGGTTCTTGTCGGGCCCCGCCACGGGCAGCTGCTTGTTCTTCATCTTGGCCTTGGCCATGTTGTAGTCGCCCGAGTCAAAGTACTTTTGCTGCACGAGGAGACAAAAGACGCATTGAAATAAATCGAGGCAAGCGTTGCATTGTGGGATCAGAACAAGCCGAGAGGGAACCGGTCCGCTCGGTACCATCATCCCCTGGCGATTCTCATTCGGGCCGTTATCTTATGATGAAGTGCCGCAATTTACTTTTTGGCTTTCCCTTCAGCCAGCTCCGTCGGTTAATTTCCCAGAATGACTTTCAGCCGTCTCCAGAGGGTGGAGGTTCTCCGGAGCGTGTACAGTAGGTGGAGGTGGGGAGAGCACCCCCCCACCCCCCCACCCAGTCAAGGAAAAGCCAGAGAGAGTGACGCTTTTGTGTGCCGTACAAATTAGGAATAAAAACAACCTGTCAAACGGGCCGTTGTACTTCTCGTGCGTTCAAATGATTTTTCTCTGCGCTCAACTACGTTTAGCCCAGATAGGTCGCCGACCGGCAGCTCCAGATGGAAACACGTGATGTTCACCAGCCACGCTTCAGATGACCGAAACGTTTCCACACCGAAGCCGAGCGAGAAAAATACAAGACGCCCGACAGGACGCGAGCCTGCAGCGGAGCTCGACCGACCACAGCACAAACATCGCCTTTTTAAATCCTGTCAGTGACGTACCCCTTTCTGTAGCCTCTTCATGAGGAAGTCTGAGCCGCCGGGCTTCTGGCCCAGGCCGGGGTACTTGGCCTTCAGCTTGGCCTCCTCCGCCTTCACCGGGTTCGCGTTCTTCTCCTGAGAGTCCTGTGGAGACCAGAGCAAAGTGGCATGAGCGGGATGCTTACATGAGAGATTATTACTGTACAGTCGCCCTACGATTCCAAAAAACGGCTCCAAAACTCCTGCAGTGAAATCTTAAACACTAAAAGCACTGCTGAGCGGAGTCTGCTGTGAAACGAGCCAAGAAGCAGACGACAAGAGGGAACCGAAGCTGCTGGCATGACGGTATGAGTCAGAGCGCGAACGCTCCTTCGTTACCGCCTCTCATGTCGCCATCATGCCCGAGAGGAAGTCATTCGAGATGAGGACAAGCGGAGGTCTGAAGGTGGAAGGCCTGGCGAGCGACGCACGAGACGCCGACCCTCGCAAATCCACCCCTGAAAGTTTCCACATTAAAGAACTTCTCGTTACAAGCTATCAGAGTGTTGTTAATGGCTGGATTACAAGTGATTTCACGCTGCTATTTTCAGTTAATGTGGACAAAACTAGCCTCGCTTCCTGTGTGTGTGTGTGTGTGTGTGCCATAAATAGTAATATTTATGGTAAATCTCTTGATCCCCCGTCCTCTGTCAATATGAATTCATGATCTTATGTGCGCTGTAGATAGGTTGACCAGTCACACCGACACACCGACACCAGGGGGAGGAGGTTACAGAGGCGTGCGGTGTTTGCCTCGTTGCTATGGGCGAGCACTCGTCAGACTGGTACGATACCTGTCCTTCAAGTCCTTCTCAGGGAGTTAATTAGGTCTTATTTGTTTACGCAGTGTGAATGGAGCGACTGTGCCTGACAATGGACTCAGGAAAGAGTAGGTGTAAAGGTTGTGTACGACTACAGCGCACAAAGGCCGCCTGCCCACTCAGGTCCACCTGAAAGCGAGCAGCGCAGACCTACTTCCACCGCACGGACCAGCTCGCCGGGGCAGGGATATAATGTGACTCAGGACACAGAAGCCTGGGAACAGCTTCCCCCAAGAGGAGGAGGAGGAGGAGGAGGAGGAAGAGGAGGAGGAGGGCACAGAGTGTGCCGATTCACCTGGGCCCACCACAAGAAATTTATGAGCTACTATATTCAGCCCGCGATGCAGGGAAAAACTGCAAGTGTCTCCCTGCAACCTCGAACAACCGACTTAAATCCCTCCAGGCAGCTTCATAGTGTGACTTAGCGTTGGTCCCTCACTGTGTGACAGTATCTGCATCACAACTACAGCGGGCGGAATCAAACGGAGAAAAAAAATACATATCTAAAGTAAAGCAAAAGTTAAAGTTTGGCAGCAACTATGTCGAAAACAGAGAGTGTGTGTGTGTGTGTGTGTGTGTCAGCACGCTTCACATAATCACCGTTCACTGCAAATGTATGATTGCAGGGTTGGTGTACACATTCCTACATTGTGCAACAGGAGTCACACTCCACCTGCTGTGCATCGTTGTGTAATTTTTCTAACATCAAACACAACAGAGAACTCCTGCAGTTTATATGAGCAGGTCTTGTGTTTACTTTAATGTGTCTCCCTCCTTTCCCCGTTAGCTCAGCTGTGGCTAACCTATATATATACACACACACACACACATATTGCTGTGCGATTATGACGGGAGGCGTTGCACGGCGTGCACGTCACTACCGCTGCCGTGGTGGCGCATGGAGGAGCTGAAGTGTACGGACGCTGCAGCTGTTGTCACCGCGAGGACGAGGCCGCCGGGGAATGTCAACACACACACACACACACACACACACACACACACACACACACACACACACACACACACACACACACACACACACACACACGCCAGCGTCATGAGAGAAACCACCACGTTACGTCTTTATCTGGAGTCCGTCGGCCTTCCGTTGCACGTTTTGAGACCCGCAGGACAGACCAATGAGGCCCGAGCTGCTGTGGACTCGCCAGCCAATGACACAAGGCAAGAGACAAAACAAAGTGACACACTGACAAGAAGCTGTGTGTGCTGTGACAGCGACATTTTTTTTAAAATAAAATAACTCCCAGGGTGCTGCACGGTTTAACGTGACCCGACGTGTGTCCCGGGAGTCCCCCCACCACCACCACCACCACCCACCGGCTGCCTCGGTGTGTAGCCGAGCATGTTGCAAACACTCCACTCGCGCTAGCTGACGTTAGCCACCTCTCGCTAGCACGCTCGGTGGTTAGCCAACAACACCAAGACAGCCCCCCCCCAAAAAAACCCACCTGTTTTTCGTCCTCGTAGTCCACCTGAGTGTCCGAGTCCAGGTTTTCTGACGACATGGTGCGAGTGTGATGGACAAGCGAGTGTCCCGTTCGCCGGCCAACTCGAGGAGACGAATATGCGAGGGCGCCGTTTGATGTACCTGTGTTGAACCTAATCCTCCTTCTCTGAGCACGACTGCTCCCCAACAAAAATGGCGTAACGGTGTGTGACGTCACCGCGGCCACCGCGTCTTCACTGGTGATCGACACATACAGTAGCCAATAGAAGAGAAGCAGCGGTCCGCACGCAGCCAATGGGATTCCGCTGACGGCGGCACTCTCTTTGACTGACAGCCCGTCGTCCAATGATTTTACAAACGGAGAATTGGGGGCGATGCGGGGGCCGCAGTGCATCAACACGAATCACCTGAACATCACAGAAGATATAAAATCAGGACAACGTTTAACGAACGCTGTGTTATATCAATTCACAAACACACCGACACTGGCTTAACGAGAGGGTCGGCAGCCATCGTAGTCGTTAGGTTTTGGCCTTTTGCAGGGCACCTACAAAAAAAAGCTAACTGCTCTGTGATTGGCTACTTGTCGGTGACGCTGTTGCTGGCCCCTGAATTAAAAAATTAGCGCCAACGGTTGGTTTTCGTTAAGGCCGAGCTCGCCCTTCAGATCGTTTATAAAACGGATTGCGCTCTGCGGTCGTGTTTTAGTGACATACACTTTAACTATTGTCATGTAAGTACAATGTCTAATTGTCAACAGGCAAGACGTAGCTTAATCTCAGTGTATATGTAAATTAGCAGGGCAATTAGCTCATGGCAGTTTAGCGTACTATACTGATAGTGTCGTGAACTAGCTGAACAATCTTTCGTTTTCCACACAACATCTGTCCGTGATCTTCGCAGCTTGTGGTTAGCGATGGCGTGTGTGCAACGAGTGAGATCGTCCCAGGTAAAAACAAATCCAGTTTACGTACGTTGTGATGTAGCAAACGCAAGTTAGCTAGCTGGTTAGCTCGGCTAAACCGATCCAAATCTGTCTATGTTGTGTTGCGTTTTCCCCCATAATATATCCGTCCGTATACTATACATACTAATTTTCTTCTCATATGTTTTATCTACCTTGAAATTCAGGGAGACCCGTCACGTGTAATGAGCGTTTTACATGTCATGAAATACGTTGGGGCCTCCCGCCTCCTGCGTGTTAGCCGCCATGACGGAGCCGGCCCTGGGTTCGTGACGTCATCTTCCTCCCTCTCGCAGGATGTTCAGCTGCTGCCGAATCAGGTCGTCACGGGGCAGCAGTCCCTGGTCGTCATCAAGAAGCTCCTGGCCATCGCCGTGTCGGGCATCACGTACCTGCGGGGACTCTTCCCAGAGAAGGCCTACGGCAGCAAATATGTCGAAGGTTTGATTTCTTGTTTATCTGTTTTACCCTTTTGGAAATAAAAGACGTCTCACCTGGCTTGTTGTTGTTGTTTTCTCTTCCCCACCTTCCACAGATCAGAAAGTGCTGATCCTCAGAGAGGACTACTGCTGTCCCGGCGCTGTTCAGATTGTCCGGTGGTAAATAACAAACAACTGGACGCTTGTTGGTCAAAGCTGTTGATCAGGCTCATAATTTGAACATCCCCTCTGTTTCTGCACATAATTCCTGTTACAAGAGGAAATCTGGGCGATTCATTACAGAGTTTTGACCTGGGTTACTGTCTATTGGCAAAATCAAACATAACAATATTTTTGACCATATAATTGAATGTTGTTTAAGTGTGTAAAGGTGAATATAATGTCTCTGGGCCACAGCACACTGTATCATACTACGCACATTGATTAAAATGCCAGAACACTTGGTTTTATATGTGATGATGATTCAGGGCTAATGACCTAAGTGTTGGAGGAGAAGCTCGCTGTTAATTCTGTGTGCGTTTTTTTTTTTTTATTCTTCCAGGATGCTGGGATGCTTCGAAGCCATCCAGCTGAAATATGTAAGTCATGTTCAACCTTTTCCACCGGTCAGAAGAAAGTCTTGATTCACATTTTTTTTATTGTAACTGTCAAAACATTTTTTTTCCCTCCCACCAGCTCCGGGCAGTTATATTGTCTGTGAGTATTCAGCTAATCTGTGACTTCTTACATTTGGTCCATCTGAATGTTTAATCGAGATAAGCAGCAGCAAAAGAGATAAGGATTTGTAACTGTAATTTGACCCTGAGAGTACTTACAGTGTTTCGTCTTTTCTATGAGGCCATTAATAAATTCAGAATCATTCCTGGTGCTGATTCTTTGTCTGTTTGGTCCTTTTTCTTTTCTTTTTTTAGATCTACACTGATGAAGAGCGCCCACAGGTAGCTTGTCTTCCCTCCATTGTTGATGCTCAGTACGGTTAAGCTAACTGAGAGGTAATTAACTGTTTATGGGATCATTGTGTGTGTCTCATGTACAGCGCCTGTCTTGCGTTGTCTTTCAGAAAGTGACAGAGCTTTACCAGTTCAGGATCCAGTACCTGGCAAAAGGAGCGCAGGTCGATTTTGAAAGGTGCCGGACAGTAAAGATAACAAGAATCTGAACGCGTCTCATATCAGCGTGGGAAACAACTGTATGAACCTTCTCTACGTCGGTGTGACGCTCACAAAACAGAAAGTACTTTGATTTTCTGTGGTCCCTAAATTCACAGCCGCAAAGAGGAAAGAGGTCTCCGTGCTGTGGGAGAGTACGGAATGATTTCATGGATTCAGTCGCTTTTTCATCCAAAACTGTGACCAGAGCAGCTGAAAAGTGTCGACTGCACACACAGAACGTACCGGGAACCTCGGTATGATAGTTTAACGCTCGCGTTCCCTCCTCACTGCGCTTTCCTCTCAGCTCCAGCAACGTGTCCGCCATGTCCTGCGACGACATCAAGAAGGCCAGCATCCTGCTGCTGAGGAAGCTCTACACCCTGATGCAGAACCTGGGTCCTCTGCCCGACAACGTCTGCCTCAACATGAAGCTGGCCTACTACGACAACGGTGACACACACACACACACACACTATTTAAATATTACATGTGATTCCAGCGTGTCCATGAACTCGGATTGTTCCGTGTTTTCCAGTCACCCCTCAGGACTACCACCCGCCGGGCTTCAAGGAGGCTGACGGCGACACCATGGAGTTCAAGAGGGAGCCGGTCAGGCTGACCATGGGCGCCGTGAACACCGACTTCCACACCCTGATGTTGGACATGGCCACAGAGAGGCACCGACTGGAGGAGGTGGAGGAGAGCGTCAACGTGACGGAGAAGTGGGTCCTGAAGCTGGTGGAGGAGGGCGTCGTCGCACAGGTCAGGTGCATAGACGTGCGTCATCAGTGTGTGTGTGTGTGTTCAGTGTTCAGTGTTCAGATAACGTGTTTTAATCTTTAGAGCCGCGTGTTAGAAGATGTGGAGAAGCCCGACGATGACGACACACATAACACCGGTAAGCCCCCCCCCACTTCACCCGAGTACACAGTAACTCAGCTCAGTTTGTCCGTGTCTGTCTCCGCCACGCAGGAAGTGATTTTCTTTAAACGAAGCCCACGTGACCCCGACAGAGTCGTGATTATCGTGACACCAGTAAAATCCTGCTGTCTCTTTTTTTTTTTCTTCTTCTAAGAAATCCAAGTGAACTGGCAGGAGAAGACCAAGAGTTGTGAGGAAGTCACAGAGGTAAGTGTTTAATGAGCCACTTCCAGCGTAAGTACACGGGTCGGTGGCGTCACGGACCGTCTGCCCCCCCACAGATTAACTCTCTGGTGAAGAGGACCTCTGACATGGAGGTGGGCGTGAAGAGGACGAGGAGCGGGCGGATCATCAAGTCCTCCACGGTCAGTGGCCAGTGAAAGCTTCTCTCTGTGACCCGTCAGGATCAGTTTTTAAAGCCGACGTCGTGTGGGAAACACCGTCGGTTTCACACGTCACGTCACAGGACGCACAAAATGTGACATCTGCGTCGTCTCCTCCGCCGTTTTCAGGTCTGCGACAGCCAGGAAGCGCCGTCCTCCTCCAACAAGAGGCGCAAGTTCAGCGAGCCCAAAGAGCGCTACTGAGCCGCCGCCGCCGCGGCCGCAGTCTGAGCTCTGAAGTTTATGGGTTTTAGTTTGTTAGGAAACTGTCGACTCGCAGCGAGTCCAGTCCAGACGTGTGTGTTCATACGTGATGTTGAAACGCTCGTTTCCAAGCGTTCATCCTGCTCTTTCTGTTTTTTTAACAGTTCCGTTTGTTTTACCGGCGTCATCCTGTGGACAAAGCAGGACTGTAAACGTGCAAATAAAACGCAAAGCGTCGGCCTCCTGATTGGCTGTGTGTCGTCAGTACAGTAAGTGCACTCTTTTTAACGATAAACGCAGTCAGCTGATTTAATCCTTTTTTTTTTTATTTTGTGGAAAAATAGAATGTAAGTCACTGCGTTAGGACGCGGCGAGGTTGAAGACGTGTATATTACGCTCGGGGTCAGGCGTCGCCGTATACGTTGGCGAGGGTGTAAAAGTATACGGTCGCTGGGATTTTATGAGTCACATTTTTTTTATGAGCTGCAGTGAGCACTCAGGAACCTCACCGTACATTAAGTACAGCGGTGTGTGTGTGTGTGTGTGTGTGTGTGTGTGTGTGTGAGTGCAGTTGTAACACTCAGCAGCTGTTTTCTTGGTTCGGAAAGAAAACAAGGAAAAAAAAAAAAAGATACGCAGTCGCCCTTTAAAGATTTAAACAGTCTCAGCTTCCTGTCCCGGAGTCCAGGTTGGAGCCCCCCCCCACCCCACCACACACACACACACACACACACACACACACACACACAGCCCCCAAATGCCACCATTTGCATGCGAGGTGCCTTAAATGAAGCCGTTAAGTGAAAGTGGATTATATCTGTACACGCTGACCTTTGGGCCCAGATCAGGCCCGTCAGCAGCCTGCCGCTCGCCGCGCCGCGGGTTTTTAATCTCCCATTGTTTTTCCCAGAGAGAGGGACATTTGCTGATAGACTGCCTTAACCCACTGCGGATCAATACTGCAGGAAGCCTTTGTGATGCATATCCAAGCAACCCCCACCACCACCTCCTCCACCTCCACCTCCAACTCCTCCTCCACCTCCTCCTCCTCCCTTCCTCTCTCTGTGTGTGTCTGTAGCAGGCCAGAGGGGGGAGACAGGGGGAGACTCCATCACGCCAGCCCTCACCTCCCCGTTGTCTTTTATGGTAACGCAGCAGCTCAGCCGAGTTTGGGAATCTACGGCCGGACGCCATTTATGAGCTGTGAAATTAATCAGGCCCGCCTCACTCCCGCGGCCCGACGCCCGCTTTTATTATTCTGACAGCGGGGGAGGTGGTGGTGGTGGTGGTTTCTCTGGGTATCGACGAGCGATGGCAGGTTTGGTCACGTGTCGTCGATGTCGCCGCGGCGTCCAGGGGCGTGGAAAATAATAAGAAAAGAAAAATACACGTGTGGAGACATCGTCTCATCTGGCGTCACACGAAAAAGTTTGAGTCCCATTTTACCCAATGATACAAGAACCCGTTGTGAGGGGGTTCCCGTCCAAAAGGAAAAAAAATCTAAATTGCGATTTAATTTTTTTTTTTTTTACTCCCCGCCCTCAATCCTTCACTCGCATCCCGGGACTCTACATCATTTCTGTCCACACACGTCTCCCACAAATGAATTCTGAAATTAAATTCAGGGACACACGTCCAGCGGCCGGCGTTAACAGATCAATCAGCTGGTCAAACAGCGGGACGGGGGCCCACCTGACCCCCCACCCCCCACCGCCGCCCTCGCCGACCAATCAGGAATCCGGTTTTCGGCCCGTCTGAGTCGATAGCTCGGGTTCGGGCCCGCCTGGCTCTCGCGCGGTCAAGGCGAGGACCCCCCCCCCCCCAACAGACTGATGGACAGACAGCCGCAGTCCATCCCGGGGCTGCGTATGGATTAAAGCCGGCTTCTGTGAGCCTGTAGTCGCCGTGCGGTGATTGTGCCTGCAGGGCCTATGGGCCCCGAGGGGGGGCTGGGCTTTACAGCAGGAGCTGGGGGTCGGGGTGGGGGGGTGGAGTGGACATCCAGCCCGGGGACCGTGACCCCTTCGACCTTGCCAGAAGGGCAGCAAATGTTTCCGAGCTGATTAGCGCTTCCCCGAACACAGAACCTGGCTCAGAGCGCCGGAGGAAGCCCGAGAAGAAGAAAAAAAAAAAAAAAAGTCATTCAGCTCTTTACTGAATTCACAGACAGGACGCCGCATTCTTAGAAACTTCCATAAAATGTCAGCACATGGTACGTCAGAGGTCAAAGGTTACTAAGTACTCAGAGGTACTTTTACCTCTAATTCTCTGTTACTACGACACTGATGAAGACCTGATTAAAGTTTTATTCGTACGGCGGCTCTACAGCGAGAAAACTCGCAGAGCGACAGGAAGGGATTAAAAAACCCGGGGCGGATTTTAAATATTCATATGAAGGAGACCGCAGATTAGAAAGAAGTGAAATAATTTAGAATTAAAATATGAGTTAATTTTATTTAAAAACAAAAACGCAGCAGCGACGTAGATTCAGGTGCATGAAGTTTCCACAACGACCACAGGGGGGCAGTAAGTGGCCACAGAATGAGACAGACCCCCCCAAAAACAAACAAACAAACAAACATAACTCCTGGCGGCCTTGTGTCGTGACAGAAAAAACATCCCCTTCCTCCTGCACGCAACTTTAAAAAAAAAAACACGTCCTCGCCGTTCGGCTTGTCTTCTGCGGGACGCCGCGGCGGACGACGGTCGCCGGTATCGATCCGGACAGGGGGAGCAATGATAAAGGAGGAGGGGGGAGCAGGTGGTAGCGGGCCCGGCAGATTCGGGGGATTCGGGGTATTTACGGTAGCGAGCGGTGGTGGCGGCGGCGGCGGCGGGGACCGGCACCTATACGCTGCCGACAGATGCTCCCAGCGACGGGATGTGCTCCCATTGTGATCGGAGTGGACAGCTGAACTGTCGAGCACCAAAGGGCCCTTTTCTTCACAATGGGGCCCCCGCCGCACTGAGGGGGGGGTTTATAGGGCGAGCCTCTGTCCGGACCCTCTTTTTTTCTTTCTTTCTGCCCCCAACACACACACACACACACACACACACACACACACACCTCCTCCCTCCCCATCTCCTGCACAAAGCCTCCCTAAAGCTACCGGAGGGCAGGGGTTTAAATGTCACGCTTGGCCATCAGAGCGCCCAGCCCCCGGCCCGTGTCTCCTGGGGGAAGCACGCCGAGGAGCGGGGAGAGACCCCCCCACACACACACACACACACACACACACACACCCCACCCCACGCCATTGTCCATTACGATAGGCATGAGCCACTAACTGACTCTAAATCAAGTGTATCCCGCTCGCCACGCGCCCGGGCCTTGTCCCGGCTCTCGCTCAAACACAAAAGGCCCTCTGTGCTCGCGCCTCTTCCACCGCCCGCCGCTGAATAGCAGCTTTGGTCACGGTGTGTTTGGACACGGCGGCTTAAAGGGGGAGGCCGCCGAGTCCGGACTCGGCCGAGTCGGGGAAAACGATAAACGCGGGTCCCTCCGTGAAGATGGAGGCCCGTCCACGCCGACGAAAAATCGATGCTGACTTTTTGTCACGTTGGACGGACTAAAAGCAGGTGTGTGTGTGTGTGTGTGTGTGTGTGTGAGGGGGAGAAAGTGGAGGAGGAGGGGGGGGGGCAAATTGTCAAGCTGAAATACAAGTACAGGACGAAATATACGAGCTGCCGGCCAACTTTATTCCAGCCCAAGGTCCCGGCCAATACTTTACCCACACACAAGATTGAGTGTTTTATGTATCTATTTGTTCTAAATAGTGGCACACTTGACCTTGAGGTGTGTGTGTGTGTGTGTGTGTGTGTGTGTGTGCACAGGCCTGGGAATCATCCCTCCTGTCAGGGGGTGGGGGGGTGTGTGTGACCTTGAACCGCGGCGGCGCAGGCGTCGCTGAGTGCACAAACTCATTTAACTCCGGGGTTCGCCATCGACGTGCTGTAATCGTTAACATTATGGATGATGAATAACTACTGACTGCCGTATACCTGCGCAATATGTCGCCCGCGCCAAGCTGATGGGGGGGGGGCTGGCGTGACCGCTGAGCGCCGCATCGCTTACGCTTGTTTTTCCACCCAATCACAGCGACGACAGCCAGGTGCATACATCACCTCTGCACACACACACACACACACACACACACACACGTCCACAACGCTTCACCTCCTGCATCAGCTGGTCAGGCTGCATGTGTGTGTTTTTTTTTTTTTTTTGGAGTATTGATCATTGTAAACGGGTGAATTTACTGTAGTTTCTGTAAAAAAAAAAAAAAACCCCAAACAAACAGGGAAAAGGGACATGATGATGATGATGATGATGGTGGTGGACGGTGCCAGAGCTTTAAGGGTGGGGGTGGGTGGGTGTTCTTTAAGGGTGTGGGCCAGGAGCTAAACTACGTGGAGAGCGAACAGTTTGATGAATTTGAATAAATTTTTTACAATACACCAGAAAAAAAAGGGGGAACGAGCATTAAGAGGGGTTAATGTTCAGTTTTCACTTTTAGTGTCTTTAACCCTAATTAGTTAGGGGGCGTGACAAATAATCAATAATGCGATATGTCATGATGTGCTCTCCTGTGATATGGTATTGATGTTCTGGCAAGGTCTCGGCTAAACGTTCATCTGTTTTTCTTTTTTAAGTTCGTACAAACGGATGTGAAGCTTCTCTGCTCTTCTTCCCGATGTTTTTTTTTTGTTGTTGTTGTTTTTTTTTTTGCAGGAAGTTTGTGGTCGAGGCTGAAAAACTCGACGTTAAAATCTCCATGCAACACATTACGTTCACAAAACGGTAACAAACCCCAGTCATGGATCCACGTTGTGTAGTTAATGTGTTATACATGTCCACATCGCACACACTTTCCAACATTTCATAATCAACTTAGCCAAAGTAAAAAAAAAAAAAAAGTACTACATGATGCAATACCTCAGGGACGGGAGTCGAACTGCATCTGCATCAGGCCGCACGCACAAAACCCGGGTCGCCGCCGTCCAACGGCCAATCAGGAGTTGGCCCGCGAGTTGGCGGCGGCGCCTGAATGTACGTTACACATATAGAAACTCCGGAGTTTCCACACACCGGGTGTTTCGACCCGCCGGAGGGGAAGAGAAAAAGTTTGTCTCTCTCTCTCTCTCTCTCTCTCTCTCTCTCTCTCTCTCTCTCTCTCTCTCTCTCTCTCTCTCTCTCTCTCTCTGCCTCTCTCTCTCTCTCTCTCTCTCTCTCTCTCTCTCTCTCTCTCTCTCTCTCTCTCCGACAGCCTTGGGAGTTTGACTTCTGCCCTGCCAGTGTTTTCTTCCTCTCCAGGCTTTGAGGGCTTTTCATCTCACTTAGGTGCAAGGGCAGCCACTTCTCTCCTCTCCCAGCCCCATCCTCCCATCACAC
>JAFBJZ010000643.1:690000-705000 GCA_016785225.1 Psettodes erumei
TCTTTATTTTTTTTTAGCTGGTTGATCCCAATTTGGGGGTCGAGGAAGCTTGATGAACGGGCCCGGCCGTTAACCCGCCGTGAGCACAACTGTAGGCACGGGGTGCAGAGACGTACAGGAGGGTGGGTGCAGAGGAAGAGGAGCAGGAGGGAAGGAAGGAGGCCATGAGGGAGGGAGGGAGGAGGGAGGAGGGAAGGAAGGAGGCCATGAGGGAGGAGGGAGGAGGTGATGCTCAGATCAACACCCAGCAGGCCGAGGCAGACAGACTGTCAGGGGAACTTGACACCCAGACGATCGCTGACTCTCCGTCTGTCTGACCGAGGCCGGTGTTCAGCTTCCAGCCCCCCCCACCACCGCCACACCACACACACACACACACACACACACACACACACACACACACACACGCTTTAAACCGGAGGCTCCACGGAGCCGCGGCGCTGGGGCTGGGGGGCCGGGGTCGGCCCACTTCTAAGCGAAGGGGACGGATATGGTGATCCGGGGGCCTGGCGTTGATCATGTGCCGCATTGATCTCCGATGGAAACGACTGCTGGAAACGCAGGATTGAGCGAGAGAGAGAGAGAGAGAGAGAGAGAGATTATGGGAGGGAAGGCGATCAGGAAACGGCGGTTTTCCGGGGAGTATTGCGCGGCGGCATCGAGCTTTTCGTGCATTTCTCTTCAGCCCGCCCCCCCACCTCCCCACGTATTGGTGTATTCTGGTGCATTTCGCCGCCGCGGCGGTCAGGAATGACAAATCGCAGAGCGAGAGAGTCGCGCTTGAACGCAGCACGGCGGCAAGCGGCGGTCGTCCAGAGGCGCTCTCTGTGCTCTGTGAGCTGTGACGGCCAGCTATTGACGGGCACGTGGCTCTGCGGTGTTGTTACAGTGTGTGTGTGTGTGTGTGTGTGTGTGTGGGGGGGGTACTGGCCACTACACTGACCTTTGACACCCCCGTCCGTGCCCCCCGCTTCATTGTTAGGGTAAGAGGAAGAAAGAGGAGCAGGAGGAGGAGGAGGAGGAGGAGGTGGGGGATAGATGACCCTTGAGCTCCTCGGGTTCTCCCTCCCCCTCCCATCCCAGCACCTCCATCCATCCCTCCCCCCTTCTCTTACCCCCCCGTCACACACACACACACACACACACACACACTCCACCTTATGCCGATCAATGACAGTTTCATGTGGCTTCTCTGGGCCTGCAGTGACGTGCGTCCTATTGATTTATCGACATTACTCCAGGCGAGCGAACCCAGAAGCCCCCCCCCCTCCTCTCTGTAGGCAGCCCGGCTCCAGCCCAGCAGAGGTCCACCCACCCCCACCCACCCCCCCACCCCACCCCCCCCCCCACGCCGGGCGGGCCCATGCCAACTCATCCAACTGTACCAGGCTCTCCAGAAAACGATGCGATGCAGCATCTCTGTGTGGGCGTCTGCGCATGTATGTGATGCAGCACCCCCCACCCACCTCGCTATGCCCATCCAGCTTCACCCCCCCCCCCCGCACTCTATGGGACACGTAATGGGGACAACGAGTGAGACACCCTGGCAACTCGCATTTACTGTCGCCTCCGATTTCCAGAGGCGACTGTTTTATGGTTAAAAGCTTCTTTTCTTTGCTCCGTGTCGATGTCATGCCTCCGTGGCCGTGGCTCATCCTCGTGGCTATTGCTCTTATCTGCCCCCCCCCTCCCCCCCCCTATTACTGGGGTGTGTGTGTGTGTGTGTGTGTGAGGGTGGGGGCGACCCACCCTTTTACACTCTGCCCCCACCCCCTCGGGCCCTCCTGTGTCCAGTGAAAGGCCAGAGGATGCAGGGAGGGAGGGGCAGCTGGACACTCTCCGTGTCCTGGCTGAGGCCACTGATTTTGGGGGGGTTGTAGCAGAGTGTGTGTGTGTGTGTGTGTGTGTGTGGAGAACACCATTAGGGAAGGACTGCTGCGATGGCAGCTGGCCCCTCAAAAAAGGAGGTGGTGGTGGGGGGGGTCAGGGGGGCTCAGAGATCAGTGACCTGGCCACAGTGTCCAGCTGGGGCGTCGTTTGGCGGCCCACCTCCGGCCACGTGCTGGACGACCATCTGGGGATCCGGCAAAAACCCCACAAGAGCATCATCTTCTTAGTCGCAGGCGTGGGCAACAACAAAAGTCAAGAAATCTGTCGGCCTAATCTGGAGGTGGGGGTGTGTGTGTGTGTGTGTGTGTGTGTGGGGGGGGGGGGGTGCTGCAGCTGCCTGTTGTTGTTTGGCATCGAGTGTGGCGCCGCATCTGCTGTTTAATGCAATGCAGCGCAGGTCTTTTTCATTCAGTCGCAGCTTCGCCGCTTATTTTCCGCTGAGCCATTTAATTCTCTGATTTTTATTTATTTATTTTTGGTCCAATCAACAGTCCCGTCCTCCAACGAGTTTCACAAAGAGTTCACGCTAGTTTTTTTTTAAAGTTTTTTTTTCCCCTTCTCAGAAATGCGATTGATCGGTTAATCGATTGATTATCGGCGTGACGCTGCGTTGCGTCCTCACAGACAGTAAACAAGATGAAGATGCCGTTTGACTGATCGGTCGCGGTGGAGTGGACTGAAGTGGCATCCCTGAAAGGTTAAAGGTGATTTTAAATAGGATTCCTCCTCCAGAGTGTGGAGGAGCACGGGGTGGGGGGTGGTGGTGGGTGGTGGTGGTGGTGGGGGGCTCCGCGGCCCAGATGGAGCGCCAGATTCTCTTTTAGCTGAGCCGTTCACTTTGATGGCTCCGATCGGAGAACAGATTAGCGCTGGTTTGTTGTCGGTGCTAACGTCACCCCTCCTCCTCCTCTTCCTCCTCCTCCTCCTCCTCCTCCTCTTCCTCCCCCATCCTTTCATCCCCCTCTCCCTCCGTCTTAAACTGTTTAAGGTGATCGAATTTTGCCCATCCTCCCGGCGTGGTCGGAGGGGATCAGAGGTGGCTGACCCCGGGCCTGATTGTAAAGGTTGCGTCCCCGTAATAAATAGCGGCTCCGCTAAACAGATCTGACCTTCCAGATGTTTCCGTGAGCTTCAAAAAAAAAAAAAAAAAAAAAAGAGACGACTCTGCCTTTATTTTTGGGGGAATCCCCTTAACATTTATCACCGCTCCGCTAATGAAAGTGATCTTTTGCGTTCATGTCTGATAGGTTTCTAATTAGATTCACATAGACCCGCGTGGAAATGATCCAAAAGGACGAGCGGAGCGAGGGAGGGGACGGAGTTATTGCTCTCAGAAACACCGGAGTGCTGAAAGAAATTCATAAACGTGGTGGAGGGTGGAGGGTGGAGGGCGGAGGGCGGAGGGCGGAGGCGGGAGCGCACCGGCGCAATCTTGGGTCAGCACTTCTTCACGGCCGATAACGGCGATAGGAAGGAGATCCTCTTCTGAAATTTGATTAATTGCCGTCTCTCCGCCTCTCAATCCAAACATTGGTGGAAATGGAGGCCGGTTGACAGGACAGATACATCAGGCTCCCGGAGCTGCCGGGCCAGCGCAGGCATTTCTTATCCCGTAACAGGATATCCACGTACGGCGAGGTGCGGAAAAGTGAGAACTGCATCGTCTTCATTTGGCCATAACAAGGGAGGGGGTGGGCGGGGAGGGGGGGAGTCAGCCAGCCAGCCAGCCAGCCAGTCAGCCAGCCAGTCAGCCAGCCAGCCAGTCAGCCAGCCAGCCAGCCAGCCAGCCAGCCAGCCAGCCAGCCAGCCAGCCAGCCAGCCAGGCAGGCAGCTCGCTAGGTTGGGCCGAGGCGTATCGATTGATTTTCCCAATAGCCACTGGTCCACGAGCGGCGAACCCTGGCCCCGGTTGCTAGGTGACCACACCGTCCAAGATGGAGAGCAGGGTGATGAAGGGTGACAGCAGCTCTGAGGGTCAGCGGCCCCCACCGGTCATTCTCCGGCCCCCACCCCCCGCTCCGGGACGCTCCGGACACGCAGTGAAACCGGACCTCGGGAAAACGCGGAGAGACGACATCATCGGGGAGCGTCGTCCGCCATCTTCGTTCTGCTCGGTTTACGACGGACGTTACGGATTAATAAAACCTGAGGCCGGTTTTTATGGAAAATGTGCGGGGGCTCCGGTAATCTCCTGCGAAAAAAACCCCCAACAGATCCCCTGGAAAATATTTATGACACCCCAGTGATTTGGAAGGAGCCATTGACCATATATGAAAATATTGATTTGACAAACAAAGGGCTATTCAAATAGTCATCGCCCAAAACGTATAGCTTAAACTCTATGGATGAGGGATATTGTCGTTCTGCAATAATAGTAAAAACCCGCCGCCGCTGCTCCCGCTCCAGGACCAAAGCAATTTATGAAGCTGTGATTTACTAAAACCGCAAAAAAGAAATTTACTGTCATCGTTTCTGTCAAAAAATAAATAGCGCTCCATTTGTCGGGTCCAGCAGGGAGAGAAAGTGTTTTTTTTTTATGCATTCGCACTTTAAAATTAAATGTAGAAGAGAAAATTACACCAGAACTGATGCAGGTGTAATGTTTGACAGCGTTTTAGTATGACTGTTGAAACCTTACTTCTCAAAAAAAAAAAAACTCGCACCATCTGAACAGGTACAAAAGAAAAATACTGTAAACATGAACTGGCCATAATCTATATCACATATTCCACGATGATACATGATACCGTGGCGCTTTTCTACATATCGATTGTTTCACTGCGCGAGTGAAAAATGATACGCAGGGCAGAAGAGTAGAAGAAGAAGAAAAAAAAGCAGGAGGAGGAGGAGGAGGAGGAGGAAGAAGAAGAAGGGTGGATATAAACTGGGAGACAAATGTAAAAGGATCTGCACTGTAAGAGAGTTACCAGAAGGCACAAAAAAAACCAGGCGGAGGTTGTGTGTGTGTGTGTGTGTGTGTGTGTGTGTGTGTGTGTGTGTGTGTGTGTGTGTGTGTGTGTGTGTGTGTGTGTGTGTGTGTGCGTGTGTGTGTGTGCGTGGGGTTCAGGGTCACGGGGAGAAACCTGAAAGGCCACCTGGCGTCTCTCCGCTGCCTGTGAAGGGTTTCCCTTCATCGTCTGCCATGCCTCTCATGTCCTCCTCAGAAGGAGCGCCGGCGTTTTCATGTCTGCTGGAGTTCCATATCCCGAGGAGGGACGACTTATGTGTCTCTGTGCGAGCGCTTGTGTGTTTTCCTCCCTCCTATCTATTAATAATATTGGGGGGAGTGCGGAGCGTTTGCTTTGGTACGAGGCGTTGCTGGGTTTGCAGCCCTGAGCTGTGCGAGCGTTCGGCTCTTAAATATTCCCGTCCCCTGCGACTCCGAACCGTCTCCCGCCCCGCAGGGCTGCTCGGACCCGCCCGGCCAAATATCCACATGCTTTTAATGGCAACCGCCGACCCGCCGCTCCCAGACGGGGGGGGGATTCAGGGCCCGGACCAGCGAGTCCGGTTTGGCGGTTCGAGTCGTTCCTCGCCTTGTTTTCTCGTCCGGATCACACAGATTTTTTTTTGTGGAATCTTTTGGCATCTGCTGAGGCCCAGAGTTGATTTAAAAGGTTTTTGTTTCCAACCCCCCCCACCCCAGACGTCCTCTGTACGTCCCCAAACGCGCCCGCGTCCTAAAGCTGCCGGTCGCTGAGGCAAGTGACACGAATCAGTCCGGCGTACATCTAAATTATTCCTCCCCCCCAAAATTCCTCCAGACCAGGATTGTGCGTCCCCGTGCGGTACAGCGGGTCTTTGTTTTGAACACCCAGCGCTGCTGGTGTGGGTTTTTCCTCCTGTTGAGGATAATCCCGCTGCAAAAGGGGAAACAAGACTTTGCTGAGGGAAAAGCCCCCCCCCCTCCTGCCTCAGAGGCCATTTTTAATCCTCGCCATCACCGCAATCCGCCCGGCGGCGTGCTCGCTATCTTTCCGGGTTTTTATTTATTTATTTTTTTTATGGAGCGACGGCAGTTTGTAAATGAGCTTTAAAAATGAAGCCAAACCAAAGCGAAAGGCCCCTGCACCCTGTGTGTGTGTGTGTGTGTGTGTGTGTTTAGCAGCAGAGTGTGAAGGGGGAGGTGGATGGAGATGGTATCAATCGCCAAGCCAGGCCATTGAATGTATTGATTAGTTACCTTTCTTATTAACATGCTGATTAAAGAGAGAAGGAGAGAGAGAGAGAGAGAGAGAGAGGCAGGGAGAGGGAGAGGGAGTGAAAGAGAGGCGGACGAGGCTGCACACACACACACACACTCCTCGCCTCGCCTCGGACGGACGGACGGAGGAGGTGGAGGAGGTGGAGGAGGAGGAAGCGGCGGCCGCGGCCCGAGGACGAGGACGGGACGCCGAGCGGATTTAACGGCCGAGCGGGGAAGGAAAACCAGGGAATAACCGGGAAGAGGAGGAGAGAGGGGAGCGAGGAGCGGATGCAAGAGAAGAGGAGGAGGAGGAGGAGGAGGAGGAGGAGGAGGAGGAGGAAGAAGGAGGGGGTGGATGCAAAGAGGGAAGGGGGGGGGGCTGGCCTGACTGGAAAACCAAGGGAGGAGAGAGAGAGAGAGAGAGAGAGAAACCCTGCTGCCTTTGATCCCCCACCGAGTTACACCGGCTCACTGCATGGCTGGAGAGACTGACACACACACACACACACACACACACACACACACACACACACACACACACGTTTACACACAAACCTGCACCCACACTTAAAGGCTGGCAGGCCTTGGTGAGAGCATGCATTACCGTAGCAGAAAATAGCCCAGTGTGTGTGTGTGTGTGTGTGTGTGTGTGTGTGTGTGTGTGTGTGTGTGTGTGTGTGTGTGTGCGTGTGTGACAGTGTGATCAATATGTAGATGCTTTGTAAGTGGTGTTTTTATCAGTGGGCGACCGCGTTAAGCAGCGCACGGCGAGGGATTTCTTAAGATGCGAGAGTTTTCCGAGAAAAGGCGTTCAGGGATGAACCGGAAGGTGCGGAGGGGTGTGTGTGTGTGTGTGTGTGTGTGTGTGTGTGTGTGTGTGCTGGGACACGCAGGCTTGTGTATTTGTATGTCGTGTGTGTTCGAGTGGGTGTGTCTGCATGTGTTTTCAGGATGTTTGCATGGATGAAGAGGAGGAGGAGGAAGCTGTCATACGTGTGCTGAACAGTTTGCCGTGTAATTTGTGCGTTTGTTGTGGTTGTGAAGGAGGGTGACACCACCACAGGCCCTGGCAGGTACACTGTGTGTGTGTGTGTGTGTGTGTGTGTGTGTGTGTGTGTGGTACAGGGCTTGTCTTATTGTGTACTTTTTGACCACGCACCACGTGTGTTGTGTGTGACATCGGACATGTTTGTATTTTTACAGTGTTAAATAACACAACAGCTTCCTAAATGAGCCTCCATTTTTAAAAATGGAGGATAATTTCCTTCCTTTTTTTTAAGCTCAGCTGTTTGCTGACACCGTCAGAAATGCAGAATCAAACTGAGAAAGTGACGATCATTACATTTGCCGGCCCTCGCGTGGCGGCTCGTCTTCCTCCCAGAAAAATCAAGAAACAGATCAATTAGAATAAATCACTGGAGCTCCTGCAGGTGATTTAACTAATGTTAAATATCATGATGCAAATGCAAAACCCAAATACCAGCCGAGGGGAAATGAAAGGATAATTTCTGCTGCGGAAGATGTTGCAGTGAAGGAAAGTGACAGCTGGATGTGCACATTTAAATCCACCAAAGAAGAAGAAGAAAAAGCCGGAGACTTGCAGTGAAGCCTGTAAAAACGCAGCGCTGAATTAAAAACTGTTAAAAACTTCTATCGACTCACAACTAAAAAAAAAAAAAAAAAAAAAAACAACAAGAGAAGGGCAAGCGAGAAAAAGAAGAGAAATAAACTCAGACAAGTTGAAACTTATCGACCTTTGCACCCCCTTGAGCTCCATTTTGCATAAATTACCCCCACCCCACCTCCACCACCTCCACCTCCTCCTCCTCCTCCTGCCCCACCCCTCGCGGCTTTGGGCCACCACATAATTTCATTTGCATAAAGAATGCGGAGCCAATTACAGAGAGGAGATATTTACATTTTATATGAAAAATAGTTGCAGGGCAAACGGGAGGCTGATTAACATTCAGGGATCGATACTGACCGGCGCGCCCTTCAACTCCATCTAATGAACTTTATAAAATAAAAGCTTCCATATTATATATATATATATATATAGAGAGATCGACCTATATCTGTCGATGGATACGTAGATATTTACAACGTGTGACGATATTTTAGACAATTTGATGAAACTTTTAGACCAAAATAAATGAAGCAAAATAATCAGATTAATGTTTAAAAATAATTCCCCTAATGTTCAGTGTCTCCAGGAGTTACCCCCCCCCCTCACACACACACATTCACACACACACACACACACACACACCAGCGGAACTTTATTGGTTCATCTGCACATAGAGACGAATCCGAGTGAATTAAACGAGCGAATTTGCATTGAACCAGATGTGATCGATAATAACATTATTCAGGCCCGCGAACTCAAGTTCCACACCATCATTATAACCTGTGTGTGTGTGTGTGTGTGTGTGTGTGTGTGTGACGTGGTTACCGTTCATTTTTTTTACTCGCTGAAAAGTTTCCAGCAGCAGACACAGTGTTTTCAGATTTGATGGGGGCAGTTGGACTTTTATTTTATTGCATCTATTAATTCTACTTTTTTTTTTTTAGGGGGGGGGGTAATTTGAAAATCTAAATTGACCATTCGTAAATGAAAATCTTTTTTTTAATTTAATTTTTAAAAATGAAATATTTAAAAGACTTGGAGTTGTTCAGATATTATATAACATTTGGCTTTTTACTTATTTTCGCTGTAATATGATATGTGGAGTGTTTGGGTTAATCAGCGGTGTGTGTGTGTGTGTGAGTGTGTGTGTGTGTGGCTATAGGCCACATGCTGTTCATGCAGATAAACTGTACAGGCCTGCAGGTTACATGTGTGTTTACATCCAAAAAAAAGAAAAGGTTAATGGGATGATGATATTTTTATTTTTATTATTACTGATCTAACTTCGTTATCATCCTTCTGTCATCACTCAGATTCTCTGATATCAAACGTTTTCCATCAGTTCACACCATCATTATTATCATTATTATTTTCCGCTCTTTTTTCCCACTTCAGATCTAGTCCGGCCAAATTAATTCAATTATTGATTATTCACGTTGTGATCTGAGCAAAAGCCAGGTCTCGTTGTAATAATTGATTTTATCGATTGGTTAGGGATGGGAGAGAGAAATAAAAAAGGGAGTTGACAACCAAAAAAAAGGGGGAAGAGAAAAACACAACAGTGTGATTACACATGTTGTTACAAGTTTTTTTAAATTTCAGATTAATTTAAATGCCAATAAGCTGCTTTAGATCCCTAATAACACACGAGTTTCTCTGTTTAAAATGATCAAAATATATATATTTATTTTTTTAAATTCATTTTTGTGTCACTCGCAGTTATACACACTTCCATTTAATAGTTTTTACAAAATATTCTAGCTGTAAATACATGGTGCTAAATCAAAAGATACATGTTTTAAGAAGTATTCAATAAATGTGTTATTTTCCACTTTAAACACTTTGATAGTAAGATAAAATATAAAATAATGAAAGTGGAGAATAATTGCATTTGTATAATAAAGATATTATATGTAGGAGCTGAAGATCATCAGGTTCAGGTTGAGTTTAAGTTTCCAGTCTTTTAAAAATCTTTCATTCACCACTATATATATATATATATATATTTATTTTATTCCTGCTGTAAAGGTTTTATTCTAACAAATAAACTTTCACACACTGAACAAACCACATCGCTGCTTCACCTGCGAGGTGACTTCATGAAATATTATTTTAAAAATAAAAACACACACTTCTGGAGACAGTAACAGGGTTTCATCTGGACTCTATCCGGTGAATAAAGTCGATTCCAAAATAATAGTAATAATAATAATAATAATGATAAAAGTATTAGTGCCAGGTTGAAGAAATCAGTGTTTCGTTATTTGTAAAGAGTCGACGTCACAGCTCCAAGATGTGCGTTTGTTTTGCACACCAGTGGGTTCAGCAGATTAAAAAAAACTAAATTCGTCAGTGTGTTTGTCGTGTTGCTCTGCAAAGAAAACTGACACGAAAAACACAACTTTGTAAAAATTAAACAAAACGTGTTACGTGACGTTCGGCAACACTCGGCTCCTTTTAACGCGACGTTCAGAGGATCCTGTACATATGTAGCTATAACATTAACAAGGACTTAACTGCAGCAGCAGAGGGTCTATTGATTATTATGATGAAGAAAACAACCACCATCGTTTTCCTTTCTCACTTGGAGCCATAACAGGAGACACACCTGAAGCGTTTCGTGTCATATTTCCTTTAATAATAACAATAATTCAGTTTTACGTGAATATAATATTTTATTTTATGATGTTTTCACAAACTTTGTTTTTCAAAATAATGAAAAAAAACACTGACTTGTCCAAATGTACTGTTTTCATACATCTGTGTATTATATGGACGATATGAGAATAAACAACTTGGAAATACAACTTGTGTCTTGCATGTATTATGTACTGAGTGTGTGTGTGTGTGTGTGTGTGTGTGTGTGGTTACGACTACACACACACACTAATACTGCAGAGGCAGAAAAGGCAAAAAAAAAAAAAGTGCACATGGTTTTAGTTTCAGGTGTCACGTTTGGCAATCATTACAGTGTGTGTGTGTGTGTGTGTGTGTGTGTGTGTGTGTGTAATTAAATAATGCATGGGGAAATCCAGATTGGATGAAAACAAAGCGACCAATTTAGCCTCAGAATGAACATCACCACACTTCCTTTGCACAAATCAAGTCGTCAGAATTATTATTATTTAATAATAATAATAATAATAATAATAAAAATGAAAATGAGGCTGTTTTGCTCATTTAATCCGTCAGATTAGACTCCCCTCCTCTGCGTTAAAACTGTCATTTCTTCTTCTTCTTCTTCGCTGCAGGAGTCAATAATCTCATTCAAAACTGGAAACCCCTGCGCGCGCTCCATCCATTATCATTTACCAACAAGTGATCAGGTTTGCGCGGTGATTAAACAGCAGATTCGGGTGGAGGTGGGAGGTGCTGCAGCACGGTGCAGGAGGTTTGCAGGCCTCTGGCCCGGCACGGATTCTGATCATCTATTTTCTTCGAATAAAATATGAATTTATGATTCTTGTCAAGTCTGGGAAACAGTTTCTCTCCCCTCCTTTCCTATTTTTTTCCAGCTCCTCTCCCTGCCGGGCCTTTTATTTTTCCTGCGCATGCATTGGTCATTTTAAGGTCACAGAAACGTCCCCCTGACCCTTTGACCTCCTCGCTATTGGCTTCTTGTAATATGGGTGGGTGCGGGATTTTTAATGCGGCCTCACAGGGTGGACGCATCACCTATGGTTAAAATCTGAACACGCTCCATATTGACTTTAGATTAAAAGCTTATTCTGCAGCCACCGAATCTAAAGTCACTTTGGATAAGAGCTGCAGCTAAATGACTAAAATGTGAGTTTTGCCTCGGCATATTTATTGCTTGTATATTGGTAATGGGGGGGGTCTTCCTCTCTCTCACTGTACGTCCCCTCTGAGAGCATCAGCCAAATGGCTGAAATGTAAATGCTGTAATGTTGCTGATCCTGCTGCTCTCACTGCGCGCGGGGGGGGGGAGTCAGAGCATCAGCTCAATCCTTAAAATGGAAACGGCCTCGTATAATGTTGCTGCTGCTGCTCGGAGATATTAAAGCTCCAAATCCTCCTAATTGCTCATTACGCAGGAATTGGAAGATTATTCCAATATTACATTATATCGGACTGAACACCCCGCCCGGGTCTCAGCCCCCCCCAGCCCTGCAGTGCAGCTCGGGTGTCAGCCTGCCTTCTCGGGTTTTCCGGCCACAGAAGGTGAACTTTCACCCCGACCTCATTTTATTTTCGCTCTGTAGCCGTTGACCATTTTTTTTTTTTTTTTTTTACCTCCAGCTACTCGCCATCCATATACGCGCATCCCCTGCGCGCAGCGCGCGGGGCGGATCGATAGGGCAGCATCTGCTCCGGGAAGCCGGCGGTCCCACACCGCGCAGCGCTCCGCATGTTTCCAAACGCCAGAACTGCTCATCTCTGAAAATTAAACTGACAGACAGATATGATTAGTATGCGCTCTGCCTCCCTGCCTCTGTCTGCCTCTCTCTCCCTCTCTCTCTCTCTCTCTCTGGGGCGCGCGCACAGACGCGCACGCACGTTTGTGCGGACGAGACGTATATTTAGGCCTCTTACACACACACACACACACACACACACACACACACACACACACACACACCAGCCTCGTGTGAACGCACGCACATGCACGCAGTGAAGCAAGAGGCGCGGGCCTGCACGCACACTCGTACCCACAACACCCTGCGCGTACACGCACACGCACGAGCCCCGTACTGTATACTGCACGTCAAGTTTGTACTAAACAACATTCAGTGGACGCATGCGCCCGGTGCTGCAGCAGCAGGTCGAGGGTCTTCTGGATTAAAAAAAAAAAAAAAAAAAATTGATCTTGTGGAGGGACTTTCCAGACTCAAGTGCTGATGGAGAGCTTTAGCTAAACGACAGCGTTTATTCCTGAAAGGTGGGATTAACGTGCGAATAAAAGACGAACATATAATACTGCGTTTGGATTATTTGGAACTAAACAAGAGGAGAAAAAAAAACAACCTACAGGATGTTGGCCTGGTGTGAAGATGGCGCACAGCAGAGTGTAAATGGATAGAACCCCCTCCACCCCACCTCCTCCCCCCGTAGTCAATAAGTTAGTGAGGCGATGCGCGTAATAGCATATTCACCCTTAATTCCGTTTTTTAATCATCTCAGGGGCCTTTTCTCCGCTGCTCCTGCTCCGCTGTTATACATTAGCAACAGGAGTAAAGGTTAGGATGAAATTACGCCAATAATAAAACAGTGTTAGAGATCGTTTTTTTTTACCCCCCCAGCAGCAAAGGCGTCACATCGCTGCTTACGTAAAGAACCAACCGACAGGAGCCGCAGCCGGTGAAAACGGACGCGCGCACGTAATTCATAAGTTGTGCATGCAATCAGCTGGAGAGCGAGGCTTAACCTGTGGGGTTATGAGAAAGGGAGCATCTTCACCACCTCCGCACCTCCTCCCCCATCTCCTCCCTCCCTACTCCCCCCATATCACCCCACCCCACTCCACCCCACCCCCGGAGAGAAAGGGTTAATTGGAGTAGGAATTTCATCGCACATCTGTCAGATTTTTTAAGGCCGTGACGCACTGAGAGCGGGGAGTCAATGTGAGCTGAGGGGGGAGGAGGAAGAGGAGGAGGAGAAGGAGAAAGAGTTGGTGGTGAGATCGATGAAGTGGCAGGCAGAGGGAAGAAGAAGAAGAAGAAGAAGAAGAGGAAGAAGAAGAGGAGGAGGAGGAAAAATCTCACGAGATAATGAAAGAAAAAGAGGAGAGCTGCTAGTGTAGAGCAAAAAAAAAAAAAAAAAAAACACGAGGCAAGACCTGGAGATTTTTTTTTTCTTGGAGTGGAAAACAAAGACTGGAAAAAGAGGGAAGGAGAAGCAGCGACACAGCTCCGCAGATGGTCGTGCGTCGTCCTCCTCCTCGTTGTTGTTGTTGTTGTTGTTGTTGTTTTTTCGCACTCTCCGGTTTTGGTGAATGTAGCACCCCGGGGCGCAGCAGCAGCAGCAGCAGCAGCAGCAGGACCAATTGTGTGAATCTGCGGGGCTAAGCTCGGGCGACACAATCGGGAGGGATGCACCGGACGGACGACGGCGGCCGCGGACGCGCTCAGAGAAGTGGACGCTAGAGAAAAGGTAGGACTGTGCAGCTCCGGCGTCTGGATCGGGTTTGGGATTATTATTTTTTTTTGCGTTTAACGGGTCGTTCACATTCGTTACGTGTGTGTGTGTGTGTGTGTGTGTGTGTGTGTGTGTGTGTGTGTGTGTGTGTGAATATGCAAACTGGTGATGTGCAGCGTAGATCCTTATACGCGCCTTATCCTTATGCATTTGTAACTTTGCGTGTAAAAATAAGAATCCAAGATGAGTTTTGTTGTTTTTGTTGTGTGTGTGTGTGTGTGTGTGTGTGTGTGTGTGTGTGTGTGTGTGTGTGTGTGTGTTGTTTTTTTTTTGGCTGATTAAAATCACCGACGTTCCGCGGGATCCGTGAGGCGACTCTCGCCGTCCGTTCAGCCCCACACGTCGTTTGTGTTCGGACGCACGAGTGTTAACGCCAAACGTTATTCTTGCCGTTCCCCCCGTCTGTGTGTGGTGAAAGTTTGCGTTGCACCGGAGTAACCGTCTTGCACCGTCTTGTCTCGACGCAGGAAGCACAAAAAAAAAGCGAAGGCTTCTGCCGAGGAACCCGCCTGAGCCGCACACACACACCAGCAGCGCCCGATGCAGAAGTCAGAATAAAAAAATAAATCCCAGCCGAGGCTCCCGATGCTGCTGCAAACCTGTTTTCTGGGAGTTTGAGGGAGTTTGAAGACAGTACTTAACGTTATCAGATAATTAATTAGACACCCCATAAGCCCGGAAATCAATTAATTCACAAATCAATAAATCCATAGTCTGGTGTAACGAGAGACCTTCCAGACTCTTTCGCCTGCCGCTGAACAACAACAACAACAACAAGAGGAGAGCCACATCCCGGGCGGTTTTATTTGCTGAAGCCCAAAGATGGATGGGAGTCTGGGGGAGATGTCCCTCCACAGTCACGCCGACCTGGCGCACCACCAGGACGGCAGGGCCATGCTGCACTCGCGGGACCTGTCCGCCGCCTTCCCCAGGCCGTCCCTCGGGGGTCCGTCCATGTCCCTGGAGCCCGAGCCGCGGCCGCCGGGCTTCGACCACTCCATGTCGGCGCTGGGCTACAGCGGCGACTCCCCGTCGGGCTCGGGCAGCACCTACACCACCCTGACCCCGCTGCAGCCCTTCGACGACAAGTTCCACCACCACCACCACCACCATCACCCCTGCCTCCCCGTCAGCAACGTCA